>OY856411.1:102257500-102857500 GCA_963693085.1 Alisma plantago-aquatica
AGATGATCGAAAAAAACAACACATCAAGACACTCAAAACAAGAACAAAGCCAAGGACCAAGCCCACCCTAACCAAAGTTATAAAAATACTTTAAAACAAGACCAATGTTAACATACTTTTTATTAAAAAATAAATGACACTAGTTCCTACTATTCCTCATATTTTTCTAATATTTTTTAAATAATAATGATTTTTTTACAAAATAAAAACTTTTGTGCTCCATATAAAAAATATTTCAGACAAGGCCGATGTAAACATAATTTAAAATAAAGAAAATGTATTCCCTACTATTTCTCATATTTTAGCTAATATATTGTAAATAGCAATGAATTTTTTGACAAAATAAACATTGATGTGTTCCTTATAAAAATAATTTAAAACATGAGCAATGTTAACATACTTCTTATTAAAAAATAAATGACACTACTTCCCTCTAATTCCTCATATTTTTGCTAATATATTTTCAATAGTAATGATTTTTTTTACAAAATAGAAAACCGTTGTTCTCCTTATAAAAATACTTTAAAATAAGACCAATGTCAACATACTTTTGATTAAAAATAAAATGACACTACCTATCTCCTATTCTATAACAAGACCAATATTATCAATAGTCCAATTGGAGTTATCTCATGTACACTTATGTGTTATTCAATGTTATACCATGTGTTAAAAAATGTTATACCATGTGTTGTTCCATGTTATACTTATGTGTTATTCAATGTTATACCATGTGTTAAACAAATGTTATACCATGTGTTATCTTTTACCAAATTGTACATTATCTTTGATCCAATTGTACGTTATCCCTGGTTTAGTTTATTTTTGAAAGAGAGAGAAAATATGAAAAATAGAAGGAAAGTATTTTCATACATTATCTCTGGTCTAAATCTACAATATCTCCGGTCCAATTGTATATTATCTCAGGTTCAATTTATTTTTTAATGAGAGATAAAATATGAAAAATAGGAGGGAAGTAGTGGCATATGTAATCTCTATTGACTCAAGGTCAATTTAGTCAATGTTGACTCAAGGTCTAAATTGACTAAACTCTTATTTTGATGATGACTAACCATTCATTCATTTGTGTCTAATGCTTATACTTGTTTGATTTCAGATTAGGTAAAAATGCACGCCAAATGGCCTAACTTGCACATTCTAACTTAGAAAAAGATAAGTCAAAATCAATGCAAGTGCATTATTGTGGAATATGATGTCAATTCATTAGAATCATTTTGTAAATCATTTGTAGTGATTGTATGACTTGTAAATAAGCTTAAAAATTTAAGATAACTTAAATAGAATATTTAAGAACTTTAATGAGGTTTTCCGAAATTCATTACAAACTCAACCGATCCCTTGATGGATTTTGAAAATGTCATGGTTTGGTCGAGTTTCCACTACACAGAACTCGATCAATTCATGCACTGACCCAAGCTAATTTATGTGGTTTGGTTGAGTTTCATCTAGGATAAACTTGATCGATACTTAAAATAAGTTTTTTCACATAGTGCAATTGGTCGAGTTACCGTACCAAAAATTAACCGATCACACTGTTGGAAAGTGCATAAAAAGTATTTCTAATAGTTGTAGTGTTACAAAACTCAATGAAATATCCATTGCAACACCCCAAATGGCTAAATATTTGCCCTTAAGTGTTCCCAATGTCTAGTAGACATCCCCAACTATAAATAGGATCCCTTAGGATTCATACCATGGTTATCTAAATACTATTAAGTTCCCCATTCTATAGTTGAGTGCATACTACAACATCCTATCTCTCTCTAAGCTTAATCACTTGTTACATTCATTACAGTGAGTAGGAGATTTGTAAGAGATCTAGTCATACATATTTATCTTATGAGGCTCTCACTTACTCTACCTCCCAACGTCTCATTTCTACCATGAAGATGAATATGAAGATTCTCTCTTGGCTAAGAGGGGTGAAGAAGAAGAAAGTAAGGCTGAAGACTTGGAGCAAGATTGGGTAAGTCCTTGGTGAAGGCTGAAGATTCCTTGATCAAGTGGGTAAGTCCTTGGTGGAAGCTTCTCCTTGGTGAAGGTGTAGTCAAAGGCGGAAGATCCAAGAAGAGTGGATGATTCATCAAATGATGAAGACTAGTGCAAGTGTGTGTAAGTAATTGGTGAAGGTAGAAGACTCCTAGCAAAGTGGGTAAGTCTATGGTGAGGTAGAAGGCTCTTGGTTGGATAGGTAAGTCCCTTAGTAGGTTGTTGGCTCCCTTCAACTCAAAGGGAAAATTGGGTTATCCTAGAAAAGGAAGGTCATATGTTGTAACTCTTACAAGTGAATATAAGGAGTAGACATGGTTAAAAAATCCTAAACGTTGGCCTCTCTAGTTAGTGGACTGACAATCTCCTAGTTTGGAGATTGGAACCACTCTACATATATTGTGTTCTTATGCTTGTTTCAATCTCTCTCATCCTTTCTATGTATTTTTAGTTGTACTCAAGTTCTTAATTAACAACCTTATCTTGTGATATATCTTGAAAGTCTAATGAATTTTGTTCATGTGTATTTTAGCTACATTCACGCCCCTCTAGAGAAAACATCCCATCCTAGATCCAACAAGTGGTAACAGAGTGGGTCTTCTTCAAGCATACTTCCACAAGTAGGAGAAGATGGACGACTAAAAAGGTGGGAGGTACCTCATCAACATTCAAATCTTTAATGGGAGCAATTTCCTTTATTGAAAAAGAAGGCTACAATTCTACATCCAAGTATCAAGTCATAAGATATGGCAAATGGTAGACCATCCATACAACCTGTAGGAGATAAAAATAGAAGAATGGAATAAAGCTACCTTGAAGAAAACAACCTCGAATGCAAGAGATATCAATATTCTCTATGCCTCCATTTCCCCTGATGAGTTCAACTGGATTTCCTCTTGTGAGATGGCCTATGAGGTATGGAGAAAGCTATGCATCACTTATAAAGGGACAACCCAAGTTAAGCAAAGCAAAGTATACATGTTCAAAGGGATTCTTGAAAATTTCAAGATGGTGAAGATGGGAAGGGTGGCAGATATGTACTCAAGAATCAACACCATTGTAAATGGTCTTTCTATCCTTGGTCATCCTATGGATAGAGGAATGATCTACTCAAAGATCCTTAAAACTATTCCCAAGAGGTGGGAACCCAAGGTGACCTCCATTGAAGAAGTAAAGCCTCGTGGTGATATTCCTATTGAGAAGCTCATAGGAAATATACAAGTCCATGAAGTCAAACTTGACAAGCAAGATGAAGAAGAAAGAGAAGAAAAGAAAGTGCTCAAGAGAATGATGAAGGATGAAAACAAAGTACACATTGAATCTATTGTTGGTCAATCATTTCCATTCTCTCAAGTTGAAGAAGAGACTATGAACTCTAAGGGTAGACTCTACAAAGGCAAGTCTTCCTCCTCTATGTGGTGCTTCAAGTGTGGAAAGAAGGATCACTTCAAGGAATATTTTGCACAAGGAAAAAACACCTATCATCACAAGAGAAGAGAAGAGAAGTACAAGAAGAAGGAGAAATGACACAAAATCTCAAGTTACTCCTCCAACTCAAGCTCAAGTGACTCCTCCAACTCAATCCCAAGTGAAGAATCAAGTGGAGGATATATCTCAATATTTTGTGATGAAGGAGAATGTTATTTTGCTCTTATGGCCTCAACAAGTGAAGACTAAAATGAGGTAAATCAAAACTCTTTATATAAATAATCTTTAATTTCCTAGATTTCTAGAAGCTCAACCTCTTATGCCTCATTCAAATGAAGAGCATACTAATATTGTAAATTCTCTCATGCTTGATATTGAAGTTCTTAACACTAAAAATGAGGACAAGGATTTGACTTTGCAAAGTTTAGAATATGAAAATATTATCTACAGTTCTAAGATTACTTTATTTGAAAATAAAAATGCTTCCTTGCTTGCTAAAATCAATGTCCTTCATTCTTGTTTGAGTTCTACCATTAGAGATAATAATGTTTCTTCTCTTCTTATTGATAAAGATTCTTATATGAATAAAACTCTTTGCTTAGAGAATGCTCTTTTGCATGCTATAGATAATATAAATCATTTCTATTATACTATTACTTCTCTTATGCATGATAATCATAGTTTGATATCTTCTATGCAAAGATTCTTAGATGATAAGAAGAATCCTAATCAAATCCTAGATCATACTATTGAAAAAATGGGTTCAGATGGTCATGGACTTGATAGTAGCCAAAGAAACAACAAAGACAAAGGACCTTCAATTTTCAATGCAGAATCCTTTAGTTCCAAGGCTAGGAGATCATGTAATTATTGCAATGAAATTGGTCATTATTCCACATATTTCCTGTTTAGGAAAGCACCCAAGAGCAATGGGGCTTGCGTTGATAAACTAACCCCTCTAGACCCAAAAATATGATTGGGAGCCATTTCATATTTTTTCTTGTAGGTCACATGCTAATGGATTGACTTGAGCTGTGGATTTGCAAATTGGTTTTTCAATCCACATAAAAGAAGAAAGGTGAGTGTGTATGAGGTAGAAACAAGTGGAACAAGATTGGTAAAGAACATAGGTAAAGGTTTTCTTGCTCATATCAAATCCTAACTTATTTCTGTCAAGTTAGTGTACACTATGCATATGGTTTTTTGAGTCAAAAGTGGTATTTTATGCATAATATTGCTCAAAAACTATTTCTGATGCTTTCATAGTGCATTACTAACTTGCTTACACATGCTTGAATATGGCTTATATTTTTAGCTTGCCTCTAAATATGTCTTTGTGAAATATATGTGCTTCTTGACAACAGTTGTATCGGTCGAGTTTATCCTGTTAGAAACTCAATCGATACACACCAATAGGTGTTGCCAACAACTATTTTCGGTCGAATTGCCAAAACACAAAACTCTACCGACAACACTGTGCACAGAATATACAGTTGGCATTTTGGATGAGAATTTCCCTCTTAACTAGACATTTTCAACCAATAACCTTATTCTTTGGTACTCCCTTTGGTACCTTTATATATGCATATTGCCATGCTTTGATTTATCTATTTTGCATACAAATCTATCTTTTTTTTGCTATATGTTGATATCTCACAAGTGGTATCGCTATATCTTGAAATTACCTATCTATTTTGCATACAACTCTATCTTTCTATTTGCTATATGTTGGTATCCCACAAGTGGTATCCCAATATCTTGCAATTTCCTATCTTGAATTGTTTTGTAGGTTTTGATGATGATCTCTTTGGATCTCTTGATTGTGTCTTAAATTGCTTCCATTGTGGTCTAAGTTGTTATATCTATATAGGTGTATATCTTGTTCTAATTCAACCTTGAGGTTCTTAGTGGTAATTATCTTTTGGTAATGATGTATATTTTCTAGTGAGTAATATCCTTTCATGCTTCTAAAACTGCATATCTTTTTGTTTGGATATTCCTCTACATCTAATTATCGGTTGTTCTTTAACTTGTGAATTCTTTGCTATGATTTAGATCATTCTAGTAGTCTTAACTTGTGATATCATCTACTAGTAGTTGATTTACATGCAGTTCTAGCCTCATTTATGTTATGGTATCTAATATATATTATTTTGTACATACTCAAATATGCTCCTTAACTTGCTTATCTACCATCTTGAGTTACTTACTAGCATACATTTCCCTTTATAGTTCTAGAATTACATCTAGGGTTTCAACTTCACTCTCCAACAGGTTGTATCTCCTTCTACTAACAAGTTATTCTTTCAAACCCCCACTTTTTGTAATGATAAAGGAGGGAAAGATATGTATTATGTAACTGGAGATGCAAAGTGGAGAAGGCATATATGTAGAGTATATATATGAGTAGAATATTGAGTTTCTATAAATGTTATGAAATCTAACCATGCTGGAGAAATAGAATCAATTGAGGGGGCGTATGACAATTCCATGAGCATCAATTGAGGGGGAGCATAAGAACTCAATTCTATTCAAACTCCTTGGTTTCTCCATTGGTATGATTTTACTTGTATGCTTTCAATACATTTATGAGATGGTTTGAAATCTTCAAGAAGGGGGAGAATGTTGACTCAATGTCAATTTAGTCAATGTTGACTCGAGGTCTAAATTGCAAAACCCTAGTTTTGATGATGACTAACCATTCCATTCATTTGTGTCTAAGGCTTCTACTTAAATGATTTTAGATTAGGTATAGACACACTCCAAATACCCTAACTTGCACATCCTAAATTAGAGAAAAGACAAGTCAAAATCAATGGAAGTGTATTTTTGTGGAATTTGATGTAAATCCATTAGAATCATGTTATAAATCACTTGTAATGATTGTATGACTTGTAATTAAGATTAAAAAAATCAAAGCACTTAAATCGAATATTTAAGCACTTTAATGACATTTTCCAAAATTCATTACATGTTGTTAATTCGTCGAGTTACAAACTGGACGAATACCTTCATGGATTTTTAGAATGTCATGGTTCGAGCGAGTTGGCACTAAACAAAACTCGACTGATCCCTACACTGACCAAAATTAATTTCAGTGGATCGGTCGAGTTTCATCTAGGATAAACTCGATCGATGTTTCAAATTAGTTTTGTCGCATAGTGCAAGAGATCGAGTTACCTTTATCAAAACCTGACCAATTGCACTATACAAAAAGTGCAAAAAAAGTATTTCTAACTGGTGGAGTGTTACAAAAATTGAAAAAGTATCTGTTGCAACAACCGAAATGGCTAGTATTCATCCTTAAGTGTTCCTAATCACTTGTAGGCATCCCTAAATATAAATAGGACCCCTTGGGCTTCATCCCTTGATTAGCTAAGCACTATGAAAGTCCCTATTCTATAGTTGAGTGCATCCTACAAGCTCCTCTCTCTCTCTCTCTAAGATAAATCACTTGCTACATCCATTAGAGTGAGTAGGAGATTAGTAAGATAACTATCTTACATGTATATATTGTGAGGCACTCACTTTTTTCACCTCCCAATCTCTCATTTCTACCATGAAGATGAAGGTTCTCTCTCTTGGCTAAGAGAGGTGAAGAAGAAAAGGCAAGGCTGAGGACTTGGAGAAAGATTGGGCAAGTCCTTGGTGAAGGCTAAAGACTCCTTGATCAAGTGCACAAGTCCTTGGCAAAAACTTCTCATTGGTGAAGGTGAAGTCAAAGGTGGAAGATCCAAGAAGAGTGGTGATTCCTTAAAGGATGAAGACTTGTGCAAGTGTGGGTAATGTTGACCTAGAGGTTATACGTCGTCCATATTTTGATGATGACTTAACCATTTCATTCATATGCATCTAATATGTGTATTCAAGATTGATTTCTGGCTTGAGGTACATGAAAAGGATCAAATTACACAAGACTTAGCATGTCCAAGTTCAAGTCAAATGCAATGCAAAATAAGGAAATTACTTCAAATGACCTTAGAAGATTTTTGTAATCACTTGTATTGATGATATGACTTGTAACAAAGATGAGAAAAATATGTGGGACACTTAATACAAAGTTTTAATCACTTTATAACCAAATTAGAAAATCGATCACAGGATGTTGATCGGTTGAGTTCTAATCTCGACCGATCCTATGGTTGATTTTTGAAGATGGCACTCAGTCGAGATGTGCATTCACAGAACTTGACTGACCGACTTACTGACCAAATGTGATTTTGGCTGATTGGTCAAATTCCCCAGAACAAACTCGACCGATAGTTTGAAAATTGGGTTTGTCTTTTAGTCGCTCAGTCGAGTTACCTTTATTGAAACTCAACCAAATACATTGTACAAAAAATGAAAAGAAAGTGATTATAACCGTTGGTGACTAGTTTGGGGTGAAAATAGAGCCGTTGCTTTGAGGAAAAATGGCTATATTCTGGCCCTAAGTGTTCCCCAACTCAAGGGAGAAACCCCAGCTATAAATAGGACCCCATGGAGTTCATTCCAAGTTTGCTCATTCACTACATTCAAGGTCCTTACCATAGTTGAGTGTGCTACTACTACTTGAGCCCCTTTCTCTCTCTACTTTACACTTCATTTCATGATTTGTGAGTGAGTTAGGCTTATTGTAAGATAGCTCCACCCTTGAGCATGTAAAGCTCTCAATCTTCCACTACTTCCCCATCCCCTTCCTACATGATGAAAAGGTGAAGCAAGCTCCATCAAGTGAAGAAGGAGTTGTATCTGGTCCTCTTCAAGGTTGTTGAAGAGGTGATTATCTTCTCCAGGTGAAGGAGAAGTCAAAGGATGAAGATCCAAGAGGAGAAGCAAAGTCCTTCAAGGTGGAAGACTTTAGCTTGAGTGAGTAAGACCTTAGTGAAGGAAGAAGACTCAAGCTAAGTAGGTAAGCTCCTTGGTAAGGTGGATATCTCCTTGTGGTTGGATGGGTAAGTCCTTTGGTGGTCTATTGATGTAACTCTTATTGATGATAATATAGAGAAAAGCACTTGTAAAGTCCTAGAGGTTGACCTCTCTTGGTATTGAATTGAATCACTTGTAGTTTGAAGTATGGAACCACTCTAAATCCCTTTGTCAAGTTCTTGCTATCAATCTCTCTCAATATTTCTATGCTTGTTAGATACGACTTTAAATTGCCATTAAGCTATTCCTTCAATTTGATATAATTTGAAGGTCTAATTTGTTTTGTGAGAAATTTTGTAGCTCTATTCACCCCTCTCTAGAGCCCTCAGATCCAACAAGAGGTATCAGAGCCAAGAATTTTCTCCAACAATCTCCCACAAGATGAGAAGATGGGTGACAACCTACTTGGTTCACTCAACCTAGAGGGAGACTTCTACATGCGTCCTTCGGTCTTTGACGACACCAACTTCTTCTATGGGAAGAGGCGGATGCAGTTCTACATTCAAGAGATGAATTTTGATATGTAGAGGGTGATGGTCACACCTTACAAGGAGTCAACCAGAGCTGTTGCAACATGGAGTGAAGTTTCTCTCAAGGAGGCTCAACTCAATGCAAAGGTCATTAACATCCTCTATGCAACCCTCACCTGCACGGAGTTTAACCAGATCTCATCATGGGACAACACCTATGAGATTTGGGACAAGCTGTGCATCACATATGAAGGCACAAAGCAAGTCAAGGAGGCAAAGATCTACATGTTGAATAGCCTGCTAGAGAACCTCAAAATGGGAAAGAAAGAAGGCATTGTGGAGATGTATTCAAGACTCAATGTCATCATCAATGGGCTGGTTGCATTGGGAAACACTTTGGATAGAGGCGTCATCAACTCAAAGATCTGGAGAACTCTTCTAAAGAGTTGGGAGTCAAAGGTCACCACCATTGAAGAAGTGAGGAGCCTTTGTGACATCCCAACTGAAGAACTCATTAGAAATCTTCAAGCCCATGAGCCTAGACTTGACAAGCAAGAAGAAGAAGCAAATCAAGAAGAGGAGGAAGCCAAGAAGAGCAAAGATAGTGCTTTCGAAGCATAAGTGGAGGCTGTAATTCTTCAACAACAACTCACTTGATGGACTTCTCCCTCCTCCTCTAGTGAAGATGAAGGCCCTAGTGAGTGTGAAGCTAACTACAACAAGGGAAAGCACTTCAATGGAAAGCAAGCCTCCTCCTCCTCTACTCCGAGATGCTACAAGTGTGGCCAAAAGGGACGCTACAAGAGTGAATGTGAAAAGTCAAGAAAGTCACACCACAAGAGCAGCTCAAGGAAGGAAGAGGATTACAAGAAGGAGAGAAAACACAAGAGGAAGGACAAGAAGGAGAAGAGACACAAGAATACAACTCATGCGGTTTGAGAAGCTTCATCTTCAAGTAGCTCAAGCTCCGATGAAGATGGAGAGTGCCACCTTGCTCTCATGGCCTCTACAAATGAAGATATTGCTGAGGTAAGTGAGGTAAGCTTGCATGAATTGCCTAAAGAAGCTATTATTGACATCTTATTACGACCCATTCATCTTTTACTAAATGTAAATCTAAAAGAAAACAATTAGGAAAAATTATTGATGATCTTTATGCTAAGCTTAAAATTTTGAAATTGAATGAGAAAACCAACCTTGAGAGTATTGATAACTTGAAATGGAAATACCTTGACCTTGAGCTCCAATACAATGGAGTTTAAGTTGAGAATGGTATCTACCTTAAGAACATTGAGAATCTTAAGGAAGAAAACCAAAATCGCCTTTAAGAGCTTGATATGCTTAAAACTAAAAATGCTGAATTTAAGTGTTTTATTGATACTCGTAGAGAAGAGAGAGATGTCTACCTCAAAGAGATTCAAATGCTAAAATCTAAAAATGCTAGGTTTATTAGTCAAGTAAATGATCTATCTTATAGACCTTTGCTGCCTAGTGTTAATGTTGCTTCTATCTCTCTTGAAAAGGATTCATATCTTACTAAAGATTTATGCCTTGAGGTTGATCTTGTACATGATAGGGATGATAGATCTAGTTTATCTTCTACTATTGTTTCTTTGAATGATGATAATCATATATTGAGAGCATCCCTATCAAAATTCCTCAAAGGGAAGAACTCCCTAAATGAAATCCTCGAGCATTCTACCAAACAAAGTGATACTACTAGTTTGGGATTTGTAGGGGGTGCGTCAAAGGGCAAGACTAAGGCTCAAGGTAAGAAAAAGAGTAAGGAGACCTCTTTCTTTATAGGAGAGTCTTTGGGCACTAATAATCCTATGGTTTGTTCTCATTGCAAATGTGATGGTCATTATTCTACTTACTATCCTTAGAAGCCTAAGGGGACCAAACCAAAGATGAAATGGGTCCCCAAACTAACTCAAGATCCCAAAGTTTGAGTTGGGAACTGACATTCTCATTTCTTGTAGGAGAAATATAGATGGATTGTTGATAAAGGCTACACAAAGAACATGACCAGTGACATAAGCCATTTCAACAATTTCACAAATAAGAAAGGAGGATTCGTCACCTTTGGGGACAACAAGAAAGGTAAAGTCAAAGGTGAGGGTGATGTAGGTGAATCCTTGTGCATAAAGAATGTTCTTTTTGTGGATGGCCTACATCACAATTTAATCAGTATTTGTCAAATTTGTGATAATGGTTACCTTGTGTTATTTACCTCTTTTGAATTCTTGATTCTAGATTCCCTCACCTACCAAGTTATATATAAGGGAACTAGAAGTGGTAATCTTTATGTTATTGTTCTTAACTCTATTAAGCATGTGGTTGGTCGATGCCTAGTAGCCAACTCGAATGATATTTCTCTTTGGCACCGCCGACTTGGTCATGTAAATATGCACCAATTAAAGAAGTTGAGCAAAAAGGACTTAGTCAAGGGACTCCCTAATTAGATTTTGAAAAGGATGAGGAATGCCAACCTTATACACAAGGAAAGAAAACCAAGTCCCCCTTCAAATCCAAAGGAGTCCTTAGCACTAAGAGAGCCCTTGAGCTTCTTCATATTGATCTATTTGGACCAATGAGAGCGCAATGGCTTCATGGTACCAAGTATTGCCTTGTTATTGTCGATGATTTCTCTAGATATACTTGGACCTTCTTTCTCGTTTCCAAGAGTAATACTCTTGATGTTTTCTCTAGTTTTTGCAAATGAGTTGAGAATGAAGCTTCTTACCAGATTGTTTCCATCCGTAGTGACCATGGGAGAGAATTCGAAAAATGAGCTTTTTGAGCATTTTTGTCAAGAATCAGGTTATGCACACAACTTCTCTTCACCTCGAACACCTAAAAAAATGGGGTTTTAGAGAGGAAGAATAGGTCCTTACAAGAGATGGCTAGGACCATGCTTCGTAAGTATGATACTCCTAAGAAGTTTTGGGATGAAGCTGTCAGTACCTCATGTTTTGTGCAGAATTGAGTTTTTACTCATCCTTCACTTAAGAAAACCCCCTATGAGCTATGGCATGGTAGGAAGCCTTCTATTGAGTATTTCCACATTTTCATATGTCTTTGTTTTGTTTTGAATACAAAAGATTCTCTTGGAAAGTTTGATATGAAATTGTACAAGGCTTTCTTTCTTGGCTATAGCTTTACTAGCAAGGCTTTAAGAGTTTTTAATATTGATCTTGCTTAAGGTAGAATAATCTATTAATGTAAAATTTATTGAGACTAACCCTTCGATTCCCAAAGATATTATTCAAAATGATTATGTTGCAGGTGATGTAATTCCTATACTTAAAGAACTCAACATCACCCAAAAGGGAAAAGAGGTGGCTTCTCAAGAAGAAGACCAAGATGATGAAAAGTAGGATCCGACCCCTCGGTTTGTAAAGAATCATCCAAATGAGCTGATTTTAGGTGAACCTTTTGAAAGAGTGAAGACGCGAGCTGCATTCAACAAAGAATAAGCCAACAACGCCTTCATCTCTCAACTAGAGCCTAAATATGTCAAGGAAGCTCTTGGGGATGAAGAATGGATCCTAGCTATGAAAGAGGAGCTAGAACAATTTAAGAAGAATAAAGTTTGGACCCTTGTGTCAAGACCAAGTGATAGAAAGATCATTGGCACCAAATGGGTCTACATCAATAAGCTAGATGAAAGTGGCAAAGTGGTAAGGAACAAAGCAAGGTTAGTGGATCAAGGCTACAATCAGTAGGAAGGTATTGACTTTGATGAATCATATGCACCTATATCTAGATTTGAGTCCATTTGTATGTTTCTTTCCTTTTCTAGTCATAAAAACTTTCTTTTGTATCAAATGGATGTTAAAAGTGTGTTTTTGAATGGTACAATTGAGTAGGAAGTGTATGTTGCACAACCTCCAGGCTTTGAACATGACAGTCTACCTAACCATGTTTATTTGTTACAAAAAGCTCTCTATGGACTCAAATAAGCACTAAGGGCTTGGTATGAGAAATTAAAGAACTTTTTGTTAGATCATGGTTATATCATAGGAAAAGTGGATTCTACTTTGTTTCTAAAACACACTTCTAACAATTTTCTTATCATTCAAATATATGTTGATGATATCATTTTGGCAGAACTAACCTTGATCTTTGCAAAGAATTTAGAGATCTTATGCAGAGTAAATTCAAGATGAGTATGATGGGTGAACTCACATTCTTCTTCATCTTTCAAATCAAGCAAAAAAAAGATGGGAACTTCATCAACCAAGGAAAGTACACAAGTGAACTACTTAAGCGCTTTGGAATGGAGAACACCAAGATGATGGACACACCCATGTCAAATACTGCCAAACTTGATAAAGATGAAGAAGGTGAGAAGGTAGATGAGAAGCTATATAGAGGTATGATTGGAAGTTTAATTTACTTAACTGCCTCTGGACCTGACATAATGTTTAGTGTCGGCTTGTGTGCTAGATTTCAATCAAATCCTAAAAAATCTCATCTTATAGTTGTTAAGAGGATTTTAAGGTACTTAGCCAAAAATCCAAATTTTGGTCTATGGTATCCGAAGTCAAGGGAGTTTACTCCTACTGCCTATAGTGATGCCGATTATGCATGTTTCTTGATTGATAGAAAGTGCACAAGTGGCACTCGTTTCCTCCTAGGACCATGGCTGGTGTCTTAGTTCTCCATGAAACAGAGCACTGTGGCATTGTCAACCACCGAGGCTGAGTACATTGCAGCCGGGAGTTGTTGTGCACAGGTCCTATGGATGAAACAAATGCTCCAAGACTTTAACATTCATTTTGATGCTTCTCCTATCTATTGTGATAATACTAGTGCAATTAACTTGTCTTACAATCCTATATTGCATAGTAGAGCTAAACATATTGAGGTTCACCATCACTTTCTTCGTGATCACAATGCCAAGAAGGATATTTATGTCACACATGTGGACATGAAAAATCAATTGGCATACATTTTCACTAAACCTCTAGCTAGAGAGCAATTTAACTTTATTAGATCAAAATTGCTTATAACTGCTTTGAATGAATTTAATATGCCTTCTAGCTAGTTGTCATCTATCCTATATGTTTTGCATCTATCTTGATCATCTTTTCTTGCTAATATGCTTAAAATCAGTTTTTCATGTTCATTTTGCCTTATTTTTCTCTTGTTTTTGGGTATTTTTTGCAAACACATGTTTTATCACAAAATAGTACCCAATGATGAGTGATATGTGCCTAATAATGTTTAATATACATAATTTACTTGAAAAATAAATTTGATTAGCTCTCATATGCCTAGAAATTAAGTTTGATGGTTTTAGGTCAGGTTGACCATCGGTCGAGTTTCCCCACGACAAACTCAACTGATCCATGGCCGAGAGCTTTTTAAAAAAGGGGAATCTATCGAGTTTCTGAGTTCATAGAACTCGATCGATCACCGAGATGAAGCTCACTTAAGTTGGGTTCAGCTAACTATTCTCCCTCTCAACTAGAGAAAAGTTGACCGATTCCACTCTCGCAAGCCCTAAGCTATCAACCCTCGACCTTCCCTTCCCTTACCTAGCCCTAATCTAACCTAGGGAGACCGTCCTAGACCTTCCCCTTTGCTAAACCTAGGCTAACATTTTTGGTGGTGTGTTTGGTGTTTTTGATTTCTTCTTCCTCTCCATTTCATCTCCATGGCTTCAAATAGAAGGAAGAGAGACGCCCCTAGTAATGCACCATCCTCCTCCTCATGCTCCCACTTGATTCCCTTTGATGAGACTTTGTTTGTCTCAAATAAGGTTGTTAATCGGTATAAGGATCTTCTTCCACATAGTCATTTTCCATTTAGAGCCCTCTTTGAGCCTAGCCCTGCATGCCAAGAGGTCATCGATCAAGTGGCAAGGTTACTTCAAGTTCACCACCTATCTGCCCTGGGTGTCGAGCGTGGGTGCTTTCACAATTCCACAACAAGTACAAAAGTCGTTCATGAATTCTATGCAAACTTGCATCGAAATTACGACCCTTGTACCCCCTCCTAATACTCAAGTTATCCTTACTTCTATGATATCTGAGAAGAAGTTCCAAATGAGAATGACTCATGACGTAAGGACTATGGTGAATATTTTGACCTGCTTGACACTGAAGGTTTCTACAAGAAATACAAAATCACCCTTCTAGATATCCATCATTACTTGAAGAAACCTTAGGTTCCTTATAAGAAGAAGAGCACCCTACCCTCCACCTCCTTAGATCTCAATAAGCGTATACTAGCCCTAGTGGTCAACTGCAACATGCACCCCAAGAAAAATCAAATGGATATTGAAGAGAATATTGTGGTGATAATGTACTGCATCTTAGAGAATGTTAGAGTCAAGTGGTCTATAAATATCCTCCATCGCATGACTTGCTTCGACTCTAGCATGAACACCCTTAGCACCCATCCTCCATATCTTGCCTTGATATGTGGTCTTTTCCAATTCACCATTGAGAAATCACTCTTACATGACTTCCACTACAGATCTGCCTGGAAGGGAGTGTGTATCAGTGAGACCACTATCCAGAAATCCATTCATATCCTTTCCTCCACCACACCTGGTGCCTCACCCTCTGCCTTAGCCTCAACTGCACCTGCCTCTACCTCAACCCGAGCTCATCCACCTCCTCAGCCTACCCAACCTAGTTGTGCCTCGTTCTATGTGTCCAATGAAGCCATCATGGGTTATATGATACACCAAAAGGCATACAACCTCCAGGTCCAGGAGCACCTGCATTAGGATTTATGTTCAATCATGTCTAACATGAACTTATCCTGTGCACACCCATACCCCGCCTACCAGCCTTACCCAGGTAGTGATTATGCATCCTATGCATACAATCACTTTTACCCTTCCCCTCCACCTGCACTTGCACCATTCGCTGTTGCTCCCACACCCTCTACTGCTGGTGGACCTGCTCCTATCGTCCTACCTCTACCTACTGGCGCCTTAGCCACTCTTCTTTCCAGTCTTGGTGATTCTGCTCCTTCTTTCCCTCAGGCCAATGAGATCTATGCTCTTGGTATGACTTGGGATGAGCAGAATGCTCATTGGCCCAATCGTCACTTTGAACCTTTTGTGAATGAAGAGATGCTAGACCAAGCTGATGACGAGACTACTGATGCTGATGATGTCCCGATGATGGTAAGGATGATGGTGCTGCATCTGATGATGGTGATGGCTCTGGTGGTGACTCTGGTGATGAAGGCGATATTGTTGCACCTTCATACGAAGATGATGATTACGAGCCTGATGTCAAGGATGATGATGCTATGGATATAGATAGCTTAGACATCTAGATGTTCTTAGATTTTAGTCTAGTTTGCTGATCATATATATCTTTCTATGCTATTTTGTATTAGAAACATCTCGGAACATGATCTGAGATGTACTATTTTATCTTTAGCTTTCATCGCTTTTGACTTGTAGTCATTTTTATGAGAACTTGCATTCTGAGTTGTAATCTATGTTATGTGCACTTGTACTCTTTGATCAGTTATATCTTATGAGTTGGTGCCATATTTCACCATATTTTGATTATGACTTCACATATTTGGCTCTCTCGTCTCTGTTTGATGTATGTTTTTGAGATTTGGATATCTGCTTAGTTGTGGTTGGAGAATACTTGTTTGTATGCTCTTCTACCCCCTTACTTTTTGTTAATGTCAAAAGAGGGAGAGAAATTCAATTTTTTGAAGCTCAACCATATTGCTTTTATTGCTTATGTGATCCTTTTCTTATTCATTATATACTTTATTATGTGACTTGCTAAAGGACCATATCGTACATGTATGCTATATTTATTTGTGTAGATAGACTAACTATGTAGGTTAAAGTAAGCATAGATTGAGGGGGAGCAATTCACATTGTTCAAATCTTTAATCCCCCACAATTCACAAGGAAAAGGTATAATTTCAATATCCTTTTTCAATATGTTTGAGGAATGGTTTTTCATTGTCTAAATGGGGGGAGAATGTTGACCTAGAGGTTATACATTGTCCATATTTTGATAATGACATAACCATTCCATTCATATGTATCTAATGTGTGTATTCAAGATTGATTTCAGGCTTTACGTACATGAAAAAGATCAAATTACACAAGCCCTAGCTTGTGCAAGTTCAAGTCAAATGCTATGCAAGTGTGCTAATAAGGAAATCACTTCAAAGAACCATAGAAGATTTTTGTAATCACTTGTATTGATGATATGACTTGTAACTAAGATGAGAAAAATATGTGGGATACTTAATACCATGTTTTAATAACTTTATAGCCAAATTAGAAAACCGATCACAGGATGTTGATCGGTCGAGTTCTAATCTCGACCGATCCTATGGTTGATTTTCTGAAGATGACAATCAGTCGAGTTGTGTATTCACAGAACTCGACCGAATGACTTACTAACCAAATGTGATTTTGGCTGATCGATCGAGTTCCTCAAAACAAACTCCACCTATAGTTTGAAAATTGGGTTTGTCTTTTAGTCGATCAGTCGAGTTACCTTTATTGAAACTCAACCAAATACACTATATGGAAAATGTAGAAAAAGTGATTATAACCGTTGGTGACTTATTTGGGGTGAAAATAGATCTATTTCTTTGAGGAAAATGACAATATTTTGGCCCTAAGTGTTCCCCAACTCAAGGGAGCATCCCCAACTATAAATAGGACCCCTTGGAGTTCATTCCAAGTTTGATCATTCACTACATTGAAGGTCCTTGCTATAGTTGAGTGTGCTACTACTCCTTGAGCCCCTTTCTCTCTCTCTCTTTTATACTTCATTTCATGATTTGTGAGTGAGTTAGACTTATTGTAAGATAGCTCCACCCTTGAGCATGTAAAGCTCTCAATCTTCTACTACTTCCCTATCCCCTTCCTACATGAAGAAAAGGTGAAGGAAGCTCCATTGAGTGAAGAAGGAGCTGTAGCTGGTCCTCTTCAAGGTTGTTGAAGAGGTGGTGATCTTCTCCAGGTGAAGGAGAAGGCAAAGGCTGAAGATCTAAGAGGAGAAGCAAAGTCCTTCAAGGAAGAATACTTGAGCTTGAGTGGGTAAGACCTTAGTGAAGGCTGAAGACTCAAGCTAAGTGGGTAAGCTCCTTGGTAAGGTGGATATCTCATTATGGTTGGATGGATAAGTCCTTTAGTGGTCTATTGTTGTAACTCTTATTGGTGATAATATAGAGAAAACCACTTGCAAAGTCCTAGAGGTTGACCTCTCTAGGTAGTGGACTGACTCACTTCTAGTTTGAAGTGTGGAACCACTCTACATCTTTTGTCAAGTACTTACTATCAATCTCTCTCATCCTTTCTATGCTTCTTAGATAGGACTTCAAATTGTCATTAAGATATTGCTTCAATTTGATATAATTTGAAGGTCTATTATGTTTTGTGAGAAATTTTGTAGCTCTATTCACCCCCCTCTAGAGCCCTTAGATCCAATAGGTAAGTCGTTGGTGAAGGCAGAAGACTCCTTGCAAACTGGGTAAGTCCTTGGTGAGGTAGAAGACTCTAGGTTGGATAGGTAAGTCATGTGATGGGTTGTTGGCTCCCTTCCCCTCAAAGATAAAGCTCTATATCCTTGTCCCAAAAAAGGAAGGTCATCTGTTGTAACTCTTATAAGTGAATATAAAGAGTAGACATGGTTAAGAAATCCTAGAGGTTGAGCTCTCTAGGTAGTGTACTGATAATTTCCTAGTTTGGAGATTGAAACCACTCTACATAGCATGTTCCTTATGCTTGTTTTAATCTCTCTCACCCTTCCTATGTATGATTAGTTGAACTCAAATTTATAATTAGCAACTTCATCTTGTGGCATATCTTGAAGGTCTAATGGATTTTGTTTAAGAGTATTTTAGTTCTATTCACCCCCCCACAAGAGCAAATATCCCATCCTAGATCCAATAATCTCCGATCCAAATGTCCGTTATCTCTGATCCAAATGTACATTATCTCCAGTCTAATTGTATGTTATCGTAGATTCAATTTATTTTTTAAAAGAGAGAAAATATGTAAAATAGTAGGGAAGTAGGGTCATAATTATCTCCCGTCCAATGGTATGTTATCTCTGGTCTAATTATATGTTATCTTTAGTCCAATTGTACTTTATCTTAGGTTCCATTTTTTTTAAAGAGTGAAAAAATATAAAAAATAGGAGTGAAGTAATGTCATGCATTATATCCAATCCAAATGTACATTATCTCTGGTCCAACTGTATGTTATCTCAGGTTCAAATTATTTTGAAGGGAGAGAAAATATGAAAAATAGGAGGGAAGTAGTGTCATACGTTATCTCGCATCTAATTGTACACTATCTCAAGTTCAATTTATATTTTAAAAAGAGAGAAAATATCAAAAATAGGAGGGAAATTGTGTCGTATTTTATCTCTAGTCCAAATGTAAGTTATTTTTGGTCCATTGTACATTACATCTGGTCCACTTTGATAATATGAGATAACATGGGATAAAATGGATTACATAGAATAATATGGAAAAAATGAATAACATAGATAACATGAAATGACATACACTTTTACAGGGGATAACATGGGATAAAGTACCATTGGACAACATGGGCTCACACATGCTATATCATGTGTTATTATATGTCATAACATGTTGTGCCATGTGTTATAAATATTTGGTTAAAAGAATCATTATTAAAGTATGTCGATATTAGTCTTGTTTTAAAATTATTATTTGTGAATATGCTATCAATTTTTATTTCGTTTAAAAGTTCATTTAAAAGTTATAAACAAAATAAATTTCTCTCCTCCCTTTTAACCGTTTACAATCACATTATCTCTCTTTTTTAAATTATTTTTGAAAATATAAAAAACTTGATCTTATTATAATATATTTTTTGTAAGGAGTGCAACGATATTTATTTCATTAAAAATATTACAGTTCAAAAGTTATTAAAAAATAACTTTGTTTTTTCTCTCCTACAGTCACTCTATCTTACCACTCCTTCTCTTCTAAGACTCCCTCTCTCCCATATTTTTCTATGCATTCAATTTTTGGATGAGTTACGCTATGCACAGTAACTTGTATACCCGTTCACACACCTAGTTCTCGGGAGCCTACAAAAGCTTGGCCCAGTTATTTTGTCTCATGCACATTAACTCCACACCAATTAACTCCATACAAATGTTAAAGAATCATGAAATTCTCTCCCTACTCCTCTCTCCAGCCCCAATTTTTGAAAATTTATATTATCTCTTGCAACTCCACTCTCCAACTCCATTCCACCCCATCAGTGTTCGCGCACTATTACATTATATGCATTTACAATACGTGGTTGAAAGTATCAGTGTATACATCACATGCTTTTACAGTACGCGAGTCAGAGAGAATTAGAAACGAACAAAAACATAATTCTGAATACTTTTCGTAATATGTGGTTGAGTTGAAATATCAAATGTACAATTAGTTGGGAAATAAATACCATAACTATACTTGACATGTACTTTACATGACTATTGTATGGACGATAACGACTACATGTAAAATATCTCTGGAATGCATTAAATCTCAGTTTTTTTCTATATTGCGGATATGCCAGCACGTGGGCAGGTGACTGTGACAGGAATTTTCCTTTTTGGACAGCGTGTTGGTATATTGAGAAGGACAACACAATTACTTTCAACGGCATCGGGTTGACTGTCACCACCATCACCAACCCATCAGCACCTTCGTCTGATTTTCGCTTGGCTTTTCAACTGTTCCTTCATGAGAGGAGCAGACCTGCCTCACCAGTTCCTTCTGTTTCGCCTTCCTATTTCGAACGGTGCATGAGGACCCACTAACCCCGTCTCTAATTATAGATGGGATGGGAAGTTTGAACCCGAGGGAGGCCAGATAAATGCAACCTCTTAAAGTTCATATATATATGAAAATTGGATGGGAAGTCCACACAGACTACACGGGCTTTAGAGAACACATAAATGTCACGTTTGGTTAGCTGAATTTACTGAAATCATGCATTTTGTCCATCCTACATTACTGAAATGTTGCATTCTCAAAATCTCACAAATTAAAATTTTATGTTTAGTTTGTTGGATTTTGTAAGTGTGAGTTTTTTTTTTCATGTCAGTTGTCTTGCCCATGATAGATTTTGACATCTGGGAGAATTTTGATGGAAACCAAAATGTGGAATTTCTATTCTATTTGAAACTCTCGGGATTAACCAAAGTTCTCCAATCCCACAAACTAAACATAAAATTTGATGAACTGGAATACAAAATACAATCCAATATGGTAAAATCCAGATAACCAAACGTGCCCAAAAACTAGAGAAGTGTTCTAAATCTACTATCTACCATACTAAACACCAAGACTCGTCTCCGTCATCCTGGTGTCCAAAAAATTCTAGACTCTTCGTTTACATTGCTTCCCACCAATTGTTCCGCTGGTAATAGGACTCATCAGCGCACATCTGATAAACGTGGACTCTTCATACCTCCTTTGCCCAATCCGATTGTCATTCTTTTAGTCTTGGCCTTCCCAATCAGCCAACCTCCTAACACCAGTCTCCTTCCGGAACTGTATCATCGCTGAAGTCATTATCTTCGTTTCTATATAGTGCTATCCATTTCCAGTTGCTTGTCATGATCTAAATACACAACCATGAAAAAGCAGAGGACGACGACTGCGTATGACGTACGAAGGAAAAGCAGGAGAAAGAACTGCACTCAAACGCCTGATCGTCAAAGCAGTTATTGATTCCTTCCTCGCACAATGATGGCATATCGGAACCTCAACAGGTTGTTAGGATTTTGTCTCTTATCCTAATTGATCCAACAATATTAGGAAAATACAATTAATATTAGACTTGGAGTCGAACACATTATTTCCTTATCCTTTATATTGTCGTTCTCAATCCCTATAGAATTGTCGTATCCTCTCGTATTGTCTAACCGGTAGTCACTATCTATAAATAGGGATAAACATCGATGGATATTGTGTGCCAAAGAATACCGATGTGTGAGGTTCCAACGTGTGATAAATTCGGGTGGGTCAACGTAGGACAACATCGTATATCAAAACGGGAAGCCACAAAGTATAGTCAAAGAGAGAGAGAACGAGAGTGAGTTACAAAATTCTATTGTGGACACGAGATTGTGAGGGAGCAACAATCCTTGTAATTTTTTTGGAGTTGCTTAATAGAATTTTGTGGTCTTCTTCACCAATCATGTTCTCTGCTTGGTTATCTATTTGGTAGCTATTGACTTTGTCGACGTGGGCGGTCGTGACTTTCGTTGTGCATGCTTGGGCTGTATCTCGTTTGAAGTTTTTATTGGGCTTGAAGCTTCTGAAAATCCCTTCAAGTGGTATCAGAGCAGGATTCATGCGAGACGATCAGAAAGCATTGAAAAGCACAGAAAAATATGACGACGTCGACAACAACCGTTGGAGGTCATCCGGTAGTAAATCTTGATGGCAACATCGGTATGCAACCAGGCAGGACCGAATCTACGTGTTGTGAAATATCAACGCGAGGTGGAGTCATGCAATTCACTTACAAGGGGCAAGTGACAATGGAGGCTACATGGTTGTATGGACTGGTTGGATGTTTTCTAACCAAAACAGGAGCTGCTGATGAGAGGTCTACCAACTCGAAAGGTGTAGATGAAGCACTGGCATGGGTGGCGGGTCTCATGAACCCGAAGATTGCTACATGTATTCAACTCCCACGGGCAATCTGGTGTGAGATTGTAAACTCGGCTGTAAATTTCAACAGATGCAGAGGCGAAACTGTCAACTATTGGAAAGAGGAAGTCGTGATTGGACCGACCACGCAGAGTCTTCAAGTGGGTGTGACTAAAAGAAGACACAACCCTATGACACGGGGTCAAAGGTGCGAATGATGCGGTTCTTTCAACTGCAGGTGGAGGCGGTGTAGTTTCTCAAACTGTACAACATGAGAAGCTCTCACATGAAGAGTTCAGGCAGTCATGCCTGGACACACACTCCATGCAGGCATGCATGATAAAACACTTTTGGAAATAAAAGCAGCTTCCAAGGGCAGAAGCACAGAAGAAGAACGGGAGCAGACTTTTTGGAGGAGCAACTACAGCGGATAAGATTCAAGGTGGAGATTGTTAGAATTTTGTCTCTTATCCTAATTGGATAAGAAATAATATCTAACAATATTATGGAAGTACAATTAATGTTAGACTTGGAGTCGAAAACATTATTTCCTTATCTTTTTGTATTGTCATTCCTAATCTCTATAGAATTGTTGTATCCTCTCGTATTGTCTAACCGGGAGTCCCTATCTATAAATAGGGATAGACATCGATGGATATTGTGTATCAAAGAATACCGATGTGTGGGGTTCCAACGTGTGGTAACTTTGGGTGTGCCAACGTAGGACAACATCGTGTGTCAAAACGGGAAGCCACAAAGGATAGTCAAAGGAGAGAGAGAACGAGAGTGAGTTATGAAATTCTATTGTGGGTACGAGATTGTGAGGGAGCAACAATCCTTATAATCTTCTTGGAGTTACTTAATAAAATTCTGCGGTTTTTCTTTGCCAATTATGTTCTCAGTTTGGTTATTTAGTTGATAGTTATTGGCTTTGTCGACGTGACTTTTGTTGTGCATGCTTAGGCTGTATCTCGTGTGAAGTTTTTCTTAGGCTTGAAACTTCCGCAAATCCGTTCATTGGTAGCCCCAACCCTCATATGAGTCATGAAGCCGACAACGCGAGTTCGAGCCAACATCGACGTGCACTGGGTACCCGCGACATCTCTTAACGCTCTAATAGACAGTTCTGTATGCTTTTCTTCCTCTTCGTACATGGATTAGAACGTCATTACACTAGCGGGTTTGGTAGCCCCACCTTCCTGTGAATCCTGAAAGACAATGACCACCATCTACGTGCAGACCCCGACCTTCCTGTGAATCCTGAAAGACAATGACCACCATCTACGTGCAGGAGGCATCTGAATTATTTGGTTGCACGAGAGTGATATCTATCTATATTTTCAAAGAAAATAATCAACCATCAGTGGGAAATTGTCATCAAGAAAAAGTCAAGCCGCCCTTTTTAGAAGCCACATGTAGGGTAGTTTTTACACTACAGATCGGCTTGGATCAGTCTGTTACCCATCTGTCACAATATCTTTCAAATCTTGAAGGTATGCTTTTCCAGAAATATGTAACTGACATAATTTTTAGAGCGGTAGATCAGTATTTTTCTGTGGTGTTCCTTCGCAATATACAGTCTACCGATATTATCCTATCTTCTAATTGCTTTGCATGCATATTGTATGCAATGGTAATTAGTAGCCGGAGCACAATAATTATTTGTATTATTTATATTTTTGCTAATATCATTGTATTGCCACATCTACATGAATGCGCAACCAAAATATGTTCCATTCAATTTTAACAATATATTGTTTTATTGAACCAACAAACTCCAAAATAAAATGCAGATTTTGAATTAGCGAGATGACAATGTGATTTTCTGGGTACAACATATCGCTTAACTATCAGTGATGCTCATCATCGTCTTCAAAAGATTAGATATGGAGGTCTGCTAGCAATTCAGTGAATTGAGAAGCACAAAAACATGTTCTCCAATATTTAAATTTGGCAACGGGAAGACCCTGATCAAGTTAGTAATATCACTATTTCCTAATCATTTCGTAATTTTATCACTAGCCTTTGTCATACAAATTGAACGTTTTATCTTGCTCGTCATCTTCTGGATCAATTTTTTAGGATATACACATTTATCGTGTTATTGTCGGTTTATTGTGTATTTTTTTTGCACAGGCGCCTTATGGGCCTATCGAACTGCTTATAAAACTCTCATTGGGACTACACCTTTTCGATTAATATATGGAAAGGCTTGTCACCTGCCACTCAAACTGGAACACAAGACATGGTGGGCAATTAAACAACTGAACTTTGATATGAAAGAAGTAGGCCAAGCCAAGATTCTGCAACTCCAAGAGCTGGATGAACTTAGGATGATAGCTTATGAGAATGCACGAATCTACAAAGAACATACAAAACTTTGGCATGATGGAGACATCGACATTGTTTTGATCAATCAGGTAGGCGCTATACATATGTTGCATTAGTCTTTTTGGGTTTTTTTATTGCGTGCACACATATACATTCAAAGCATATCTATTTACATATATAATTTATGTGAATGCTTTTTCTGATTGACATGCACTAGAAATGTATGTCAATTTTCTTCTGTCGTCTTAATCATTTGGTGGTCCTTATATTTTTGACCTCATTAGCGTAAATGTTTTATATCTAAATCCACAAAATGTGGATTGAGTATGGAAAAAATTACTTTTTATGTGTTTACTTAATCATTTATACGCATGACTTCTTCTATATAGTGGCATCAAATAATAAAACATGTATGATGACTGCATGTATGAAATATGGAATCAATATCGTGATACTTGTGAACACATTGTATTCTACTTTCTTTAAAGAATTGACGATTTGTTCATTCTGTCATTTGGAGTATTCCATATAGGGTTCTATCAAAAACGCATAGTGTTTATTTGAAAAATGAAAATAGTTGAATTTGTGGTTCCGTCGCATAACATACACACTTATGTATAAAAACTATGATTGAAGGTGAATCAAATTATATCACATTCAAGTATGTTGCTTGTATGTTCTATTTGCAGAAAATGCTCTTCTAAGATCATATCAAAGATCACTACTTCAAGAATATTTGGTTTTCATTTATTACAATTTGTAAATTTTAAGGTAAATGCAACCACAATTGTAATCAAAGTAGATTAAATATATTTTTTCTATTTGAAGAACTATGTAGTGATATTATAATGTCAGTAATGACAAAGTATCCTATAAATTATTATTATTATTTTTTTTTAGGGAAGTCGGGCGATTATTTTATTCATCTCGCTCACCCCGTGCAAGCATATTCAAAGACAAATTACAGATTTGAGTTATTTGCAAAGAATTAAATATGGTAGTACTACTACCATTACAGGTAATGATTTGTCCAGTATCAATGACATCCTTAGGAGGGACGTCGTAATACTTGATCCTGTAGGTTTTTTGTAGATGGGCTTTAGCCAACGCATCAGCTGGTCCATTATGCTTCCTCTCCACATGTTGAATAGTCGCATTGTCTCCCAGAACTAGTTGGATTCCCCTTATAATACTCGCATATCTAGGATGCTTGTAATAATCATCATGTAACATCTTCACAGCCGTCGAGCAGTCTGTGATCACAGCAGAACCTTGTAGATTGACAGCTTTAATAATTTTTGCAGCAAGAGCAATGGCCATAAGTTCAGCCTATAGAGGGCTGTCCGCTGAAATCAGTTGGCCAACTCCACCTTTCCATTGATTATTGCAATCCTGCACAATCACAGCAATGGTGCCTTTACCCTTCTTCCAGGCGGCGTCCACGTGCATCAACAGTTGTCTGCTCCCGTTGCAATTCTGATACGTCATAGTAATAGGCTTCTCGTCGGCTTCGTTCCCATCCCAAGCTGCGACGGTTCTGTTGTATTCCAACAAAATTTTGTTCACCTGCTGTAACACAGATGTATCTTTGGCTTCAAACACCTTCAGGTTACGTTGCTTCCAAATGACCCAGCAAGCTATGAGGAACATAGTTCTCGTGGCCTCGCTAGATCGGAGCCCCCTACTGATCCATTGCTCAAGATTTGATGAGCTCTAGAAATCCTGTGTGATAGGTGCGGTATTCCCCGGCGTTGCTCCAGCTAGTAAGCGTAGCCATACTGGTTTCACCTTGTCGCAGTCTCTCAAGGCATGGAGACTGGTTTCATCTTCTTTATTGCAGCGAATGCAAACAACATTGGTGGTCATCCTTCGTCTTCTCCGTTTCCAGTTAGTAAGAAGGGCTCCATTTGCAGCGATCCACATGAAAATATTCACCTTCGCCGCCACCTGGGCTTTCCAAATCACCGGCCACTGTCCCGGTCTTTTAACTTCAGCATCCACCCTCAAACCCGTGTAGGCAGACTTGGCCGTGTAACTGCCCCCATTGTTGAGCTTCCATACATAGATATCTTCAGCTTCTGTCTCAACAGGAGGTTGAATATTAAGGATCTCCTTGACTACTCCTTCAGGCAGCCATAGATTGAGAAAATCACGATCCCAGTGACCTTCCAGGTTCACTAAGCTGCTCACCTGCAAGTCACACAGCTCTTCAGGGATATCTCATCTAACATGGTCCTTCAAGTAAATACCACTTGGAAGCCAGCTGTCCTGCCACGCATTGATGTGGTTCCCACTCATAGGGCAGAAGAAAGTATTAGTATGTATAAAGGAGTTCATTTGCAGAACAGTTCTCGTCAGGCGAGACAGATTAGAGGTAGTTCCTGGATTGCTTTTCATCAGCTTGTCACGCATGGCCATGCACCAAAGAGTCTTTCTACCACTCCAGATATCCCAGTTATGGCGAAGAAGAAGTGCCTGGTTCCAATCCCGCATAGATTTAAGTCCCAGACCACCATGGATCTTCTTTCTTGTGAGCCTTTCCCAAGACACAAGATGCATCCCTCTCTTTTTCCGTCCACCACTCCAAATGAAGCGCCGGATTTCACCATCTATCCTGTCACATAATTGCAGAGGGAGCTTAGAAGTTTGCATGATGTAAGTTGGAATGGTGGCGAGGGTACTTTTAGCAAGGCATATGCGCCCCGCTAAAGATAAGGTCTTAGCAGCCCAGGAGTTAACTCTGCTCGTGACCTTATCAAGAACTTCACTGTAAGTCTTCTTGTTCACCCGTGTATGGAGGATCGGGACCCCTAGGTATCTCCCCAGGTCCTGAGTGCGTTGCAGCCCACTTCGATTACAAATTTGTATTGCTTCCTGCTGGGTTACACTCTTGGAATAGAAAATCCTCGTCTTTTCAATAGAGATCGCTTGACCCGAAGCCATTTCAAACTCCCTGAAGCAGTGCAAAATAGTATCAATGTTGGTTAGATTGGCTTTGGAAAAAAGAAGGATGTCATCTGCAAAACAGAGGTGAGCAATCCGCGGGCCCTTCCTACCCAACTGTAAAGGGTGCCATTTTTTAGAAGTGACACACTCCTCAATCATCTGACTTAAACATTCAATACAAAGCACGAAGATATAAGGACTTAAAGGATCGCCTTGTCTAAGACCCCTTCTCGGCCTAAAACTGGTCGAACTTCTGTCGTTCCAAGCAATGGTAGAACTGCCGCTGGTGATAGAACTCATGATGTAAAGAATCATATTATTAGGAAGATTCACTTTTTTCAGCGTATCTTCAATAAAATTTCAAGCCAGTCTATCATAAGCTTTAGTGAGGTCGATTTTAATGGCCATTGTCTTCTTTGAATTCTTCCTTTTCATAGAGTGTATGATTTCCTGAGCTGCAGAAATATTATCAGAAATCTTCCTGCCCGGGACAAAGGCACTTTGCACTGGATTAATCCAAACTGGTAACCATTTTTTCAGCCTTTCAACAATGACTTTAGAACAGAGTTTAAGGATGGTATTATTAAGAGAAATAGGGCGAAACTGACTTGCAAGTTCTGGTTTAGGAACTTTGGGTATAAGTACCACGGTAGCATTGCACATTTGTTCATTCAGAATGCCATCACTTAGCGCCTCCTTTGCTGTCGTCCATATAGAGTCTTGAAGCACTGGCCAGTTGGATAATAAGAAGTGAGCAGAAGTACCGTCTGGACCAACAGCTTTGTAAGGGTCCATGGACTTAAGAACAGCAAGAATCTCATCCTTATGAACTTGTTTGGTCAACCGGCTATATTCCTCGCCGACCACTGGAGCAAACCGCGTGGGAATAGTATCAATTTGTTGCTGGCAGGTGTTGCTATCAGAAGTAAACAACTCGATAAAGTAATCAGTGACCAGATAGAATATGTCTTCTTCATTTGTGATCCAATCCCCCGACCGGTTTTTGATAATTTGACATTTATTGGACCTCCTCCTTTGGTTCACATAGGCTTGGTAGAAACGGGTATTGGAATCACCCTCCCGAATCCAGTTGACGTGGCTCTTTTGTTTCCAATCCTCTTCTTCCTGCTTGAGGATCATTTTGAGCTCATCCTCCATCTTGGTACAAAGATTGTCTGAAATAACATCATAGTGAACAGCCATGTTTGTTTGAAGGGTATTTATATTGCGCAAGAGCCTGTCTTTGGTTTCTTTTCTCTGCTTGTTTCGCATGGAATCCCACGCATTGATGTGCTGCCTTGCGTGCTCAAGAGCCTCATGGAAAGGAAGATGTCTACTCCAGTGTTGATCAAGGCAACGATTGAATGAGGGGTCCTGAGCCCAAGAAGCTTTGGTAACAAACCTGCGCTTACTATACAAAGTCGCCTGAATTTGAATAAGAAGGGGACAGTGATCAGACTCAACCTTGGGAAGATGAGTCACCGCAACCTCTGGAAAGGCGGTGAGAAAATCAGAATTAGCTAAGCCGCGGTCGAGCCTGCTCTGTTTCACACCGTGCCTATAAGTGAATTTTTGTCCAGAAAAGCCCAGATCAGTAAGACCTGCTTCGAGCATAGTAGCGGAGAAGAGCTGAGCCTCACGATGGTTGTAAGTCTGATATCCAACAGTTTCAGAAGGAGAGATGGTAGTGTTGAAATCACCAGCAACTATCCACGGTTCAGTGAAGCTATTGCCCATGTCGTTCAAGTGCTTCCACAGGAGATTGCGGACCTGAAAGTGGGGGTTAGCATATATGAATGTAGCAATATAAGACTTATTCACCCGACAGGTTATGAATTGACGATGTGTCTTGAGAATCTGCACGTCACACACAGCAGCATCCCAGCAGATCCAAATCCCACCCGAAAAGCCCTGAGCTTCAGATCGATGTGAATTCGGAAACCCAAGCTTTTTAATAGTTAGAGTGGCTTTGTCCGCACTGATGCGAGGTTCTAATACAGCAGTAACAGCCGGCTTGTGTTTGGAGACCAGATCTTTGAGCACTCTGCCTGTGTCATCATTTCCTATACCTCTCACATTCCAACACAGCAACTTCGACATTCCACAAGAATTGTAACTCAGATTTCTTCTAAAGAGAGAATTAAGATTGATTATCATTGGACTCCCGATTTTCTTCACAACAATTTTCTGCTCCTTCTAGCATGTCCATGCTATTTTCTGTGTCTACACTTCCTCTCAGCCTGGGGCTTCTACGGATGCTTTCCACAGCCGCTTTAGCAACGCCTGCTCTCTTCATCTTCGTCCCACTTCCCTTGAAGATTTTTCCTACCGTAGCTTTCCTTGGAATGGCAGATGTGGATGCTACACTTTCGTTGTCCCGTTTTCTAATTCTACTGCATGTTGTGTGCGTGGTAGCATCCCGTGTCACAGGGACCATATCCTCAGGGATGATTTCAATAACTTCGTCAATCGCCGGGTTCACAACTGTATGTTTAGGAGTTTTTTTGGGCTGCTCGACCTGCGCATATACTTCTTTATCTTGTTGAGATTGGTTTGTGATGTCCCTAAGGACTTTCCTTTTTTGATCAGCCGTATCAATTTGCTCCAGTGCCTTCTTCTTCCTCCAGATTTTAGGGTTCTTATGTGCCACATGCTTTTCAGCCAGCTTCTTTCCTTCTTGACTAGTGTTCGTGACTTCCTCAGTCGTTTCATCCTCTGCTATCAAGTTATCAAACTGATTCCTGGTTAGAGTAACAGAGCTTACAGGAGTTTTGCTAGGCTGCTGTTTCCCCTGGAATCCCCGCCGGTTCTTCTGAGTTCTCCACGGATTATCGGGCTCTGTAGCAGGTACCTCCGGTGGGTCGGTGTTGTTACGTTGCCCTTCCTATGGGTTTGTTCCTTCTCGGCATTGCACAGAAGTATGGCCAGCTTCTCCGCAATTAGCACATTGATACGGGAATCCCTCGTACTCGACTTCGAAATCAAGTCCATTGATAACAATGCTCGCCGCCAATTCGGATGTGGTGTCAAGCTCGACGGCAAGGCGTGCGAACTTGCTTCTTGTACGTTTGATGGTGTGTTCATCGACTTTCACCAGTCTGCCGAGAGCCTTGCCTATACAATTGAAGATGGTTTGGACGTAGAGGTGTAACGGAAGGTTCAAGATCCTGACCCAACACACAATCTTTCGTGGTAAATCAGCAGAGGGAACAAAGGAAGGATGCCAATCCCAGACGATTAAGTTGCAGCCGAAAATCTTCCATGGTCCTCCCGTCGTTGCCATGTCGTAGTCCCGACGGCATGAGAGTTGGATAACAAAGTGATTCATATCCAATTCGTATATGTTATACTTACCAACAAGGCTCCACATGGCTCAGAGACGATCCTTAAGGGTCATATACCCTAACTGTGTTCCCATTGCCTTCACAACTACCGCATATTGCCACGGTCGAACAAGAAATTCTTTGTACATCGGATCTATTGTTATTTCTGGTTGTCCATCCGCCATATACAGATTGACCGCCTCCGGATCAAGATGTTCTTCGAAAAGTTTGTTAAGGAAGAGGTCTGTAGATCCGTGCGGCGCCGCTGCGGTCGAGTCTTTAGACTTGTTCTGTCCCCATGCACTTGCAGGTTGGGTTGTCGGGGGGGTCTGCATCTCATGGTTGCTGCCTGTGAGTGGTGGGAAAAACCCTAGGGGGTGTGTTCCTCCTGCCGCATCTGGGATTCGCGCGCCGCCGCCTTCCTTCGGATCCAAACCAGCTGGAGTCCCCTCCTGGGACGGTCCCCTCATTCCTCCATACTGAAACTCAAAGCCGATATTAGGGATACAGAGTTTGTCTGCGTTCATGGCAGTCACGTCTAGGTTTATGCCAGCGCCGCCACTTCCTGCCTTTTCTGGACTCCTGGGTTGTCGATCATTGCTCTGTCCCCGCTGTCGATCGCATCCTGTCTTGCGCCCCACATCCAAGGACTCCCTGGTCTCCGTAGAGGCCGTGCCAACGGCTTCTCCTGGATCGCCCTCCGCCGCCGCCACCCACTCCGCTTCCATCTTGCTCTATCTTTCCTATATATTATATAAAAGCAATATGTTTACAATTTGGATTATATGTAGTAGATAAAAAAGTTTAATACTCTTGCCGATTTGAAAAATAATAGAAAATGGAAATCAACATGGTGGAATTAATAAAATGTTAATGAACGCATCAACTCTTTTTTTGAAGTCAAATCTATTTGTCAAATAATTTAGAATCAATTACCTTATTAAAAGAAGTTTGACACATGTTCAAAGGTAAACAAGGTGTATAGTGTGACTATCCACCACTATTTTGACCCCTCTGACAAACTATAAATAGATAAGCCATGATGGTTTAGTGTTTTTATTTTTGACAAAATAATTTCTACATATGTTTTTTTTCATATGAATTATTCATTTATTACTGGTATGGTTATAAAAATCAAATGAAATATTAGTTATGCATAACATTTTTTGTGAAGCTCATTCATCAAGGCTTAACATGAGTAATAATGTTATCAGATGATCCACATGGCACAAGCATATTCAAGCAATAATTTAATCAAATTATTTAGTTAGGTGACCTTGTCAAAGTTTTGTTCATCAAAGTGATGTCTATCAGATAATGACTGAGATAAAGCTACCATATATGATAATGTCTTAATCAAGAATAATTTTACATTTAGAAAGTGATTCATAATTAAAGTAGGTTGAATCTAAGTTTGTAATTCCAAACAAGAATTGTATTTGGATAAAATTTTAGTCTGGAGCTCAAAATATATTATTGTATTTCTCGACTAAAATATAATTTAAATTCATCTTGTATTTTTTATATTTTATTAAGATCCTTTTAATCTTATTTTCTTTTTTGGCAATCATTTTCATTATATATGTAGGTGGTATGGTTCAAATACTTGCATAAAGATTGAATTTTGGCATAAGATGATTCATGACACCCTTGATTTTTCCTTGACTCTTTAAAGACCATAACATGGTACCAACCATGTCAGTCTTTTGTTTATGTACTTATATTACCATAACAACATTGTCCTCTATATTTTATGTTTATAGACAATTAGGTATCCTATATGATTGCCACATTTGGAACTCAAAGATGAGTTAGCACTACAACAAAATTGGTTACAAGTCAATGATACTTGGTCAGGGATAAAGGCTCTGACCAAATTCCCAAGGTTAATCCATAGCCAATGTTATTTTTTCCCTGACCAATATATTTGCTCTCCTCTCAGTATTCATTCGCTTCCCAAAAGCCTAGCGGGCAATTTTGGTCTCCCGGTTCTTTTCCAAAACCAGTGCGATGCTTCGACACCCCCCCAAACCCGCGCATCTCCCTTTCCTTGCAAAGAGCGACGGAAACTGTCGGGTGTGACAGAAACCGCTGGTGCTCCCTATTCACCTACCCGGCGCAACGCGGAGTCCCCGCCGTCGTCCAAGCGGAGCATTGACCTGGTGGGGTTCCTGAGGTCCACGACGGTGCTGCCGCCTCCCTTCTCAGCGAGGTAAGTGACTGTTTTGTTCCCCCCGACACCGACTTCGGCGGCCAACCGAGACGCAATTGAGGGCGGCGACCAGTTAGGATGACGGTGTACATCTCCTTCACTGGTTCATGAGAGCACACGGGTTGGCGTTGGCACGCAGGCCAGTCGGATCACGCCTAGAGTGAATCCTCACTGAGATCATCATTGCGGAAGTGAAGGCCCTTCTAGGGACAGTGAGAGTCGTAAGAGATGCGGCTGCCTATTTAGGAAGGTGTCGATATGGTGATAGGAATATCTTGGAGATCTGAGGCAGTCGTTGCATGAGATTTTCTCTTTCAGGAAGCGTCTGACTTAGTGTCTGTGCCGCCAAGATCTCACTTCCTGAGGAGGCGTTGCTGGGCAGTAGAGGCGATCACCGTCGGCGGGACGGAGCTTCCGAGGCGGGAGTCCTAGAGCATGAGGTTGAGGTCGTCGTTGTTGAAGCAGCCCATGATTCCCACGTCGCTGGAGACTAAGGAGAAGAAACGGTCGTCGTTGCTTTGAGTTCGGTCATTGCCGTCGAACTGGGATTCCCACCTGCCCGTCCCGAACCAGTACCTACAGGTTCGCCTTCTCCTTTACTCTATCCTTTCTAGCCTTGCGTGCGTGAAGCAAGCTTCCAGTCTTCTTCTTCCAGATCTACAAGCTGCCGTGCGAATTATAACTTCGTCTGCAACCGAAGCCGAACGACAAACGTGAATCGATGGCTAAACACTAAGATGAAGCAGCCGGGTAGTGCCTAGTGCGGCTGTGTCAAGCACAAAAGAAGCCGAGCGTGGACGTGATTCTTATGAACACTGTGAAGACCGGAAGATATTAGTGTTGTGTTGCGCAGGGCTGTCGGCTCGCAGCCGAGTTTGAACGCCGTGAAGGCTGAAGACTGAGTGAAGGTTAGTTTATTTACTGCGTGATAACAACGATCACTTTGGATACGAATTATACAATCAGTGCTTGCAATTGACATAATTACATAGGCACTAAATTTATTATATTCGTGGGATTTTTACTTTTCACTTTGTACTAAGTCATGTCGATAATGTATTAGATCTATTTATTCATGATTTGTACGCAACTATGGGATCACTATAATACTGTTGGACATAATTGTGTAGGTACTGGATTTTTTTTTTCTGATCTAAGATCACTATATCATAAATTGTTCAATCATTGGTGATTAGTTGTAGCCCAAATAAGTTCATTCTCAATTAGTTACATTACTAAATGAACATATATGCCATACTTATGTCATGCCAAGATTAAATCTTTATTGTTCCACCCTTTACATGAGAAAGATGAAACTAAAGATGGTCGTCCTTCAACAATTCTTGTTCAAATTCTACTTTTAATTGTTTTTGGACGTAATGGAACATAACGAAAAAATTTAGATATTTTTTCACTCATTACATTGAAATTATATGCATGGAAAAGTTATGATCATCTTGGATATAAATATTTTTGCATTTTTAATACTAGTTAGAATCTCAAAAATGTCTAAATACTAGCATCAAGTTCCTTTTTTATTTATAAAAGTGACTTTGACAAATTACTTCTTAACTAAAATTTATATGTTTTATCTTTACCAAAATTTTGTTAATATTTGTTTTTTTTAATTTGTGATGTCTTGTGATGTCTGTATTTTCTATTCTTCTTATGTTATATCAATTTAATAGAAAGTAAAACTTGAGACCAAACTTTTAAAACTTCATTGTCCTCAAAATTAACATTTTATTCCATCATGTTTATTTAGTACTTTTATCTAATAGATTAGAAATTTTAATAAAAAAATGTGTTCATGACAAGTTGCTACTATAATTGCAAAAATCATTTGTTTATGCGAGGATTTTCGGATCTTTTCAAATTTTATCAATTATATGTGTACAAAAAATATTTGGATCAATTTTTAATGGTTAGGATGTATTTTACTACTCTCTTGCCTTTCTTCTATCATCTATCAATGATTAAACACATTTAATGACGTGCCCAATTTTGTTATATTTTTTCCACCTTTGTAAAACTAGAATGAAAAATCGCACATCGTGTTTGGAAACTTTAGAACATTAATGGTGCTAGTAAAATCCAAGGCAAACTTGTCATGAATTTGTTGAGTGATATTACACGACATAAATATGCATACTATCAGTATAGTAATATGTATTGATTTTATTATTATTTTTTAAATACTCCATGAGTCAAAATTTAATTTTATTTCAACACTTCAAACATATTTTTATAAAACACAATATCAAATATTTATACATATATTTTTTTGACTTAGAAACCCATCTAAAATTTACTCTTTAGGAGTAAATATTGGATAGTCCCCAATTTGGGATTGTTCTCGAACACTTAATCTCACTTAGGACGTGAGTGTATAATATTGTGTCTGGTTTTAAAGATATTTTGGTAGTCATTTCCTCAGTTGTTCTCTGGGTACATACTTAGGTGGGTTATTTTCCCATCTATGTCGGTGTACTTGGAGAACTAAGGGGAAATGCTGCCGAAAGTTTTGTAAAAACCAAACACACATTATACACTTACTAATGAGATTTAGTGTTCAAGAATGGGATAGGTGGCACATATGAATACATATTACTATCATTGTTCTATTAGAAACTAATATTTTTACTTTTAGTCAAATATATAAGACTTAGAGGTTTGACTTATCCATATTTCACTTGTGTAGATGGATTACATAGCAGATAGAAGTTGGATGTATATCGAAAATTGTATCCATAGTAAGGAATTTCAAGATGGTTTGTCTACCTTCATTGATCACAATCTCCTCAACCAAATCCATGCGAGGAGTGATCAATTATTGTGCCCATGTAAAGTTTGTGGCAACAAATATTTGAAGTCTAAGGAGGAGGTTTTTGAACATGTAATGATCAAAGGGTTCACACCTAATTATTACATATGGACTGACCATGGAGAAATTCCTGGAAGAGAAAGACAATCTTCATCCACAACTACTCTTCTTGGTGACAATGTTGATGGAGACAACATCGGAGGCTTGTTGCATGATGTCTTTGGTGTGCAGAATCCTGAGACATCTCCAGTAGATGATATTGATGCAGATATTCCAGTCAATCTTGATGTTGAAAACTTTTATAAACTTCTAGATAAAGCTGGGGAACCTTTATACCATGGTTGTACGAGCCATTCCAAACTATCTTATCTAGTAATAATGTTGAATCTCAAAGTTGAATCTCAATGGACCAATAAGTCTTATACATCACAATTGAGATTAACAAAAGAGGCTCTTCCTAGTGGGGCAGAATCATTACCTAATAGTTTTTATGAAGCCAAGAAATTATTAAGAGACTTAGGTATTGAATATGTGAAGATTGATGCATGCCCAAATGATTGCATGATTTATTATAAAGATCGTGCAACACTTGAAGTGTGCACTCAGTGTGGGACATCTAGATGGAAAACAGAAACACTCTCCCAAAAGAAACCATCAAAGATCTCTGCAAAGAAATTCTTTCATTTTCCTTTGACTCCTAGGTTGTAAAGGCTTTTCATGTGTCCAACTGTGGCAGAGGATATGCAATGGCATCACAAGAAACGGGTGACAGATGGAAAGTTGCGACATCCTGCAGATTCTTCTGCATGGAAAGCGTTGGATGATAAGTTTCCTGAATTTGGTAGTGAGCCACGTAATGTCCGTCTGGGGCTAGCAAGTGATGGTTTCAGTCCCTTTGATACCCTGCATATTTCGCATAGTACTTGGCCTGTTGTGTTGATCCCATACAACTTGCCCCCATGGTTGTGCATGAAGCAACCAAACTTCATCATGTCTTTGTTGATTTGTGGTCCAAAAGAACCTGGAAATGATATTGACATTTATCTTGAACCTTTAATTGATGAACTTCAAGATTTATGGACAACAGGAGTTACTACCTATGATGCATCTTCCAAGAAAAATTTCACATTGAGAGCTGCTATTTTGTGGACCATAAGTGACTTTCCTACGTATGCCAACCTTTCTGGTCATAGCACAAGAGGACAGTTTGCTTGCCCTTGTTGTCACAGAGATATTGGATGGTATAGGATTAAACATGGAAAAAAAGATTGCTATCTAGACCATCGACGTTTCCTTAGTGACAATCATCCTTATCGACGAGACAAGAAGAACTTTAATGGAAAGACTGAATACAGACATGCACCAAAGTCTCTTATTGGTGAGGATATTTGGAATGAGTTTCAAGGATATGATAATGTGACATTCGGCAAGGAATTGAGAGATTCAGAAACTGGGAAAAGAAGGAGGAGTTCTGAAACGGAAGATAAAATTCCTCTACCAAAGCCATGGAAGAAGATTAGTATATTTTTTCGCCAGCCATACTGGAAGCACCTATTGATAAGACATAATTTAGATACCATGCACATCGAGAAAAATGTTTGTGAGAATATATTAGGAACACTTCTTGGTGTTGAAGGTAAGTCCAAGGATAATGTGTAATCTCGCTTGGACTTATCTGAATTAGGGATCCGGAAAGACTTGTGGGCAATCAAACTTGAGAGTGGAAAATATTATGTGCCACTTGCTTGTTACACAATGAGCACAAAAGAGAAAGATATATTTCTATCAGTATTGAGTTCGATGAAAGTTCCAGATGGTTATTCGTCAACTATCTCTAACCGAATTAACATGCTTGAGCGGAAAGTGTTGCCCTTAAAAAGTCATGACTACCATGTGTTGATGCAAAGGTTATTGGTTGTTGCATTAAGGAATTCATCTTCTCCAGAAGTTTGTGGGCCAGTTTCTAGAACATGTACCTACTAAAATCACATTTGCACTAAGGTAATTGATTTGGAGGAATTTGACAAAATTGAGAAAGATATTGCGATTACACATTGCCAATTGGAGCGCATCTTCCCACCCTCATTTTTCACTATCATGGTGCACTTGACCATCCATTTAGTCACAGAGGCCAAGATTGCAGGTCCAGTTCATTATCGATGGATGTATCCTATTGAGAGATATTTAAAAACATTAAAAGGATATGTTTGTAACAAGGCACGCCCTAAAGGATCTATTACTGAGGGTTACTAGGTTGATGAATGTATGACATTTTGCTCAAGATATATGAAAGGGACAGATACAAGATGGGATCTTTCATCACGTCAACATGATGATGCATCTATTGGAGCAGAAGTAAGAAAGATATTTGATTAGGTGACATTAGAGCAAGCACATGATTATGTTCTTTTCAACACAAGGAGTATCGACTCTTATAGAAGGTAACCATTATAATTTATTTTTTGAGAAGCATGTTTTCTTTTTTATATAACATAACATTCCTTTTGTTTTACAATTATAGGAAACACCTGGATGATATACAACTAAATCATCCAAGGATGACTCTTCGTAATGTCGAATTAAGGCATCATCGTGATTTTCCTTCTTTGTTTAAAAATCATGTGAGCAGCTAGATTTCATGTTGTTTAATTTTCTAGCAATGCTAATAGAATTTGAAAAAGAAACTAATTCCATTCAAACATAGATTTTTTATGCTAGAAACAATGGAGAAGATGTTACAGAAGAGATTTGTTGGCTTGCACAAGGTCCTTCTTGTGAAGGAGACAGTTACGATGGATACTTCATTAATGGCTGCAAATTTTAGTCAAAAATGTTGGATTCTCGTCGTAAGTCACAAAATAGTGGAGTTTATCTATCTGCAGAGACATCAACCTACTCCAGCTCTAGGGACCGAAATCCAATTTTATCATATGTTACTTATTATGGTCAACTAGAGGAGGTCATCAAGCTAGAGTATGGCCCCAATATTCAGATTACATTATTCAGATGCACATGGTTTGATGAGAGCACTGCAACTGGCTTTAGAGTTGATGATTATGGATTCACTTTATTAAATTTCTTGAAAGTAGCACATAAAGATGAGCCTTTTATATTTTCTTCTCAGGCTCAACAGTGCTTCTATGTTCAGGATCCAGTGGACACAAATTGGCATGTAGTGTTGAAGGTCCTACCAAGGGAATTATTTGATTTTCCTCAAACTATAGAATTTCGTGTTGAGGCACCATTCAATCAATCAAGTCATGATGATAGTGAAAATATATCCTGGATAAGAATGGATATGGAGGGTTCAACTATTGAATATCACAATCCTGCTTAGTTATGAACATTATAATGCATGATAGTTGAAAGTTGATGTTGTTTTTCATTACATGAATATTTTGTATGCATTTGAACATGTGGAAGAGAGAATTTTCTATGGTGTTCACTTGTTTAAATCTATCTTATGTTTGGAGATATATATGATGTTTTTATGCATGCCCAAGAACATTTTATGTTATGCAATGCATGTGTTTTTACAGGTCTTTGAACATGTGGAAGGAAGACATACATATCTTACAATATTAACTTATTCTATATATAAATGTAACTTATGTTGCATTTATTGAAGGATGGCCATTAGGTTGCTCTCTTTCTGAAATGTGTATACCTTGTCATCTACTTAACGTGCATGCAAATAAAAAAACATATCAAGGTGTGTGAATTGATTTTCTATAGTATGTGCGTTGTTGTTTTATATGTTATTCTGAACCATTTCTACTTATTTTTACTTTGATCATATTTCTTTATTAATATTAACATGAATGATTTTTATATTCTATATTATAATTAGATGTCAGGAAATCAGCAAGGTTGGCACAAAGGACTGAAGTTGAAGAAGATGATATAACTATTACTCCTGCATCCTCACATCCAACTATAAATACAAATGTTGAAGAAGAAAATGATCAAAGAAGAAACATTGAACTCCAGTCAATTGAAAAGCGTGGGAGAGGCCCTACAATTATCTCAAAGCTTAAGCCACCTCATAGTGAGAGGCACCATTTAGTTTTTGATGACAATGACTTTGAAATTGGAGAAGTGGGAAAACAATTAAGCCTATTGTGTGGGATTTTAGCTAGAAGACCATCTTTGTGGCCCGTTGATAAGTATTGGCCACAAATGCCAATATCATCATTCAACGACACAAGAGATATTGTAAAGGTAATAATACATTTTCATGATAACTTCACTCTGGCATGTTATATATATTTACTTTTAGTTATACATTATTTCATATGAATCAAGCTTATTTTGACTTGGATGATCATCCAAATGGTTGGGAGAGGGTATGGATGCATATAAGTTCTAGTCTAACTGATTGGAGGGAAGAATTGAAAGTCAAATATTGGTTGAAGTATCAAGATGACATGGATGCAATGCTAGAAGCAATTTCAAATGATTCTCGAATTGATCATGAGCAGTTTTTAAGATTGGTTGAAAAATTGAAACAACCCAAAACACAGGTAAAAAATATTCATATTTTATGTGCATCTCTATTATTTGATTAATATAAGTACATGGTATCACAATAATATCATAACTATTTTTCTGAAATGCTACAGTCCAGAAATCCGCCCTCCTTCACTCTAGCAACAAGTGTACATCTTGTTTTTTATGGACATAAACGTTTATGTGGTGTACAAAATATTTTTATATTCTTTGTTACAACTTATTTTATGTGTGTTAAATATAAAACTATAGGAATCTTATAAACATTTCTTTAAGGTTGCTACTATGTAATTAAAATTTATTTTCTATCTTTTGTCTATGTCATATTAGGCAATTGTAGAGAAGAATAAGATTAATAGATCAAAGAAACAAATGAATCATTCTACTGGGGCTAAAACATTTGCAAGAAAACGTAATGAGTTGGTAAGAACATCAAAATTTTGTATTATAGTTATATATACTGATTTGTGCTCTAAGTGTAATACTTTGAAGTCTATGTGTGAATGCAATAATAATATTTTTCAATACAGGAAAAGGAACTTGGGCATGCTCCAAGTAAAATGGATTTGTTAAAAGTTGCTTATACCAAAAACAAGGATATAGTGGTGAGCAATCTACATTATTTCTTTATTTCCTCATTAAATTTGATTATATCATCAATGCATATACAATTTATTAGGAAAACATTGTGGAGCACCACAAGTCCCAACAAAGTGTATTGTCATGTGATGATTCTAATCAAAGTAATGAACTTCAAGAAGATGAATCCATTTGTCAAATCATTAAACCCATGAAATCTAATCGGAAACGATTAGTTGGTAGTAGCCATGATAAGATAGGTGCTCGTGGAGCTTCTATACGAGCAGCCAATGTGATTTTACTGAACGAAAATAAGAAATACAAGGTGATTAACTTATTATGATAAATTTTATTGTCTTAGTTAAATAATAACTTAAATTGTGTAAATCATTGTGTATTTATAGGAAACTGTCGAAGTACTGCAAAGCAAAATGGAAGAATATAACAAAAATATGATTGAAGTGAAAAATACATTAAGTGCATTAAGTCCTTTGGCTTCTCTAATACATGTTTTTATACTATTTGTTACATCTTTCATTCTATTTATAAACATTTTTAAATACAGGTTTTTATACTATTTGTTACATCTTTCATTTTATTTATAAACATTTTTAAGATTCTCATCAAACAAATGATTTTTGAAACATAATTGTATACTTACACAGGGTCAACATTCATATGGTACTACTTTTTTTCCTGGATATCAATTTCCAGGGCCATGGCAACCATCCACACATCAACAGGTAAGAAATGTATATAACGTTAATTCTGAAATTTTTTAAATGAATTAGTTACATACTAAATTTTCTCAATACATTGTCTTTCTCTAGCATGGAAATAATATGCAAAGTGCTCAAGTTCTATTTCCATACCCGTACAATGGATACCCATTCTAACAAGCGGGATACATACCTCCTTTCAATCAGGTATTATAACATTATATTGCAGACATATGTTGCAGCAAAATGTAAATTACGAAATTAGAATCTGCACATGGTATCAGAATTACAAAATAAAAAAAATTCTGGGCGGCTACAACCCAAGCAGCCGGCGTGTTGTACCCACCATCCACAATAAGAGAACATATTTCTTTATAGAAAGAAACATCTATTTAAAACACAACATGGCTGCTATTTATACTTTTGATGCAGTCTATTTATGTGCTTGTTCAACAGAACTACATGACTACTATATATGATGATGAAAGTATGTGTTATGTGTCATGCATATATAAATAAGATATTTGATCAGTAATGCTGAGCACGCTACTACATATACGGACTCAAACGGGAGATATGTTCCTTGATATGTTGTTGACCGTTGAAATATACATGATAAGGTAGGCTAGGTCGCCGTGAAGGCGCTCCACAAGTAGCTAAGTTGGTGAATAGATATGCAACTAGATCATGGCAAGGAGATGTGTCGGTGATTATGATCATTGTAGTAGGAAGATATGCATGGATAAGGCAACGTTGGATGAGAACCTTAAAGGTGCGCAACCTCTAAAATTTGTGGCTGTATCACATTTCGCTTTATTAGTGCAATAAGGAGCGTCACCCTCTTACTTACCACCTACAATAGAAGAAGATGACTATAACTGTGGCAAATGAACAACATACACAACTAAGGATAGGTTCATCTGCACTTGTGTGCAACTGAAGTGAACAGGAATCCGTACGGTCAATTTCAGCTTTGATAAAAATGCTTTCAGATAGTCGTTGATTGATCCCCGACAGCATAAAAGATGAAAGAAAGACACAAGCTACAAAAATTTTGTTATCCTTTTCATCCCAATACATTTGATTACTTTTGTTACATACATTCTACAGATATTTTTTATTGTCCCTTATGAACTTGTATATTGTTGTAAAAAGTTGATATATTTATAAAATGCAGGATATTGGAAACACTCCACAAAGTAGAAGGACCGAAGCAAATCTTGGAGAAAGCCCTTATGGTGGAAGTTGTGGAAGTGATGCTAGGGAGAATGAATGAAGTAATTAGATCCGGATGACGATATGCAAGTTTATTTTTGTTTGAAAGAATGTGATATGTAGTGCAATGCATATGAATGCTATAACAATGTGATTTATTAGAGGATATAAGTTATCTTTTTGGGAAAAAACATGATGCTTCAATCATACTTTTTGGATGTAGACATCACAATTACAAATTCAATGCAATGATCTTTTTTGTTATATTCAAAGTGTTGTCATCTGATGTGTGATAATCTACTTCTAATGTGTAATATTTTGGATGTTATGTGTGTTCATATATGGATATATAACAAAGTAACATACCTTCCTATTGGTCAAGGATGTGCCTTGGATACAATGTATTGTCCCAAGAGATTCTTTTTAATTCCTGTAATGGTTGCCCGGGGATTCTGCCCCTATTGGTCAGGGATAGGTCCTAGCCAACCACTATTGGTCACCAAGCTTTTGGCGAGGGTACGTTGGTCAGGGATTGGCCTTGACCAAGACCTATTGGTCAAGGATTCACATGTATTGGTCAAGGAATTGGCCTTCGGCTTTGACAAGATTTACAGTAGTGTAGTATAAAAATATTATATCATAACATATAGAAATATAAAAAGACCAAAGACCTACTTAGTATTGACGTTTGTGGATGAAAAGTTATATTCATTGTAAGGATTCAAAATAGATATTTAGATAAGATTATTTAGAAATCTTGGATTCAATTGTATAAAAATGATGTAGTTAAAAAATTAATATAATTTTGCAAAACCAATTTTATGTAGTTAGAAAATGAACCTATTAAGGATACATCAAAGATTAATAGATTTTAAAATGTCAACTAGATATAAATTAGTAAGTTATTCTTCAGAAAGATTAATGAGGTAATATCATTAAATAAAAAAATTGTAATCTAAAGGTAATAGTAAAAAAACTATAGTTGTTATATAATTCATATTAGATTAGATTGTCAACATATATGTAGGAATGAATTTAAAACAATCTTTGATATATTTATTGCAACAAAATTAGTTTAACCATGAATAGTTATTTATAGATTGTGTTATGTTCATTCAAGGATATATGTAGAGAAAAATAGAAAGTGTGATGTCATTTATAATTGATAGTAGATGATTCATAATCTTGTATTGAAAAAGTCAAAATCATTAAATACTAATGCTTGTTCACAAAACATGATTATAATAGAAATTTTGGATGTATCAAATCACAACATGGATGTGACTAAGCCCTATATGTTGATTGAGAGGAAGATAAAGCAGTTGATGATGGTGATCGTGATGATGATGTTCATGATTTTTTTAGCCTTGGTGTAGGTTTTTTCCTAAACATTGTGGTTCAAGTAGTTTGATATCAAGTTAGCATTAGTGTTGTGATATTTAGTTCCTTTACTTACTTTGAACTTACATTTGCGCATTATAAAATCAATTCATACCATTTGAAGTTGACATTGGGAGAGAGATATTTGAAAAGAAAGTTAGGACACTTGAAGTTTGATAATGACTAACACAAACACTACACACACACACATAGACATTAGACACACACACACACACACACACACACACATATATATATATATATATATATATATATATATATATATATATATATATATATATATATATATATATATATATATATATATATATATATATATATATATATATATATATATATATATATATATATATATATATATATATATATATATATATATATACGCACACATAGATATATATATGTAACAAATTAAATTATGTAACTCGAGACCATTACTCTCAAATTTTTTCTATAGATTCTACACACCTTCTTGAACCTATGGTTAAAGTTTGAGCCCAATCAGACACTCTTAAAATTTTCTAATATTTATTAAAGTTTTATGCATAAAACATATTTATTTAACCTTTTATATCATCTTATCCACGTCAACAATCCATGGGGGGACAACTCTTAACCCTCAAATCAGGCACCCGCGGATAGGGATCCTAATCGAGTGGTCAGGATTTCATCTCCTACCTCCCCCAAAGGGCGGGGTGATAGGAGGAGGCTCAAGCTTCAGCCAGATGCCACCTCACCCAATTTCTCAAATATTCATCCGAATAGATATCTCCATCTCGCCAAAACAAAGTCAAATATCCTTATGTCGACCCCCATCACTCTTGAAATAGGGAGAACATACTCCCCCTTCCCCACTCCTCTCACTCCGACTGCGACCGAAGAGCCCCCAACCACTCTAAACCCTAAACCTACCCAGCGGGTCTATAAAATACCCCCTTGATGTTGCCGCCACCCTCCTTTACCTTAACCTTCTGCTTCCTGACCCTCATCGACACCTGAGATCCCCCTTTCAACCCTCATATCTCGGCGGCACCGCTGCACTGCCCTTACTGGGTGTTCCTCCCTCTCATCTCTTCCCTCTCGTCTACCTACTCCCCTCGACTCGCCAGCACCGGTAGAATATGGGCGGCACCTCCTCACCCACTTTTGGATCTTACTGCTCCTTTTCCTCCTCACACCAGTGAACCTTCCACTGCAACCTGTAGCCTGCTTGAGTAGGGGAAGATGATCAGGCCGGGACCCGCATCGCCAATTGGACCAATCCAAGAGCGCCCGATAAGAAAATCAGGCCCCTCCCGCGTATCCTTGGATCAATCTGAGCCATAGATCCAGTTGGATCCAGTAGTTGATCGAGGTAATTTTTCCTTTCCTTTTATCTTAATCAATATAAAAATGATTATCTTAGTAAAATCATAGTAAATAATAGGATTATCAGAAAATGTCAAACCAATATACCATTTTGATCAGAAAAATATTCTCTATCCAAATAAAATATGATAAGGACCTAGATCCGTTTCCTATTTCAAAAATAGTTGCCTAAAGCCTAAATGACCTTTTTTATTATAATTAATTATTAATAATAGTTTTCCTTGATGATATCTGACCTTCTAAAATATATTTAACCCTAGATGAAACTCTATTTCCTATATAACTCAAAACACTAGTCTAAATAGATAAATGATGAAATAATTAGGAGAAATCCTAAATCTAGTCTTTTCACTCTACATGTAATTAAATTTACATCTTTATATCAAATCTAATATTATTAGATGATGATTAGTGATCATGAATGGTCCTGAAATCTGAATCGAACCCTGATTTTATGAAATCATTAATATCCTAAGAGTTGCTTTCCTTTTTCCGACCATCCTAGAAACCCTAGATTATGAGAATCTTCTAATTGATTAATTAAATACCTTCTTCTAATCAAACCATATTTATTGTGGATCATATCTGATAATATATCAAAACCCAATTAAAATATGGATAATCCCTAATATGAATAAGATAGCATGAAAGGAATCATAACTAAGAACTTATCTTAGTGTTGGTCACATGGACCAATAGTAATGTTGTACCCTTTCTTTCCTTGTAGGGTGACTTAATTCTTGTTGATTCTAAATTCTTAGATATCTGATCTAAACAAGTACGTACGTGGTCTTATAAGTATAAGACTAGATTTCTTGGCTGCCTATGATATGTAGTATCTTGAATGCTCATATTTGGATATGATTGCTTGGTTGAACTAGTATGAGTTATTCTTCACTAAAATCTAATATAACATAAATGATTACGATGGGTTGTAGCTACTAGAGCACATAGCCTAGTTTGGATGTATGTTACCTAACATGGATGTATGATTCTTGGGCCCATGTTAGATGTATGATGATATTATATTGCCCATACTAGATGTAAGTCAAGTGCAAAGATGTGTAGTACAACCGCATCAAAACGAATGTAATAAAAATGATGTTTACCTGATTTTTTCCTTAAGAAATGGTTTTATCTCTCTTTTATTCTTTTTCAAATATTTTCCTTTATGCAACCTTATTATTGTAATTTTTACCACGTACCAACTTTGTTGATGTTTTTGCTTCTCATATTTTCTAGGTTCAAGGAACAATTGACAAACAAAGTGAAATGCATGCTCAAAGTACCTGAAGGCATAAATTAATAAGCATGGAGGATATATTATATAGATATTTTCCTCTTATATCATTCTTGCTAGATGTTAGTTTATTTTCCTAGTTGATGTTGAAGATGACTGAGATCCTATGTAATAATGTTATCTTTCTCTAGAACAATATTTTCTCTCCTTATGTAATGACTTTATTTTATCCATATGAATGAATGTTTGTGTGGCTTTATGAGATGATGTGGACTTTAATCTGGGCTCAATCTCTTATTTTAGTTGATTACGTTAATCTCTTATATTTTCCCTTTTGATATCTATAGATATGAGTGCACGCATATCTGTGAATGTCACTATGGAAAGTATATAGAAATTGGGGTCGTCACAGTTGGTATCAGAGTCAATGTTCACACATCAAGTCACATGAACTTCATTCACCCTATTTGTGTCTAGGGTAGTCCTTGAGTTTGGGATGTGAAGGGTGGAGGTGTCTAGGATAGCATCTGCCATGGGTCTGACTAAAGTCTCTGAGCCACTTAGCTTGGCAATCACGAGGCTACCTTTATGGCAGTATAAGTCTACCTGGATGATACCCTAAGTGTCCCCTATTCTTGGGCATACCTTAATTTAGGAACATTCTCATCTATAGATTTTTCCCTCTCATCTTTTCTATAGGAAAAATTTTCCCTCTCATCTATGTTTTAAAATAAATTTTCCCTCTTACCTCTGTTATAAGGTTAGGAAGGAGTCTCTCTGTTTAGAAAGTCCTAAGGATCGACTAATAAGGATTTAGGGTATCCTCCACTCATCATGACATTCAGGTCATTAATAATTATTAAAAGAGAATAATGAAATTCAAAAAGAGAGAGAAGGAAAATGATGAATGACAATAATAATGATAAATATATGATAAATGAGAAAAAAAATCTAATATGATCCATTAATTTCAAGATGCCTCCAAGAACTCACAACTCAAAGGCCTCAGAGGAATCGTCCTCTAAGAAGAGAAAAGAGCCTGAAACCTCCGAAGTACTTGATCCTGATGCCGCATCCAAGGAAAGGAGGGAGGAATAGAAGAAAATCCTTCTAGACTTTATGCAAACTCTCACCACAAAAGGAACCCCTAAAGCTAGCTCCTCTAGGAAAAAGGAAGTGATGATGATGGACTTCATTAAGCTCAACCCCAATAGCTTTTGGGGGGAAGACCAACCCGAAGTCATGGACAAGGCTGAGGCCTGGGTCCTTTCCATAGAGAATGCCTTCCGTACCCTAAAAGTAACTGAGGAAAGGAAGGTCAAATTTGCCACCCATCTGCTTAAGAGAGGGGCAAAGATCTGGTGGGAGATCTATGGTGGGAAACGGGGAGAGGAAGTATACGACTTGGGATGGGAAGCCTTCAAGACCCTCTACACTGACCGTTTCATGCCCATAGCTGAGAGGAAGTAGAAAGAGAAGATGTACATGGAGCTTTGGTAGGGCAGTCTCTTAGTGGCCGATTATACCTAAAAGTTTAGGCTTCTGGAATGCTATGCCCCTATCTGGACTGAGGAGTGCCTCATTGAGCATTATGTAGACTGCCTCTCTGCACACCTAAAAACCCTAGTTATAGCCTCCCCTCCCCAAAACATTGATGAAGCCCTAGACATGACCCTTAAGAAGGAAAGGGAGTAGGGATTGTAGAAGCCTTCTAGTATGGTATATTTAGGGTTGACCACCACTGAGGAAGAGAAGTTCAAGAAGTTACACCCCGACCATAATAAAGGATCAGGAAAAGGAGGAGGTTCAGGGAAGAAAGGACAGAAGAACAACAAGTTGATGGATTACCACAACAAATGCAAGACTTGTGGACTAGGACATGATGGAACTTATCGATACACCAAGCTGGTCTGCTACAACTACAAGAAGGAGGGACATTTCCTTTCCAAGTGCCCCAATGCATCTATCCTTGGCAAACCTCCAGCAGGTGCTCCACCCCCTCAGGGACACCACAATGCTAGGGTGTTTGCAGTAACAGCAGAAGAGGCTAGGGAAAATCCAAACCAGCTTGTCGATGGTAACCTTAAATATTTTTCATATATCTAATATCTCGTTCAATGCCTTCAATTATTTAAAATATAATTATCATGTATAGACATTGTTTTCTTGAATGGACGTCCTATTAAAGCATTGTTTGACTCTGGATCCACAAATACATTTATTTCTTGAAATTTAGAATCTATGTTGCACCTGCATGTAAGGGACTTGGGATATATTCTTGATGTGTCAACTCCTAGTGGAAAAATACTCACTACATTATAGAAAACTGATATCCTTCCTCTAAAATTCGAAAATCATGACATGCCTTTTGAATTCATCCTCTTTACTATGGAAAACTTTGATATCATACTTGGTATGGATTGGCTATACAAGTATCATGCTCAAATTGACTGTAGAAACAAGATGGCAGTTCTCTATCAACGTCATTCTTGTCCTGTGGTGATTCCTAGGGGAAGCAGATTCTGGAATAATGTAATAATTTCCTCTCTTAAAGCTAGAAAGCTCATATCTAAAGGATGTAAAGTCTTCCTCGCATTCATCTCAGAGACTAGTCTTGATAATGGGCCTGTAGAAAGATTGGTGGTGGTACATGATTTCCTTAGCGTATTTCTGGAGGAGCTTCCTGGGCTGCCTCCAAACAGAGACATTGAGTTCTCCATAGACCTTCTTCCTGGAACCACTCCGATTTTTAGGGCACCGTATAGGATGGCACCTGTTGAGCTTATGGAGTTGAAGAAACAATTACAAGAACTTCTTGATAAGGGTTTTATCTACATAGCATTTCCCCTTGGGGTGCACCTGTTCTTTTTGTTAAAAAGAAAGATGGTTCAATGCAAATGTGTATTTACTATCGCATGTTGAACCAAGCTACCGTTAAAAACAAGTATCCTCTCCCACGTATTGATGACCTCTTTGATCAACTTCGTACTGCTAAAGTCTTCTAAAAAATTGATCTTCATTCTGGATACCATCAACTTAAGGTCAAGGATCAAGATATATCTAAGAATGTTTTTTGAACTGATTATGAGCACTATAAATTTCTGGTGATGCTGTTCGGGTTGACCAACGCACATGGCGTATTCATGAACTTGATGAACAAAGTCTTCCAACCTTATCTTGATGAGTTTTTGGTCATCTTCATTGATGATAATTTGATCTATTCTAATTCCATGGAGAAACATCGAGAGCATTTGAAGTCTGTCCTTAAGATTCTTTGAGCCCAAAAATTCTATGGTAAGCTTTCTAAATGTGAATTCTGGATTGACAAAGTCATGTTTCTTGGTTATGTCATCTCTGGGGGTAATATATCTGTCGATCCCGCCAAAGTCTCAATTGTACTTGATTGGAAACCTCCCCAGAATCCTTCTGAAATCCGAAGTTTCTTGGGTCTGACCAGATATTATCGCTGTTTCATCCCAAACTTTTCAAAAGTCACACTTTCTCTGACCAAGCTGACTCAAAAGGATGAGCATTTCATCTGGTCAGCTGCTTGTGAGTCTAGCTTCCAAAAGCTCAAGTAGAAGTTGACATCAACACATATCCTTGTTCTACCATCTGGCAATGAAGGATTTGTGATATTCACCGATGCTTCCCGACATGGACTAGGGTGTGTCCTACAACATAACAAGAAAGTAGTGGCCTTCGCTTCCAGACAGTTGAAACCCAATGAGCTGAATTATCCTATGAATGATTTGGAGTTAGCTGATATCATCCATGCTCTCAAAATTTGGAGGCACTACTTGTACGGGGCAACGTTTGATATCTTCACTGACCACTAAAGCCTCAAGTACATTCTGACGCAGAAGGATCTGAATCTGCAGCAACGACGGTGGATCGAGTACCTGAAGGACTATGACTTCACCATTGGCTACCATCCAGGCAAGGCCAATGTAGTTGCAGATGCTCTTAGTAGGAAAAGAGATATTTGTGCATCTCTGTCTGTACCTGGATGGAGGAACATGGAGGACCTAGCAAACTGGAGACCACAATTCCTGGATGATCGTATGAATGTTAATAACATATCTATTACATCCAACCTACATTCTGAACTTCTGGAGGCACAGAAAGCTAGTCCTAAGCTTGCAGAGCTCTCCTCTCTCCTGGCTAGACCTCATACACATATGTCTATGGGTCTTGATGGTGGTCTTCGATATAAGAACCATATATGGGTTCCTGAACAGTCAGCTGAAAAGATGAAGATTCTTTCTGAGGCACACGGTCCAAGTACACCATTCATCCCGAAACAATGAAGATGTACAAGGACCTACAACGTCAGTTCTGGTGGAGAGGCATGAAGCGTGATATTGCCGATTTTGTATCTAGGTGTCTGACATGCCAAAGGATCAAGGCCGAACATCAGATACCAGGCGGTCTACTACAACCCCTTGAGATTCCAGAATGGAAATGGGAACACATCACTATGGACTTCGTGGTGGGATTACCCAGGACTAGGAAGAGATATGACGCTGCATGGGTCGTAGTGCATCGTCTCACCAAGTCAGCTCATTTTCTTCCTGTGAAGACTACTGTGAAAGTTTCTAAGTTGGCCGACCTCTACATATAGGATATAGTGCGTCTGCATGGATTTCCAATGACTATTGTCTCAGACAGGGACCCAAAGTTCACCTCAAATCTATGGAAGTAGGTTCAAGAGGAATTGGGCACGAAATCGAACTTTAGTACAACCTACCATCCGTAGACAGACGAGCAGTCAGAACGCACAGTAAAGATTCTCAAGGACCTTCTGTGAGCTTGTGGACTTGATTAGGAAGGCGCGTGGGACCATTCCCTGCCTTTAGTTGAGTTCACATATAATAATAGCTATCAGGTGAGTATTGGGATGCCTCCCTCTGAAGCTCTATATGGCCGTTCCTACAGGTCTCCGCTACATTGGGATGACGTCGGAGAGCACACTTTGATGAAATCTGAGGAGATGCAGCTATATACCGATAAGGTTGCACTGACCAGGAAGAGGATGAAGCAGGCACAGGATAGGCAGAAGTCTTATGCAGATGCTCACAGATAGGAACGCCAGTTCAAGGAAGGTGACCATGTTTTTCTAATGATCTGACCTATTTGAGCTTTGGCTAAGAACAAAGGAAAGCTCAATCCTCGTTATGTTGGACCATTTGATATCCTTGAAAGGGTTGGTGAATGTGCCTATCGTCTTACTTTTCCACCTCAGTATAGTGCCATGCATAATGTCTTTCATGTATCTAATCTAAAACCTTATGTCAAACCCTAGTCACATTTTGAATCATGGGCCCCTCGAGTTGAAAGATGATCTATCTTATGCTGAAACCCTAGTCAAAATTTTTGATTTCAAGACAAAGGAGCTTTGCAGTAATTTACATATAGATATGGTGAAAGTTCTCTGGAGCCACATGATCAAACCGATGCCACATCGGAGCTCAAGTTTGAGGTTGAGCAGAAATATCCACATCTCTTTCAGGCTTCTTGAATTTTGGGGACAAAATTCTTAAAAGGAGGGGAGAATGTGACAAAGTGAGTTTTCTGACCGTACTCATTTTCGACCTTGTTCATAATTTTGTTCTCTGATAGTATACTATCATTAATTCTTGGTTAGGTCAATCAATGTGGACACTCAATCTCAAAATCTAATTCAATAATGTACCTCTTGTGACACTACAAGTAAGTTAAGTAATTACCTTATCCAAAGTAACAAACTAAATGGTGTAACTTAAGATCATGGCTCTAAAAAACTTTCTATAGATTCTACACACCTTCTTGAACCTATGGTTAAAATTTGAGCCCAATCGGACACTCCTACAATTTTCTAATATTTCTTAAAGTTTTATGAATAAAATATATTTATTTAACCTTTTATATCATCTTATCCACGTCAAACAATCTGTGGGGGAACAAGTCCTAACCCTCAGATCAGGCACCCACGGATAGGGCTCCTGATCGAGTGGTCAGGAGTTCATCTCCTATCTCCCGCAAAGGGTGGGGTGATAGGAGAAGCCCCAAGCTTCGGCCAGATGCCACCTCACCTTGTTTCTAAAATATTCATTTGAATAGATATCTCCATCTCACCAAAACAAAGTCAACTAGCCTTATCTTGACCCCCATCACTCTCACAATAGGTAGAATATACTCCCCATTCCCTGCTCCTCTCACTCCAATGGCAGTCGAAGAGCTCCCAACCTCTCTAAAACCTAAACCTACCCCGAGGGTCTATAAAAGACCCCCTTGATGTTGCCACCACCATCCTTTACCTTAACCTTCTGCTTCCGGACCCTCATCGACACCTAATATCCCCTTTTCAACCCTCGAATCTCGGCGGCGCCACCGCACTGCCCCTGCTGGGCGTTCCTCCCTCTCGTATCCTCCCTCTCATCTACCTACTCCCCTCGACTCGCCAGTGCCGGAAGAAGCTGGGCGACACCTCCTCACCCACTTTTGGAGCCTACTGCTCCTTTTCCTCCTCACGCCGACGAGCCTTCCTCCGCAACCTGTAGCTTGCTTGAGTAGGGGAAGGTGATCAGGTCGGGACCCGCAGCGCCAATTGGACCAATCCAAGAGAGCCCGATCAGCAAACGGGCCCCCTCTCATGTATCCTTGAATCAATCTGAGCCATAGATCTAGTCGGATCCGGCCGTTGATTGAGGTAATTTTTCCTTTCCTTTTATCTTAATCAATAGAAAAATGATTATCTTAGAAAAATCATAGTAAATGCTAAGATTATCAGAAAATTTCGAACCAATATACCATTTTGATCAGATCCAAATAAAATAAGATCAGGACGTAGATCCGTTTTCTATTTCAAAAATAGTTGCCTAAAGCCTAAATGACCTTTTTGATTATAATTAATTATTAATAATGGTTTTCCTTGATGATATCTGACCTTTTAAAATATATTTAACCCTAGATGAAACTCTATTTCCTATATAACTCGAAACACTAGTCTAAGTAGATAAATGATGAAATAATTAGGAAAAATCCTAAATCTAGCCTTCTCTCTCTACATGTAATTAAATGTACATCTTTATATCAAATCTAATATTATTAGATGATGATTAGTGATCATGAATGATCCTGAACTTTGAATCGAACCCTCATTTTATGAAAACATTAATATCCTAAGGGTTGCTTTTCTTTTTCTGACCATCCTAGAATCCCTAGATTATGAGAATCTTCTAATTGATTAATTAAATACCTTCTAATCAAACCATATTATTGTGGATCATATCTGATAATATCCCAAAACCCAATTAAAATATGGATAATCCCTAATTCGAATAAGACAACATGAAAAGAATCATAACTAAGAATACATCTTAGTGTTGGTCACATGGACCAATAGTAATGTTGTACCCTTGCTTTCCTTGCAGGGTGACTTAATTCTTGTTGATTCTAAATTCTTACATATCACAAATAAACAAGCATGTACGTGGTCTTATAAGTATAAGACTAGATTTCTTGGTTGCCTATGATATGTAGTATCTTGAATGCTCATATTTGGATATGATTTCTTGGTTGAACTAGTATGATTTATTCTTTGCCAAAATCTAATATAACATAAATGATTACGATGGGTTGTAGCTTCTAGAGCACATAGCCTAGTGTGGATGTATGTTGCCTAACATGGATGTATCATTCTTGGGAACATGTTGGATGTATGATGATATTATATTGCCCACACTAGATCTAAGTCAAGTGCAATGATGTGTAGTGCAACCACATCAAAATGAATGTAATAAAAAGGATGTTTACCTAATTTTCTCCTTAAGAAATGGTTTTATCTCTCTTTTCTTCTTTCTCAAATATTTTCCTTTATGCAACCTTATTAGTGTAACTTTTACCACGTACCAACTTTGTTGATGTTTTTTTTTCTCGTATTTTCTAGGTGCAAGGAACAATTCACAAACAAAGTGAAATGCATGCTTAAAGTAGCTGAAGGCATAAGTTCATAAGCATGGAGGATATATTAGATAGATCTTTTCCTCTTATCTAATTCTTGCTAGATGTTAGTTTATTTTCCTAGTTGATGTTGAGGATGAATGAGATACTATGTAATAATGTTATCTTTCTCTAGAACAATATTTTCTCTCCTTATGTAATGACTTTATTTTATCCATGTGAATGAATGTTTATATGGCTTTATGAGATGATGTAGACTTTGATCTTGGCTCAATCTCTGATTTTAGTTGATTACCTTAATCTCTTATATTTTCCCTTTTGACATCTATAGATATGAGTGCACGGATATCTGTGAATGTCACAATGGGAAGTATATAGAAATTGGGGTCGTCACAAACACCTTTTTCATAACTTTTGGAGTATGTAAAACATATCAAATTTTTATCGATTGAAATGCACAACAAATAATTTTTGGACTAACGACTATTGTTGATTGCAACTGATATTGATTATCCCAAAATACTGATTAATTAAAAGAATATTTGTATTGTAACTATATTTTTAATTCTATGGACTTATACCACAAACATCGAATATATGTCATGTCATGATAACAACAAAACAACCTAGAATTTATATAATTTCAAAATTTTAAGCTCCCAAATTTGAAGACAAAGATAGCAATATTTATTCATTTTTAATTATTGATATTATATAAAATGTACTCTACCATTACCCAAAGCTCCAACCAACTACTCATTCATATAACTTTTCATTTAATGAGAAATCACATATATTTCAACATGAAGTCTACAAAGCAATATTATAGGATTTGACCAAGCTTGAGATCCTTTCTTTTCACCTCTTAACAACAATATAAGGGCTCAATGTTAAATAGCATCTTAAGTACGCGTAGACAAGAAGTAAAATAAAATTTTGTTATATTCTAACAATTTATATGACTTCAGAAATCACACATTCATATTTGAATACTGTCAACTAATATGCATCAAATATGTATTTCTAATGAACTAATATATCCTACCATAAGATACAAGTCGTGAGGTACCATACCTAAAATAAAGTGATAATACATTTTGATGTAATTGTAAGACAATTGTGGTATACATGTCATTATCTCGTATTTTCTATAGTATTCTTTAATAATTTTCATGATTGGATTCCTGCTTGGAATGAACAAATATTAATTTTTGTTAATACGTAAGTAATAGATAAGATCCTTATAAATAAACTATATAAAAAAAAGAACCGTAGTCGTGGTAATAACAAAAATGAGGTCATAATATATATAATTTATTTATGAGATATTAATCTAAAGCAAGGGAATTTATTCTACCAAAAACATATATAAGAAAATTAACAGCAAACATAACCCGGTGTTCAAATTATGCATAGATATATGACAAGAAAAGTAACAACCCATTCTTTCTTGGGTAAAAGTAGTAGTGGTATCATAAAAAATCATTTTCAAAGGACAACCCAAGCTTCCCTGATATAAAAATTTAAATAAAACTAATGTGGCAAAGAACTAATAGTGTAGTTTTTACATAAAAAGGTCATAATTTGAATAGGACTCATAGTCAAGTTTCCTTCTATGATTTAGTTTGCTAAAATTATTTCCAATGTCTATATAAAAAATTTATGTAAAAATAGCTAATTAGACTTATTGAATAGAACACCACGTGCAAAGTACGTGCAATTACTAGTAATATATGACATATAACAAATAACACACATATTCCTACATAATTATGTTTTGTGTTAATGTGTATCACTTTTATATTTATTTTTTTGTACTTTTTTTCATACACATTTTACTATAGTTAGTTTGTATATCAACTAAATCAATTTATTTGTTAACATATGTGATATGTATTTTAATAAATTTTTGTAAATCGATTATATACATTCACTCGAAGATACATATTTGGATTTAATTGATGTTATTATTTATACATTTATGTATAATACATTATTATATAGTTTTATGTGAATCATATGTTGTTTATTATTTTATTTTATTCCTACATATGAGTGTTTGTGTTCATTCTACTTATGTTTTTGTATAATATGCGTTTTGATTGTAATTTACATGTGTATTGTGTTTTTTCATTTATGTTTTTTTACAATATTTCAAGTATAGCTTTTATTTTATTCCAAATAAGTTAATGTTTTTCTAACATATACGACGTGTAATATGATGTAATCTATGTATTTTGGTGAAATAAAATGAACATTCACCAACACATTTTGTATATTAATTATAGTGAGTTGTATTACATCTAAAATTATGTTTAATACACTTCTATTGTCACATTTTATATGTATAACATATTTCTAATTTATATTATTTAATTTTATTATATGTATATGTGTTATTTCCAATAACATCTATATGTTAATGATGTATCTTGTTTATAATCTGCATGTATTTTGTGTAATTTGTTTGTTTGTGGAGTAATATGCAGTGCGTGGTGAATCTTACTAGTTACGAGTGTTGACTCCATAGTTTATGTTACTGATATGACTTCACCATTCTATGTATATGTGTCCAACATTTCAGTAGAGATCATTTTACATTGACAAGCACACTCCAGTTGCACCAATATATAAATCTTAGAATTGGAGAAATAAAGTTATGATTGTACAAAGTCAAAAAAAAGAATAGATATAATTATCTGTATAAGTTTGATATAAATAACTTGTAATATTTGCACGACTTTTAATTAAGCCAAAAATCTTATCATAACTATTTATAATGTATTATAACTACATGTAGGGTACTTATAGAAACCTAAATCTGTAAGGTCCATTCATCAATTTTTCCTTGAGGAAACTCATTGAGTGACCTATGCATGTTTCTTCAATTTCATTAATTGATTGAGTTTCTCTTGGTAAATGGAGATTATATATATTCATATATATTCTTTCCATTTACAACTAATAATAAGTGGTGTTTGTTTCTTGTAACGAAATTGTGTTATGCACAATTTATTTTATTTTTGAAATGATTTTCATTTTCAAATCATTTTTATAGTTATAAGTGTTAAATGTTTACATTACCGATGATAACCTCATAATTCCATTTATGTGTGCCTAGAATTTCTTTTGATGTTGTTATAGATTGATAGATATACTACATTTGTCCCAAATCAGAAAGGCTATAATATGAGAAGTCGAGTCATACATGCCCATATTTCAACATAGAAGAATAAATATAATTCTATGTACAAATTTGATGTTAATCAACTTGACAGATTGTATGACTTGTCATTTAGCTCATACTACATATTATATATAATCAAAATACATTATATTGCATGTAGGATACTTAGAAAAGCCTAATTTAGTAAGGGTGAGTTTTACTAGAGGAAAATCAATGACACAATAAAAGTTTTTGTAGATTCCTACATCAGCTGAGATTGTCCTAGAAATGGTATTTGGGTATAGACATGCTTGTATTATTTTCAATTGAAAATACTAATAAATGGTGGTGTTTTCTTATAATTGCATGTGTATTGTGTTATTTATTTATCTCGAAACCATATTCATCCTAGTCTTTGTTTCGATAGTTATGGGTATTAACTCCATACTTTACATTACCCATGATGAAATAAGTATTTGGATCATATGTGTTTAACATCTCTGTTTAGATCATTTCAAATTGACAAAATACTATACTTTCCCCAATTTAGAAAATGAAGAACATGAGAAGTCAAGTTATATATGAAAAGTTTAAAATTGAAGAACAACTAGATTTTTATGTAGAACTTTGATGTAGTTCACTTGTAATGATTGTATCACTTATACTAAAATTGAGATGTGTATGATATTTAAATATAATATATTATAATTGCATGTGGTATAGTTAGAAAAATATGAATCATTTAAATATGTTTATCATAATTCATGTGGTATAGTTAGAAAAACCTAAATCAGTAAGGTCCATCGGCCGACTTTTCCTTGAAGAAACTAAGCTGATGATAATGTACATGTTTCTCTAGTTTCTTGAATCAACTAGGTTTGTCATAGAAAATTGATGGTTGTGTATACATGTGTTTGTGTTCTTCCATTTACATGTATTTTTACATGGTGTTGGTTTCTTATAATGTTCATGTGTAAAGTAAAATCTATTTATTTGTTCAATAATGTGCATTGTTTGGTATAATTTTGTAGTTATGGGTGCTGACTCCATAGTTTATGTTACATATCTTTACCTCATAAGTTTAAGGATAAATAGAATAATCTATTAATATTTATGTAAATACCTTTTAACGATTGTCTGACATATAATTAAAGGAAAATCTAAATAGGAGAAGTCGATTCATATATGCACAAAGTTTAAAGTTGAAGTAGATATAGATTTATCTATGGAACTATATGTATATCTCTTGTAATTATTGCATGACTTGTATTTAAGCCCAAACATGCATAAGATTTAACTAGACAAGATTATAATTGCATGTAGCACTGACACATGTATAACGTGCATGCAATACATGTGTAATGCGAGTAAAGTATAGGCCTATGAGTCCTGAATGTCGAACTTAGAGAAACACACTCCAGAGACTACTACTATCTATAACCTTATCAACTAGGTCTGAGGAAAAAGTGATTTTTGTTTGATTATGACTAATATCTATAAATAAAATAAAAATTAAGAAAAATGTAGTCACAAATGAATGGATTCCTTAGGATTAAAGTTTCATAATGGTTCACATTGCAATAAACCCCATTTCATTAATATTCATTTAACCTAAACCTTAGACCAAGGAACCTGTAGCAAGTGTTACCAGCTCCCCCAACATAATAAACTACCTATACTAAAACAAATTCCACTTCAGTAGTGATTTAAGATTTAGATAGGTGCATTAATGATACCTCTAGGTTATTCCCTTGATATTTTTAAACCCTTGATGGAGCTACAATTTACACCAAAAGATTTCTCTTCCGATGGAAGTCCTAATGTGTACCAAAAACCCTAGGGAGTTGATGTTCTCTCTAGGTTTATCGACAAATGGTGCTAGAAAAATGCTCCAACCCCACAAGAGTGTGGAAGCCTTATCGTAGTACAGATTTAGGATCAAACCCAAAGGAAAATGTGATGAATCTGGATTTCTTTGTCTCATTTTGTCTCGATCTAAGTTAATCATTTACAACCAAGAGATTGATAGGATTAATCTAAACTATCTAGAGCATGCAAAAATAAAGGCAAGTATGAAATCTAGTTAAAGTTCAAAGTCTAAGATTATTATATGATTATGGATCACTGGGGTGATGTAGATATTCACCACCACTACACATGCATTGTACCTATACCAACATAGCAAGACCTACAAACAAGATACATGGATGTTGTGCAATGTCGATGCCCTCTTAGACAGGAGCATTGCACACATCCTTCACAGGTTGAGTAGCTCCCATCCAGTACATATTTGCGTGTCAATGGAGATATGTGCCCTCTGAAGGGAGGTCTTACTCAACCTCATGAAACGTTCATCGAAAGACTAACACGAGAGCGATATTATCAATTCGATTAGTATCCTTATAGACTATCCCTCTTTCAAGGACATAGCTACGAGAAATGTGGGAGTGTTGTAATGCCAGCCATCCCTGAATGAATGGTCACTTACTTTGCATCACTCCCTTTGCAGAGTGTGTTCCTCGACCTATCAAGATTGTAGTTTCATACGTCAAATGATTCCATTTCATAGTATGAAAGTACAACGATGGATGTGAGTTTACTCCACTCCTTGGAAGGTGTTCCTAGATACCAAAATAGATGTGTGGTGGATACACACATCAAGAACCAATGCTAAATTGGTAATCGAGTCTCAAGAGTAGACATAGATAATCAAAAATAAAAGATAATAGATCATGCGAGAAAGAGGCCAACATTCGAGCATGCAATGAAACGATTAGCATTGAATCGGAAAGATAACATTTTTAGGTATAGATTACAAAGCATGGGTAGCGGGGCTAGTCCCCACACCCCAGTGAATTACACTACTCGCTCCTCATAGAGGGAGAAATAAAGATAGAGAAGAAAGATAGAACAAGCATCATCGGAGCAGAAGAGTAATCTGTGACAACCCGATGTAGATCGCCCCAGTCTTCAGGACTACTCTGACTTGGTCGATGAAGTCTGTCTCTTGCTGCCTTGATCTTCATGTGCACCGTCGGAGATGTACGAGTTGGGCCAGATAGAGCTTGGTGGAGATGAGGTAGCAGTGGATTAGCCTTTCGGCCTCCCGGATCTGATGCCCAAATGAAGACCTTGTTGGTCCTATTTATAGGCTTGGATGGGGTTTTCACATTTTGGATGTGAGAATACTTCAAATGGTCTTGGCTCCAATCGATCTTGGGTACAAACGGTCTTGGCCCCAAACGGTCTTGGCTCCAAACAGTCTTGGGTCCAAACGGTCATGGCAACCGGTCTTCATCTAAACGGTCTTGCTATCCAACTGGTCTGGAGTCTTAACAGTTTCGAGATCCAAACGGTCTTCATTTCCAAATGGTCTTGGGTCCAAATGGTCTTGGCCCCAAACGGTCTTGGGTCCAAACGGTCTTGGATCCAAACGGTCTTGGCTCCAAATGGTCTTGGGTCCAAACGGTCTTGGCAACTGGTCTTCATCCAAACAGTCTTGCTGTCCAACCGGTCTGGAGTCTTAATGGTTTTGAGATCCAAACGGTCTTCATTTCCAAATGGTCTTGGGTCCAAAAGGTCTTGGCCCCAAATGGTCTTGGGTCCAAACAGTCTTGGCTCCAAACGGTCTTGGCTCCAAATGGTCTTGGTTCCAAATGGTTTTAGCTCCAAACGGTCTTGTGCCTCAATGTCCAAACGGTCTAGAGACTGTGAGGCTTCACATGGTCTTGAGACCGTGTGATCTCACGCAGTCTTGAGACCATATGAAGGGTAAAACTAGATGGATGGCCAAACCGTGAGGAGATGTAGATATGTTATCAAATGGATGAGAATGATCTGCAGAGAAGAAGGAAAGTGAGTAAAGGAGGATAAGATCAAATAAACTGGTAATTAGAGCTATTAGAGCACAATTTTCATGAAACTGAGGAGACACTCAGAATAAGCCAAAAGAAGGGTGGATCAGTCGATATGAGGCACAAAATTCCTAGAAATGGCGAATGTGAGGATCAATTTAGAGGATTCCTCACCACACCAAACTTAAGCATTGCTCGTCCCGAGGAACAGAAAAGCCCAAGACAGTCACCAAAAAGCTCATTCGTCTCGTAATTTCCTCATCTTCGTGCAAATGTTAGAATTTTCATGAAACTGAGAAAAAAATGAAGCAAAACAAAATTAAGGCAAAAACGTCAGAAATCCTTTGAATTGGTGACTGGGGATGAATCTGGAGGATTCATCACCCAACCCAACTGAAGCGTTGCTCGTCCTGAGGAATGGAAAACTTAAAACAGTCGCCAATGAAATCGTTCATCTCGTGATTGCCTCATCCTTGTGTCATATCATAATTTTGTTCATGGCTCAGATCGATACAGTATCAAGGATTCCTTAGATTACCAAATACATCTTATGATATCCTCATTTTTGAGTTCACTTTACTAAAGTATTTTACTTCTCACTCTCTGTTGTATCAGTCATGTTTAAAAGTTTTATGTGATTTTGAAAAGACCGGTAGAATCAATCAAACATGTTTATGATCCGTCGCTGGTGTGATCAAAAGATAAGAGTCTCTCCTCTAATCGATTCAAGATTCTTATTATTGGTGGATTCATCAAGATACTTTGAGTGTTTTGTGCACAACTCTTGTTGACTTAGCCTTACACCTGATTTTTTTTTCTTCTAAAGGTAACCCAGAAGTGTGTATAGGTTGTCTTAAGGCTTTTGGCTAACTTACCTCTTTGAGAGGAGGTAAGGGGTTATTTTTAGAGCCTTAGGTTCTCACTATCGGGCTAGACACATCTGCCTTTGTGAGGGTAGCTAATGCACTAGATGGGAAAGGCCTTTGTCGGTTATCCTTATTCAGGGCACAACTCTCATGCTTTTATTCACACTCTGGCTTTTATTCATTCTCACTTGGCTTAGGAGAAGGGGTATTTTTGGATTTTTGTATATTTGGGTTGTCGGGCCTCTTTTTGGAATCAGGGTAGATTTTTCCTCAACCTTGGTATGTGCACAATCATCATCGTTTACTTTTTGAACAAAATGAGAAGGTGATACGCCCTTGTTATGTATTGAGGGGTATGGAGGAAGCATTTATAGAAGAAGAGGTGTGGTGTACCACACTGAACTTAGAGTTCGGCAATGTTCTAGCTTACACTAGAAAAGAGTGTGGTGTGCCACACCAAACTTAAAGCTTTGGCATGGTTGGTGAGCAGAGAGGTATGGAGATGAAAGAAGTAGTGTAGAAGAGAGTTCAGATCATAATGCAGTTTGCTTAGCGATTCCATATGACGAGTTCTTTTCTTCATCACACTCTGCTCAAAAAGTGACATGATAAAACTTCAAATAAGAATTCCATACAGCTGATTTATTAATCAGTGAGAGGAGTGATGCATTTGTTCTATCTCAGTCTTATTGAAGCTTATCATCTTTTTTCTATTAAGGATTTGACATTAGGATTCACAGACTATACAAGATGAAATCATTTAGCGGCTAGTTTTAAGCATTCTTTTCTTGTGAATTTGCAATGAAAAGAGGTGATGAACACAGATTCAAAAAGCAAAAGCCGACTAGATAAAGGCTTTATTTTAAGAAGACTATGAAAATGCGGAAAAAAATACAAAAAAGAAACTAGAATGGAAAATCAGAAAGCAGTAAAGATAGAGGGTGGAATGAGAAACATACCACCCACCCTCCATCTCGAACTTATGAGTTTACTCGTCTCTGAGAAAACACTAGGTTTGAGATGGAGGGGATGAGCTGCGCAGTGTTAACCAGGCGGTCCTCACAGTTGAAAGAAGGTCCGGTGAAGATGTTTCATGATAGTCGACACTGAGAGCGAGGAAGCGGCATGGACAACCTATTGACTGGGTGGTCGTGGCAACTCGAATGGGTTTTCTGGATGACTTGGATGCACATTTCTTTCACCTCTTTATCCATCCAGAAGAACCCAGAGAGCTTCCCCCATCAGCTGGGGAGGTGGAATATATGCAGTTGAACTAGGGGATTAGGTGAATAATCAAAGTCATGCCTATATGTGTCCTCCAGTTGTGGCTCGCCCTCGAAATTCAGAGTCAAGCTGCCTTCTTCATGATCCAAAGAAGTTGATAGAGGGTTGGCCACTTGAACTTCTTCTTGTACCAGATCAGGTGGCTGATTCAGTTCAGGCTTCATTTCATCACCTGACTTTTCTTATGTAGGGTGTGGTAGCCAGGGTGACATTTCTTAATCAAGGGGATTGTTCCGAGGATCATCATTTTGAAGCCATGTGTCCTTCAGAGGGTTATCATTATCAATGTTGGGGTCGATAGGAGCAACATGTTTCATTCTGAAGTTAAGGTGTTGTTCAAATTCTTCTTCGTTGTGCACTCTTAATTCGTCTGAGTAACTAGAGCGAGATTCAACACGTAGAATGAACACTTGCTCGGATAAGGGAATCATGAGAACTTGAAGTAGAGGCTCCTATGATGTCTCTTCGTGGGAAGGGTTAGCCCATGGCACATCATTTTGCATACTAGACTTCTCCCATGAATCTATTTCTTTGATATTGAGACCAATATACTCCATTCATGAGTCAGTCTGTTGTTCCAGTTCTTCCTCATAGCACACTTCCAGTTCTATTAAGTATTCGTGAGAAGTTGCTACATGAAGAATAAAACCTGGTTTAGGTAATGGAGATATGTTAGTCTCTTATATATTTGGTAGCTCGAGAGGAGCTTCTCTATAGGGGAGGGTAGCCATAAGAAGATTGTTTTGTGGCTCGATGTCTTCCCAAAGGTCCTCCTTGTCTACGGAAATATTTCCATTTTAAAATCAAGAGATGGTTCTTGGTTCTCTTCATAGTACACCATCAACTAATTCAAGTGACTAGAAGGAGATTCAATGGAAAGAACATACTCTTGTTTGAGAACTGACTCCGTCTGGACTTCTTGTAGGGATGGAAGCTCTGGTAACCTCATTTCGTGGAAAGGATCAGTCATAAAGTCATTAGCTTGGGATCCATCATCCTCCCATGATTCTTTTTCAAAATCATCAAGGTCAATGAGAGTGGTATGGTCCACACATGAATCAAGATCTTGATGAGTCCCATCCTCAAAGTCTGTTCCTAGATCAACCGAATGATCAAAAATTTCTTCACAAGGACAAATCAGATCTTGTTCTAGTAATGGAGACATTTGAGTTTCTTGCATAAAAGACATCTCCTTATCTGAATCAGTCATATATTCATCTGATTCTGACTGTGAAAGAGTGTAGAGTTCTTGTAATATAGACCCTTCTTCATTAGAATTTACCAACAAGACAGCTGAAGTTGAAGAATATTTGTCATATAGGGAATCAATCATTGTTGATTGCTCCTCAATCTATATGGTTGGATCTGGGTCTGTGGGGGAAGAAAATGGGTAAATACCAAAATTTATCCCCAATTGATCTCCCGACTGTAGAAAAACTTCATATTAGCCAATAAATTTTTCATCTTAGGGAATAGTGCATGATCATTTTCTGATTCGAACCTTGGGTTAGAAAATGATTGTTTTTCTTGTGATACTGTGGAGAAATCATCCTCGGGTTCAATCATTTGCTCTGAGGATGATTCCTCTCCCTGCACTGCTGCTAGAAGATCATTGGAAGGCTCCTCCCACATGATATCATAATCGTCATCGTAATCGATTGCAATATGCAGATGAGGAGTGTGCTCAAGGGAAACTGGTGACTGTTCTTCATGTTGCTCAGAAGTGAGGACAAGTTGTGTAAGTTGATCAAGCTCGGATATCAACTTCTCATTCGTGGTTGTCTGATCAACTAGTTGTTGAGCCACCAATATCTATAGAGCACATACTTCTTCTATTAATGCGTATCGATCTTCATAGTTGGGCTCTTCACTATATCCGTTGGGTTGATGTTGATAGTAGCTCTCCTCATCATAGTATTGATTTGCATTGTAGTCCAAATTTCCTTCTGCATGGCAATCTACACCTTGAAATCCGTCATAATTGGGTTCTTTGTAGTAGCTTCCAGGAGGATATGGATTATAACTTGCGTTATATCCATAGTCGTGTGAAGAGGCTACCTTGAGTTTCCCAACTATACGATTTGTGATTACTTGACGTAGTGCATTCACGTAGTGAGGAGGAGAGTTGAAGCAGTTGATTGATGAATGGGAGTAGTCACCACATAATTGACATATAATGGTTGGTGGAATTGACTGCTTCATTTTGAAGAGAATTGGTACCCAAAATTAAAGAAGGTGTTTATCAAGCTTCGACCAATTACTTCAAATTCAAGAGAGTATGCAATAAAAACTTTAACTTATGAGATCAAGGTTTTCACCACCCCTTTTTTTAGATTTTTGAAAAGAAAATGAAAAACCCTAGAAAAACTTAGGTCAATACGAAATTCGACAAAGACAATTCTTACGATGTTGTCCCCGACAATGACACCATTATTTGATGGAGCTAGAATTTACACCAAAAGATTGCTCTTTTGATGGAAGTCCTAATGTGCACCAAAAACCTGAGGGAGTTTATGGTCTCTCTAGGTTTACCTACAACTGGTGCTAGATAAATGCTCCAACCCCACAAGAGTGTGGAAGCCTTATCCTAGTACATATTTAGGATCGAACCCAAAGGACAACGTGAAGAATATGGATGTCTTTTTATCATTTCATCTCAATCTAAGTTAATCGTTTACAACCAAGAGATTGATCAGATTAATCTAAACTAATCTAGAGCATGCAAAAATAAAGGCAAGTATGAAATCTAGTTAAATTTCAAAATTTACGATTATCAGATGATGATGGATCACTGGGGTGATGCGGATATTCACCACCACTACACATGCATTGTACTTGTACCAACATAGCAAGACCTGCAAACAAGATACATGGATGTGGTGCAATGTCGATACCCTCTTGGAAAAGGAGCATTGGACACATCCTTCACAGGTTGAGTAGCTCCCATCCAGTAAATATCTGTGTGTCAATGGAGATATGTGCCCTTCGAAGGGAGGTCTTACTCAACCTCATGAAACGTGCATCGAAAGACTAAAAAGCAAGCGATATTCTCAATTCGATTAGTATCCTTATAGACTATCCCTCTTTCAAGGAAATAGCTACGAGCAACGTGGGAGTGTTGCAATGCCAACCATCCATGAATGAATGGTCACTTACTTTGCATCACACCCTTCGTAGAGTGTGTTCCTCAACCTATCAATATTGTACTTTCATACGTCAACTAATTCCATTTCATAGTATGAAAGTACAACGATGGAGATGAGTTTACTCCACTCCTTGAAAGGCATTTCTAGATACTAAAAAAGTTGTGTGGTGGATACACACATCAAGAACCAACGCTAAATCGGTAATCAAGTATCAAGGGTAGATGTAGACAATCCAAAATAAAAGATAATAGATCATGTAAGAAAGAGGCCAACATTCAAGCATGCAATGAAACGATTAGCATTGAATCAGAAAGATAACATTTTAGGTATAGATTACAAAGCATGCATAGCGGGGCTAGTCCCCGCACCCCAATGAATTACACTACTTGCTCCTCATAGAGGGAGCAGTAAAGATAAAGAAAAAAGATAGAACAAGCATCTTCCGAACAAAAGAGTAGATCTGCGACAACCCAGTGTAGATCGCTATAGTCTTCGGGACTGCTCCAACTTGGTCGATGAAGTCCGTCTCTTGCTGCCTTGATCTTCATGTGCTCCTCTGGAGACATACAAGTAGGGCCAGACAGAGCTTTGTGGAGATGAGGTAGAAGTGGAGCAGCCTTGCGGCCTCCCAGATCTGATGCCCAAATGAAGACTCTACTGGTCCTATTTATAGGCTTGGATGAGGTCTTCACGCTTTTGATGTCAGAATACTTTAAACAGTCTTGGATCCAAATGATATTGTGTCCAAATAGTCTTGGCCGCAAACGGTCTTGGCTCCAAACGGTCTTGACTCCAAATGATCTTGGATCCAAACAGTCTTGCCTCCAAACGGTCTTGGGTCCAAATGGTCTTGGCAACCAGTCTTCATCTAAATGGTCTTGATGTCCAAATGGTCTAGAGTCTTAATGGTTTCAAGATCCAAATGGTCTTCATTTCCAAATGGCCTTGGGTCCAAACGGTCTTGGGTCCAAACGGTCTTGGATCCAAACGGTCTTAGCTCCAAACGATCTTAAGTCCAAATGGTCTTGGCAACCAATCTTCATCCAAATGGTCTTGCTGTCCAACCGGTCTGGAGTCTTAACAGTTTCGGGATCCAAATGGTCTTCATTTCCAAATGGTCTTGGGTCCAAATAGTCTTGTGCCCAAACAGTCTTGGCTCCAAACAGTCTTGGGTCGAAACGGTCTTGGATCCAAATGGTCTTGGGTCCAAACGGTCTTGGCTCCAAACGGTCTTGTGCCTCAGCATCCAAACGGTCTTGAGACTGTGAGGCTTCACACGGTCTTGAGACCGTGTGACCTCACGCAGTCTTGAGACCGTATGAAGGGTAAAATCGAATGGATGGCCAAACCGTGAGGAGATGTAGATATGTTATCATATGGATGAGAATGATCTGCAAAGAAGAAGGAAAGTGAGTAAAGGAGGATTAGATCAAATAAACTAATAATTAGAGCTATTAGAGCACTATATTCATGAAACTAAGGAGACAATCAGAGTAAGACAAAACAAGGGTGGATCAGCCGATATGGGGCACAAAATTCCTAGAAATGGTGACTGTGAGGATGAATTTGGAGGATTCATCAACCCTCTCTCGAGACAGGGTATCAGATGTGTAAATCTATGGCTTATCCAACCCTTAATCCTGCCCTGAAACAATTAATGGTCTAAAAAGTAGAGTATGGTGATCAAACACATTCTTTTCATTAAGCAATCATAGATTTATGTCCAAAATTTAAGAATATATACATTAAATCATAGTGTCAATTACAATGCAAAAATGGAGCTACTCTCAAGTCCTAAGAAATAAGGGGATTAGCACTACATGATTTCTACTCTCTCATGTATACAAGAGAAATGAGAAAACATGATAAATATAACTAACTAATGTATATATGGAGATATCAGTTTGAAAGATCTCTTCTGGTGAAAGTCTTGACCTATAGCATTCTGACTGCAAATCTGCTCTTTTGAGGTGCCTGGATCATCTCGAACGTGGTTGTCTCTTGTATCTCCTCCTCTCTCAGCTTTGTGCTCAGTTGCAATAGAATAGAATGTGATCCCTAGGTCTAGCCGAACTCCTCTTAGGCCATAAGTGAGGCTTTGGCCGTCATTAAGTCCTAGTCGTTAGATCTAAATTAATCTTCAATCTGAAATTTTGCATTGATAGGATGTCGATGGCACTGAGTCATCGACTAACTCAAACCTCCCACTGAGTGTCAATAGTACCAACAGGTGGGTTGCTAGTACAGAGTTCCCATTTTGTGAGTTCTGATTGCTTCCTCTTACAAAAGTCAACACTACCGACTTGGGTGTCGGTAGCTCCAAGTTGATAAACCTTGGCTATTGATGCTCTGTGAACCATCACTCAGTTGCACTGAATTAGCATTTCGGTGTCATTGAACCCTGTCTCGGTAGCACCGAGGGACGTCTAGGTAGGATTGAGATTTCTCTAACTCCCATGTTGGATTTTCATGTTAAGTTGGTACTACTAACTTTAGTGTCGATGGCACCAAGCTATCTTGTGAGTGCTCAAATTACTTGAAATAAGGAAAAACTAACATAAGTCTGAATAAAATATGATAAGTTGACATAATTCAGTGAAAATACTTATTATTTGATGCAATAACTTTTCATAGGCTAATAATGATAAATAATGCACAAATAATATAAGAATGAGTTGTAAAGTATGAAATAAATGAAAAATAATATTTTAAAAGCGAATAAAACTCACTACATAAAAAATCTCCTAAGCTGAAATGTTGCTCACCCTTGAGAAACACTATCTTTGGATCTATTTTAAATAAGTATACAAGATGACAAACAATATGAATTACATCATAGTCAATAAGGCATCCACTTGATGCACCATGTGATTTCCTATCTACATTGCTCTTATCTACCTACTAACTACATTGGGAGTAGTTATCCCTACAAAAATGAATGAGGGGATCAATCATATATGTGGCCAACCATAAAGAGAATTGGGTGGAATGAAGTAGGTGGATATGAAAAAGAATCACAAGTAACATATGAATTATTTATGTAAAAATGATATAGAATTAAAAAATAGAGAAATACATGTATCCTAATGCCTACCATTTTGGTGGATCAATAAATGCACTAAAAATATCATATGATTGGTGAGAGTGGAATAAAAGAACGCATACATGTACTATTTTCACTTCTCCTTGAATAATTTCTAGTTAAGTTCAAGGCATCCATTTCTCCCTCTTTATTCAATATTCTTTGGTTTTTCTCTTTCCCTCTTATTTTAGCATGCTTGATGAGTTATGCTCGAGCTGTGTTCCATATAGAATTGCTTTTTATTTTTATTGAGAGAGGTATGGATGTGTATCCTTTCACTTTATATCAGTAGTGGAGGCTATATAGATACATGTTGCAAAAATGTGATGTGAAAAGAGAATGCAATCTACATGAAATTCATTATGCAAATACTTGATATGCAAATCTCTACATCAAGATTTTTCCCTATTTCTAAGTAATAGAATAAAAAGACTAGATATCATGCCAACTATTATACTATGCAATGCAATCAAAAGGAAATGATTGGGGTTACTTGATCATCTCAAGATGGTGGTTGAAATATAAGGAAAGTTTGTGGAGTTGCATGATTAAGAGACAATCCATATCTTAAACTATGATATGTCCCTCTTCTATCAGCCAATGTACAAGGTAACCTTAGGGTTTTTGTTTAAAAATCCTATTTAAGGTCTCATTAATTGTTTAGTAAGTTTGGCTCAAACCTCATCATCATCCAAAAATCTTGGATGAATTAAGATTTTCATTCATATCAAGTGTCATCAAGATGACTAACTCATACAGTTCCTCTAGGTGGTGTTGTCATAGACTTTACAAATTTATCTTTACAAGATATGACCACTTAAAAAAATTAAATTTCATTGCCAAGGAACGAAACACATTTCTCTTTGATGATAGTTGAAATCATGACAATCAAATCCATGATTACACTAGACAGATGTAGATCATATACTTGCCAAAATAAAAGAACTAATGGAAAATAAAAGAAAGAAAGATAAAGTTGTTCCAACAACCTCCTAAGCTTCAACTTGACTATTGTAGTGTTTGGGAAAGAATTTGTCCAGTCAACACTCTGATGTGGTGAGATGGATTACTGTGTGATTTTTCATCGATGAAAAATTGACATCCGCAAAAACAACCCATCTCTGCATTAAATGCAAAAATAGTACAAAATACCAACAGTGACCAACCGGGCATTTGGTAATCGTAGTTGTAAATTGACTGCTCCTGCCCGACAACAGTCAATTGCTACCTAGATAATCATCATCACTTTTCCAAATGAAGCATATGTCCTCATAGTCAGAATTCAAACAAAATGGTGAAATAGGGGTACCATGTGCTTAGAATGCTGGTGGTGGGTGAAACGTTCCCAGTGGAAACTCTAGATTAGGAGGGTAGAAGGTAAAGATGAATGTGGGTGGGTCTGCTGGCATGATAGATGCGAGTAGCTAGAAAAGTGGCCCTAACACCAATAGTAGTTCTAGAGCAACTAGTGGTGGTACTCAATGCGTTGCAAGCAATGTACATGTTCTCCGGGTTGGCTAGGACAAGAAGTTCATCGGAGAAGATTGCCCGTTGTACTCTAGGATATGCTCTTGGATCCCATGTATTTGTGTCAGGATGGCTGGCAGTTGTTGTTATCCCTTCTATATAGAATGCAACATCCCATGCATACCCTCCATAGAGAAGGAATCTCTAAGAAGTGGAGGGCATGGAGTTGTGGAGCTGAACGCTATATATCTGTGTGCAACCTTGTGTAATGCCACCTCTATGTGAAAGGAATGGCGTCCTCCTCCTCCTCATACTCTTTCTCTTCTTCTTCTTTTGACTCAGACTCCTCTACATTCTCATCTAATGGGACCACTATTGCATTATCTACTAGCCAATTCAGGAACCACACTCCTTAGAGGTAGAATATGGGGTCAAGGAGAGCCCTTTCATTCATCAGCCAATCGATGGTGCAACAAGCATACACGTTCCGTTAAACTTAGAGACAATATGAGCCTACTGGAAATTATTGAAATCTAGTGTCGGGGATGTCTTGATGGCGATGTCCCTGAAGATGTTTAAGTGGAGGTGAAGAGATAAAGGCGTGAGTAGTCCCTTAAAGTGAATTGGGAAACTCATCCGAGCTTTCCTCTTCACTGCTAGCATGTTCTATAAGAAGAACGATCTAAAGTTGATCTTCTCTCTCCCCAATGTAAGAAATTCCCATAGAACATGCATGCCTGCCTTCTGTGGCTTCCCTTATCCCTGAGTAGACCTTGAAAATATTGTATTCATCAGGTAACAATGTAGAATCCATATAAAGGGATGTTCAATGTCCTTTACCAAGAACTGGTTCTAGTTGATAGTGAACCCCCCCAGGATGGGTTGTCATCTACCTCCAAGAAATGGTGTAGTCAAAGTCATTGTGGATGAAGCGAACTCCACCCATTGACCATCCACATATTGTGTTGAATTCAGTCAGTATGAGGTGGTGGGCGACATTGTGGAGTCTGAACTTGATCCGCCGTTCTTCACAGCCTTCCTCATGCTTGAGGATGCAAAATACCTCCAATGATGCAATGAACTTGCATACAATTTCCTAGTAGGTGGGCCAATCACCAATGAAGGGGTGGACCACCCACCATCCCCTAGTTGTGGGAGAGGCTCTTGGAAAATCCAGTGTCATTGAGGAAGATGTGGTCACCATGTAGTGTGGATATAATCTTCTTCTTCATCAAGTTGGCAAAGATCTCTGATCTTCATCTGTAAAAGACATCCTATATGGATTTAGTACGATCTTCTTGGATGCTTCTACTAATGATGTTTGTCTTCTTGAAGCCATTGACATCAAAGAGAGAAATGAGATTGAAAAAGAGAGCTCGATTAAAACATGGGGACATCATGAGCTCTGGATGCCTTCTGGAGTGCAAGGGAATGCTTTATGTGTGAATTGATATCCCCCATTGCAACCCCTTATATAGGTGTCAAACCTCCATGTCATGTTGAGACAGTGCCACCGACCTATGTAGTTGGTGGTACCAACTCTTCTCTCTATTTGTGGGTTTGTTAGTGTCAATATTTGATACTAAAAACATGGAGTCTTCGATGTACTGACTGATAGATCACTCTATGTCAGTACTACCAACATGAGTCAGTGGTACTGACTTTTGAAATATCAGTCTATATTGGTACCACCAACCATAGGATGTACATGAACTCAATTGTTGATGTTTGTCCCACAAATCTATTCTTCATGAATCAGTGTCACTAATAAGATGTCAGTGATATCGAGTTTCTTCTCACAAGTTACTATGACTTAGTCTTGGTACCACTGACCGTGCAATCAGTGATACATCAAAATTGACCTGGCTACTAGATCATTGTGTCGGTGTGATTGACCTAGCAGCCTGGGGTACCAAGCTATTTTTTTTTGCTTCTTTGGTGCAATCGAACGTCCTCTTGGTGTATCAATCCTAGATCATAATATTCTCTTGAAGATGTCGATGCCACTAATACAAGTTGTCAGTGCTACTGATTTTTTGTAGATTTTTATTTCACTTTGTCTGACAAGGAGTCGGTGCGACTTTTTATGTCGTCGGTGTTGTAGATTTTTTGTAGATTTTTTGTAGATTTTTATTTCACATCAAAATTTTTATGTCGTCGGTGTTGATTTTACATATCTATCAGTGTCACTGGCTGGTATGTTAGTGGTACCAATTTTGTCTCTTATTGCACACCAAACAAGAATAATCAAGGTAGCTTTCTTATTCAAAATGCAAATATGAAATTTACTCCTAAACAAGTCTAGATCAAAAATAAATAACAAAAAATTAAACTATGGGTTGCTTCCCAAAATTTCTTGTTACAACCCCAATTTTCGGGTTCTTTTTGTGAGAAATGCAATTTCTCCTATTAAAGACATATGAACAAATAATGATTTGATTTGTTTTGGAATGTATGAATTTTGTGTACAATAGCCTTGTTGGTTGCTTAGTGGGCTTTATTAGCTGTTGGGCCCAATAACCAGAAAAAGAAAAAGGAAATTCAAATGATAAATGAATAAATAAGAAAAGGAGAAAAGAAAGAGGTAGAAATCTCTAGAAGGCAAAGGAATATCCTCCATGAGTGGTTTTCATGCATTTAGGGTTCCTTGAGGTCCTAGGAGTCCAAAATAGCAATATAATGATTAAAAAAAGAGAAAATAACCATTAAATAAGGCTTATTAAAGAATAACTTGCCTTTGAAGAAAAATCCCTTTTCCTTTGGAATTTGGGACGCAAATTTGGCATGATAGTAGATATAGGCAAGAAAGAGAAACCCTCAAAATTTGGTTGCAAAACCATGCACGGTTTACAAGATATGAAATTTAGAAATTATCCTAAAGTGATAGCAAAACCCTAATTGCAAGTGAAACCCTAAAAAGAAGTAGAAACACTAAGGAGAAAGTTAGATTGGATAGATCTTGATAACATGAGTAGTAAAAGAAAATTGTATGCTTATTTCAAGATCTTGTTGTGTGCTTGCTTGGATTTCCTACTTTCCTGGAATATTTCTATCTCAAATCAACAGAACAGGTATGTGGTTACGCTTATGATTAAGTCACTTTAGTTTCTCGGCGATTCTCGAAGTTTGATCTATTGCTTGGAATAATTGCTTGATTGTTTTTTATTTCGTGCAATTATAAAGTGACTATGGCTATCACCATAAATATATGTGCATAACTAGCCCATATCATGGTCCTCCTCTGTAGCTATGAAGTTGATGAGATAGATGACCTAGTACATGGTCTACCCGCGAGGTAGGATAATCAGGTTATCACGAGTCAGGGATTGGACTACCTTTGTGTAGGGCCATGCGACTCCACAACCCTATGTATTGATCTACCTGTAAGGTAGGATCATGGGGGTTAGTTGAGATCTACCATATGAGAGGTAGTATCTATGTCCACTGTAGGGACAACAAAGAGGCTAGAGTATGTAAAGATTGAGTAGGCATGTTTAACATGTAAAGCTTGTTTGTTAAACCATAATTGCTTGCAATATGTTGTTACAATTAAATGCAAGATTATTGTTTCCCCCACATACCCGTATAATTCTTTATACTGACCGTCATTTTGTTTGTTGGTGCTGTAGGTTATCAAGACAATGGATATTCCTTTAAAGTGACATTGATGAAATAAAGCTTAATAATGAATTGGAGATAATACATAGATAAGTTCTTTCTTGGGTAAATAATTCCACTCCCCATATTTTGCAAGGTATGAGAAGAAAAATTTTATTCCATTAAAATTTTTGTTGCAGTAGAATTTATTAATTATTGTTGATTTTTTGCAAAACCACTGATCCTATTTTAGGATAACGCCTCTGACCACTTGGTCTCCCTTAACTGGGGGTGACTGGGAGGTGGGGTCATTACATTTGGTATTAGAGCGATGGTTTTCTATTTAATCTCTAATAAATATTATATTTTACAAACTCTTTAGAACCCAAGGGAGTTATTAGAAGATTTTCCAAAGACGGGGGTGTCTAGAAAAGGATCATGGTCCAGGGGCTGGAAATATTTTCCTCTGCCCCACTAGTCAGTCATGAGGACTCCCGGATGAAGTGTGATTGCCTGGCCAATGTATGAGGTTCTAACTCAAAATAAGATACCTATTAGGACTCTCATCTTTTTCGTCCCTTCTCAACCCTAATTCATTTAAGGATTCTAAGATTTTGGGTTTTTCCCTCTCCACCCCACCCTCTTGAGGTCAGGGTACATGTATGATGAGATTAAGGAATCCCCCACCAAATTAATGAAAAGCATGTAAACAAGATGTCATGGACATAAGTTTAATAGTTTATGCATAAACTAACGATTAGTTGCATGCTTAGTTTGCATGACATGTGTTGTCGTGCCATCAGGAGAAACCTGAGGTTAGACCTTCTTGTTAAGAGGATAGTAGAGAGTTAGCCTTGGAGGCAGAGGCCTCTAGGAAGAGGTTGAAACCTGGTGCATCCTCTAAGAATGTTGCTAATCCTTACCCTAAGAGGTTGATTGAGAGAGAGATGACATGATGAGATAGATATCATGGTCGACCATGTACGTGGGTTGACATGCATATTGGTTTTGAGAACCCATGAGAAGCAGGAGCTAGGTTTGACCTAGTGTGTTTGGTGACCCAACCTTTCAAGGGTCGTGCCTGTTAGGGTGAAGGATAGCTCCTTCATCGAAAACTATAGTGGTGACCATATAGAAACCTTTATGGGCTTTTATGAGCATGAAAGAGGCATGCACCTATGTAGGAGAGCACATCAGCAGTGCTGGCAGTGGTTGAGGCCTAAGACAGAAGGGCGTGTTGGATAGCTTATGAGATAAGCATGTAGAACTTGATATAGCCTTGATCGAATACAGGTCTAGATCACATGTTTCACCCAGGTAGGTGTATGCATGTATCCTTAAGAACTTGATCCACCTTCTTAGGGAGAGAACCTCAGTGGTAAGGTCGGTTGTAGGGTTAGCTCTAGAGAGAAAGCAAGACCCGAGCAAGAAGGTTGGGAGCATAGACTCCAAGATAGGAGGAACCATTAGAAGTAGGGTATGTTTTAACCTAGCATGCACGACCTAAGAGGATGGTTGTTGTGACAAAGTGGGTTTTCTGGCTTAATTCTGAGGATGAAATTTCTTTTTAGGTGTGTAGGATGTTATGGAGTGGACTCTTGGGATTTAGGATACCTAGTTTGATAAGTGAACTCATATATATAGTCGATATTAAAACGGCCTTTGAATTTATTTACACATAGATGAGTTTAATGTGATGTCGATCTTATGATTTATACCCCTAAAATTTCCTTTTGAGGTACTTAATTGACTGATCAATCATTTGAGTTTTGGCACCAAATTTGAATAGGATGTACGGTTGAGTTATGAGTAAGTTATGGTCTTTTTCATGCAGTTTGGGTGTCCATAGAGAATGTTATAAGAGTTTGATTTTAGGGACGCATATATGCATGATTTGTTAGAGGACTTTGGTCGCCTTTTTATTTAGAACCTAGTTGTGGTCCGATGTTGTATCACACGGCCTGGTAGTGGACTACTACCACGGATTGTCCAATAGATAGCATCGATCTAGTAGAATCCATGATGGACTTCATGGCTGCAACCTTACCTTTAACCACCCACATGTTGAGACTTAAACGTGGGATGGCATGGTCCAACCTCTAAGCCACGATCATGGAATACGTGCGCTGTGGAGGAAAACTGACCAAACAGTTGACATCGACAAGAACCTTTGCATTAGGGCCTTGCGCTTAAAACAATAGAGAGCGAGAGACCATCCCCGCTACTCTTTCTCTCCGTTGCATACCACAAGGCAAGTGAGGAGAAGACATGCAAATGTTCGTAACCACAGTTGATGAGGAGGAGCGTAGTAGCACCCTGAGCAGACCTCGCATCGGTGGCACGTGCGGGTGGGGGTCAGGCTCTGTTATTGTGAGAACGCTGAGAAGAAGGATGGAAGAGCCTGTTGCTTGCCGGAGCAGAGCCAGTGGCAACACTGGTGTTTCATGTAGAAGCAATCGAGGACCTAGCTCGAGCCTGCCATGGTGGTGTTCTGGAGGTGCCGCGGGACATCTAACCACCAGAAAGAGGCAATAGATACTTGAAGGATGAAGTCACATGGGAGGACAAGCAGACATCGTTACCCCCATCCCTCCATTGCACTCCCTACTTGTGGTGGCAGCTTCTACAGCTGCGAGGAGCGGTCATACCGGAGGTGGACTCGAGGGAGAAAGTGTGAAGGTTGCTAGTGCTCTGAGTTCAGAGGATGAGGAGCTTGGACCAGCAGGCGGCGAGCTTTCTAGGGCAACACCCCAGAGCCATAGGCGGCCTTCCAAGCGGCCGCATGAATCCACCTTGTAGTGCCAAAGGTGGAGGAAGGAGGAACTTGTGGCTAGGAGGACCTGTTCACTGCTGCTTGCTCACCGGAGCTGGGCCAGACGGCGGCAGCATCTGTTCACGGGAGAACAGGGTCACGCCTCACGTGTGAGAGAGAAAGGAGAAGGACTGGTTGGTCCATCCAATGAACTAGACTTGTCCAAACCCAGCCATGAATCGGGTCCAGGTGCCCTTGAACTGGCCGGCTCCACCACCAAGCAGGAGCAAGGAGCCACACCCCCAATCTGGACACGTGGCGGCCTCTGATTTGTCGAAAAAGGTAGTAATCTCATAATATTTCCAAATCTTGTATAATTTGTAGTAAATAGCTCGTTTATCAGAAAAATACAAACAATATACTAAAATGTTCAAAAAAATGCATAGAACAAGATGGAAGTATAATATCAGGATTTTGAGTAACTAATATAGTTGATATCATGTAAGATATGTAATGCTTAGTTCGTGGATAATCAATATCAAAGGCCGATATAAAATTATGGGAAAATGTCATTAAGTCTATATCCATGTTTATAATGCATATGATGTCATTGATTATGATGTTGATGCACGAAATAATGTAATATTCTCAATATAGATAATTAGGGCTAATAACCTTAAACACAATGTAGAAAATACATGCATGCTCAATAAATGATGAATTTTACAGAATAAGTTCTTATTAGTAATTGGAAGATAAAATGTAGATTTGAGATCAGTTTTATACATGAAATTCATGTTATATGAAGATGACCCTTAATACGTGGGTTGTAACCCAAATATGCTTAATGAATATGATCTAGGGTTAATATGTACACAAAAAGGAATATGGAAACCTAATGTTTAGATGATGAACCATAATCTAGAAAATGACATCAGTAAGATAAATCTAAGACAAGAATGCAAGTAATGATGCACATATCCTAATGAACTACGCTAAACCCTGAAATGGACATAACTAGAATTAAGATGATGAGAACCTGATGATAGTATATGATCTTGTCTTGATTAGGTTTAACATAGTTATAATTGATATGAGGATATGATGATTAGGTTTGTCTCTTGATCAAGGTACGCCATTACCTCTTACTTGGCTTATTATACAATATGCTTGTGTTATATGTGTAGTAAAATACTTGGCATATTGTATTGGATGAAATGATTTCTCTTGTATGATATGTTGCTTGATATTTCCATACTTATTGCTATGAACACATCAAACATAATATATATGTTCCATTATATGAAAGCACTAATTCTCTTTGGTAGCATAGTTCTAAAAAGTGATCATTCTCTTTGGTAACAGATCACACTGTACAATGATCTAACTCTTTGGTAGTAGATCATAAGGCCTTACGTCTCATTCTCTTTGGTAGCAGAGATGATGCATTATTCCCTCAGGTGGCAAATGCATGGATATATAATGGAAAATTTGCTTAAAATATGTGTTCTCTTTTGTTAATGAATATCTTTGTGCAAGTATACACTTTTCTTATATTTTTCTATTACTTCCAAGTATTAGTTTTATGTTATTGCCAAGATATGATGAGAGGTATATAAAATACATGTAGGCGTACTCAGTATAATATTCTTGAATATTGTGCTGACGTGTACCGCATGTAATCTTTTGTTTAGGTTGTGGTTATGCTCTTGAAGATCCAGGATAGTTGAGAGTTGTGTAGCGAGCTGATGTACAGGTGGACCTGTTGTCTTAAGATCCTGTAGTTTAGTGGTAGTACATGTATATGAATAAGTTTGTTGTTCAATATGTAATATCAAATGTGGTAATAATTCATATTGTAATTATATGTTGAATGGTGAACATATGTTGTATGGTTTTATTATTGTTCATGTGGATGTACTACTGGTTGTATCCTTCTGACTTCCTCTGATTTTCTTCTTCTTAGACTAGTGTGGGGTGTTTAAATTGGGATTCTCACTGAGGTGAGGTTTCAATTTGGACGTCACACATCAGATTAAGTTTTAGAAAATACAAGGATGTCACAGGTGGTATCAGAGCATGACCAATAGCAAAGCCTGACATTTGCTCATTATGCAACTCAAAACTAAAGAACCTTGAACGTTAATAATCTTTAGGGTTAGATTAGTCATCTTTTAGAGATTAGATCTGACCTAGCCTCTATGTTAGCACCTAGATGTTTGAGAACTAGGTCTAGACTGGTTCTTGTTGAGTAGCAGGTCCTTAGATGTCATTCTTTCCTTGTAGTGCAGTGTTTTTTTTTTTATTAAGCCATGAGGTCATATATTCATCTCACCCTCCTCATGTGAGCATAAGGAAAGAATTCAATTACAGCTCCTGCTGAAAAGTGCAGGTCTAACCCCCACTCAAACCACACCAACACAACAACACAAACAAGAAAACTCGAACCTCGAAGCTCACATGCGCAAAGAGCACACAAACACCACACTAAGACAGACCCCTCGAAGCTCACATGCCCAAAGAGAAGCCATCAAGGATGCTTGGATCGCAACACCACGTATGGAGTGTAGTTCTTCTCAAGAATAGCCATACCACATATTCTAACTGGAAATCTACTTGGATCGGAGATCACAATCAGCTCCTGACTGTGAACGCCCCACTTTCCAATCTCCCTGGGAATGGAGTTAATAGCCCTATGAATGAGTGATCCCATAATGCCTTCTTCCTCCATGTAGCTCTTCAACTCCTTGACAATACGAGATAGCCTCCAGGGTATACTAGTTGTGCCCCATAAGATATGATAGGTATTGTCATCATCAATCTCCACTGCTGCGATCCTCAGTGATTGATTCTCCGCGAGCTTCAACCCCACAACACAAGCTTGAAGGAACGTAGTGGCATGGTCCTTCACTATCAACCATGCTCTAGCAATCTGACAAACAGCTGCACGATGATTTCTAATGATACTAGCCATCCACCACCTGTTACACCCATTAGAGTCTTTGCTTCTACCAATCGTGACATTCATCTTTAAGGAATTAATATCAGGGGTCATCCATTTCAGGAGGTTTACTTCTCTAAGAGCATAGTTAGGATCTTCAATGCCGTATAGGTTAAGGTGACTGTGCTCTTCAGGCTTCGCAAGGACACTGAACCACTGCTTCTTCAACATGGAGTTAATCTGCGCTGTCAAGCAAATCGTATCTCTGTCCATAGGGGCTTTACAACCATCATATCTAGCATGGCATCTCCATCTCCAGATATAGAAAGGAATTAGTGTAGCAAGGCAAGCAGTAATCCAAACCATAACAATAGAAGATTTCCCGTTCGAGCAGAAAGCCAAAAGATCTGTTATGTTGTAAGGACGAGCTCTAGAAGTAATGAGTGCAACAATGTTCCAGAAACTAGCAGCAAGCTGACCATGAAAGAATAGATGATCCAGGTCTTCAGTAACAGGCTCCTCGCAGCACTCGCACTTAGATGCCATAGCAATATGACATCTAGATATGTTATCGTCAGTCAGAATTGCATGGTTGATGAGCTTCCAGATGAGCGAACAGGCCTTCGGCGCATCAAGGTACGAGATCTTCTGAGCATCAGAGGGAGCATCACTGTGATTCATAGTCAGAATCCTCTTCACGGATTTAACTGTGAACGTGCCCGTCAACTCCGGACCCCAAATGAGCTGATCATCATCTACCGTGATCTGCTGGTCAGCCTTCTCTATCAGGTGAATGCCATCTTCATCAAGGAGCTGTCTCAAGGTCATCCAATCCCATCCTTCGTTGGGGACCCAAAAATCACAAACAAGGAACTGATGGTTACGGTCACTGGTGTGCAAAGCATGATCAAATAGCCTCTCGTCGCACCATATGGAGTCCCAGAAAAGAATTAGACCCTTCCCAATACGCCATCTGCAATTTGTAAGAATCAAAGGGAACATGTTCCATATATGCTTCCAGTACGGAGACTCCGAGTCTCTGTATCTTACATTGTGCGGGTAAGACGCAGATCTACTGATCGCCATGCTTGAATATTTAGCTCTACAGAATCTAGCCCAGATCGTGTCCTTGGCTAGTATCTCCCAGCACGCCTTGGCCATGAAAGCTTTGTCAATGATTCTTGTATTATAAAGGCCCAGACCACCAAATTCCACAGGCTTAGCTACCTTTCTCCAACATACCCACACCTTACGATGGTGATTCTCTCGGTCTGCCCAAAGAAAGCAAGCAAGAATGTCATCAATACGATCATAAACCCCGCAAGGAATACCAATGGCAGCAGCAGTGTGGACTGTCGACGACGAAAGAACGTGGGCTATAAGCAGCCTCCGAACAGCAAAGGAAAGGAGCCTAGATCTCCAAGAAGCCATCTTCTGCTTGATCTTCTGGAATAGGAACTCAAAGTCATTAAGAGTATATCTACCCACTCTAATGGTTACTCCCAGATAAGGAAAAGAATCCGCAGTGGTGTCAATTTCAAGGATATTTGCAATGTTGGAGATAGTCTCGTCACTCTTACTGCCCACCGTACATATGGATTTGGAACGGTTGATCCTCTGCGCAGAGGCTGCTTCATAAAACTTCATAATTTGTTGTACTTGTTGCAAGGTGTCTGGATGAGCATTAAGGAACATCACAAGATCATCCACATAAAGAAGGAAAAGAGGAGCAGTCTGGCGTGCAGCGGTATGGGATGTTGCACTATTTGGAAATGACGTGCATCAAGGGAAGAGAAACACTAGACATATGGTGCTCATTGTCTAGAGTAGCTACACTAGTCTACACCATGTTCTCACCCCTTTGCTTAGTTTTCATGACACTGTACTCTCTACTATGCGTGGGACACTCGTTTTCATGATTTGGTTTTGGATTCTAATTGGATCGAACATCGATAGTTTTCTCTAACGCTTGTTTTATCGGAGAAAAACTATATAATATTTTATTACATATATGTATTACAAAAATGTGTTCCCACACATGTATGAGTAGGAGGTGATCATGCAACCTAAGTGAAAGTGAATGACATCAGTCTAGAAGAGAGTGTAGTTCTGGATTAGATGTCTAGAGCCTTGTTGGAATATATGTGATAGTTGGAATAGATGAAATATGAGTTTAGATGTTATGATATAAGTTTGAGATAGTAATTAAGTTGCTTTATGATGATAAAGTTTGTTTGAGGAAAGTTTAATTTTGAGGATTTGAGATAAGGTTTTATGATGCAAGTAACTAGGCTTTTATGAGATAAGGTATGTTAAGTTAATACAAGGATGTGAGTCAACATGAGCCTCAATCTCTTTTATGAAGGAGGACCTCTAGTGTTAGGACCAATTTCGGGGTTAACTCTAGAGAGAGTGAGACCCATTGGGAGAAGGTTAGAGAACCTAAACTCCAAGATATGAGAATTATGAGATATGTGATATGATATGTCCTAAACTAGAATACTCCTGAGTGATGGAGTTGAGTCACTTTATACATAATTCCTATAGTCTTGTTGAACCCTAGATGTCCTTAGGAAGACCAAAACCCTCGAGATAGAGAGAGGCTAGTTATATATGTGCCTGTGAATATGAATTTGAGTGCCTTCTGTCTAGGTGAGGGAGAGAGCCCAAGACCCTGGAGGAGGTAGCTATGTCAGTTTCTATGAAGCCTCATGCTCGGGTTGGTAGTTTCCCACATAGGAATCTAGTGGTGTATATAAGAGAGCTTTGGGTAAGATGTTTCATGGGTAGAGACCTATGAAGAGTATGTTGTAGCATGTTTTGTTTGTGCCTATGTGGCTAGATCTTATGTAGTTGATCACTAGTGCCAATGAGGTATACCTAATAACCCTAGACCAGGAGGGAAGAAAGAGTTTGTGCATGTGATACTCATAGAGTTGAGTCATCTCAGAGAGATTGAGCATGGCATTACCCTCATGATATGGGCCAGGAGAACCTCAGTTGGACCCATTGAAGTTTTGATATATGTTTGACAAGACACTCATATAAGTTTGTCTAGCACAACCATGATATAGTAAATGCAAGATGTGATATTTAGACATGACATGAAGGAAATCTAAAAATGGCTTAATAGATATCTGAGTACATATGGTTAACCATACACCTGAATAATGATGTTAATTTGAGTTGTTGTTTAATCTTGTGATGAATTCACTAGTAAATGATGCAATTTAGTATGAGAAAAGAAATAAGATCATACCAATGAAATATGTTACATGAAGTGTTAACCTTAGTGCTTAATAAAAATGAAATATATAGTTTGATAGTTAGCACAACATAATGTTAATGACACATTGGTATGATGAGTTAACTCTATTTAATTCCTTAAGAACATGGTAATATGATATTGGAACCCTAATGCATGGCTAAAGATAAGGAAGAAAATCTAACATATGAGATATGTTATGACCTAATCAAAGTTTCTAAACCCTTGTTTGAGCCTTCTATGAAGAGATGATTCACCTTAGGTGTTTTAAAACCTCCTAATGGTAGTTTGGAGATGGCTATGGAGCTTTGTTGTTGGATATGTTGCACCTAGACTAATGCCTACATGTGTATGAAGGCAAGATAATGTTTCCCCTGGAAGTATGAGTATGGTTTACTTTCGAGGATGAAAGTTCTTTTAAGATGTATATGATGTGACAAAGTGGGTTTTCTGGCTTAATTCCGAGGACAAAATTTCTTTTAAGGTGTGTAGGATGTTATGGAGTGGATTCTTAGGATTTAGGATACCTAGTTGGATAAGTGAACTCATATATATAGTCGATATTGAAACATCCTTTGAATTTATTTACACATAGATGAGTTTAATGTGATGTCAATCTTATGATTTATACCCCTAATATTGCCTTTTGAGGTACGTAATTGACTGATCAATGATTTGCGTTTTGGCACCAAATTTGAATAGGATGTACGGTTGAGTTAGGAGTAAGTTATGGTTTTTTTCATGCAGTTTGGGTGTCCATAGAGAATGTTATATGAGTTTGATTTTAGGGACGCATATATGCATGATTAGTTAGAGGACTTTGGTCACCTTTTTATTTAGAACCTAGTTGTGGTCCGATGTTGTATCACACGGCCTGGTAGTGGACTACTACCACGGATTGTCCAATAGCTAGCATCGATCTAGTAGAATCCATGATGGACTTGACGGCTAGAATCTTACCTTTAACCTCCCACATGTTGAGACTTAAATGTGGGATTGCATGGTGCAGCCTCTAAGCCACAATCATGGAATACATGCGCTGGGGAGGAAAACTGACCAAGAAGTTAACATTGACAGGAACCTTTGCATTAGGGCCTTGTGCTTAAAACAATAGAGAGTGAGAGACCATCCCCGCTACTCTTTCTCTCTGTTGCATACCACAAGGGAAGTGAGGAGAAGACATGGAGATGTTCGTAACCACAGTTGATGAGGAGGTGTGTAGCAGCACCCTGTGCAGACGTCGCGTCGGCGGCACGCGCGGGTGGGGGTCAGGCTCTGTTATCGTGAGAACGCTAAGAAGAAGGATGGAAGAGCCTGTTGCTTGCCAAAGTAGAGCCAGCGGCAGCGCTGGTGCTTCATGTAGAAGCAACTGGGGACCTAGCGCGAGCCTGCCGTGGTGGTGTTCTGGAGGTGCCGCGGGACTTCTAACCACCAGAAAGAGGCAATAGATCCTTGACGGACGAAGTCACATGGGAGGGCAAGTAGACATCTTTACCCCCCATCCCTCTGCTGCACTCCCTGCCAACAGTGGCGGCTTCTGCAGCTGTGAGGAGTGGTCATAGTGGAGGTGGCCTCGAGGGAGAAAGTGTGAAGGTTGCTAGTGCTCTGAGTTCGGAGGATGAGCTTGGACTAGTAGGAGGCGAGCTTCCTAGGGCACCACCCCGGAGCCATAGGCAGCCTTCCAAGAAGCCGCACGAGTCCACCTTGCAGTGTCGAAGGTGGAGGGAGGAGGAACTTGTGGCTAGGAGGACATGTTCACTGCTTCTTGCTCACCGGAGCTGGGCCAGATTGTGGCGGCACCTGTTCACGGGAGAACAGGGTCACGCCTCACATATGTGAGAGAAAGGAGGAGGACTGGTTAATCCATCCGTTGAACCAAACTTGCCCAAACCCAGCCATGGACCGGGTCCAGGTGCCCTTGAACCGGCCAGCTCCACCAGCAAGAAGGAGCAAGGAGCCGCACCCCCAATCTGGACACGTGGCGGCCTCTAATTTGTCGAAAAAGGTAATAATCTCATAATATTTCCAGATCTTATATAATTTGTAGTAAATAGCTCGTTTATCAGAAAAATACAAAAAACATACCAAAATGTTCAAAAAATGCATAGAACAAGATGGAAGTATAATATTAGGATTTTGAGTAACTAATATAGTTGATATCATGTAAGAAACGTAATGCTTAGTCCATGGATAATAAATACCAAAGGATGATATAAAATTATGGGAAAATGTTAGTAAGTCTATAATCATGTTTATAATGCAGATGATGTCAGTGATTATGATGTTGATGCACGAAATAATGTAATTTGATCAATATAGATAATTAGGGCTAATAACCTTAAACACAATGTAGAAAATACATGCATGCTCAATAAATGATGAAATTTATAGAATAAGTTCTTATCAGTAATTGGAAGGTAATATGTAGATTTGAGATCAGTTTTATACATGAAATTCATGTTATATGAAGATGACCCGTAATACATGGGTTGTAACCCTAATATGCTTAATGAATATGATCTAGGGATAATATGCGCACAAAAAAGAGTATGGAAACCTAATGTTCAGATGATGAACCATAATCTAGAAAATGACATCAGTAAGATAAATCTAAGAAAAGAATGCAAGTAATGATGCACATATCCTAATGAACTAAGCTAAACCCTAAAATGGACATAACTAGGGTTAAGATGATGAGAACCTGATGATAGTATATGATCTTGTCTTGATCAGGTTTAACAAAGTTATAGTTGATATTAGGATATGATGATTAGGTTTGTCTCTTGATCAAGGTACGCCATTACCTCTTACTTGGCTTATTATACAATATGCTTGTGTTATATGTGTAGTAAAATACTTGGCATATGGTATTGGATGAAATGATTTCTCTTGTACGATATGTTGCTTGATATTTCCATACTTATTGATATGAACACATCAAACATAATATATCTGTTCCATTATATGAAAGCACTAATTCTCTTTGGTAGCATAGTGCTGAAAAGTGACCATTCTCTTTGATAGAAGATCACACTGTACAATGATCTAACTCTTTGGTAGTAGATCATGAGGCCTTACATCTCATTCTCTTTGGTAGAAGAGATGATGCATTATTCCCTCAGGTGGCAGATGCATGGATATATAATGGAAAATGTGCTTAAAATATGTGTTCTCTTTTGTTAATGAATATCTTTGTGCAAGTATACGCTTTTATTATATTTTTCTGTTACTGCCAAGTATTAGTTTTATCTTATTGCCAAGATATGATGAGAAGTATATAAAAGACACGTAGGCGTACTCAGTACAATATTCTTGAATATTGTGCTGACGTGTACCGCATGTAATCTTTTGTTTAGGTTGTGGTTATGCTCTTGAAGATCCAGGATAGTTGAGAGTTGTGTAGCGAGATGATGTACAGGTGGACTTGTTGTCTTAAGATCTTGTAGTTTAGTGGTAGTACATGTATATGTATAAGTTTGTTGTCCAATATGTAATATCAAATGTGGTAATAATTCATATTGTAATTATATGTTGAATGGTGAACATATGTTGTATGGTTTTATTATTGTTTATGTGCATGTACTACTGATTGTTTCCTTCTGACTTCCTCTGATTTTCTTCTTCTTAGCCTAGTGTGGGGTGTTTAAATTGGGATTCTTGCTGAGGTGAGGTTTCAATTTGGATGTCACACATCAAATTAAGTTTTAGAAAATCCGGGGACGTTATAGTTGTGGTTGCTACGTTCATGACCCTCGGAGGCTTGACATACTGTGATTTCCTTTAGAGGAACCAAACCTTAGAAAGAGAAAAATGCTCATGGAACCAAGGTATAGATGTTCTACATGCCTACCTTATAGGTATAGGAAGAAAGTTCCTTAGACCGAAGAGGTATAGTATCAAGTTGTGAGGCCTCACACCTAGTTGGTTGTCCTGGTGTAGAACTCTGAGGTGTTGTTCACATGGAATAAGAGTAGGAAGTGCGTGCTATACCTTGTACATGTTTGGTTTATGCTTAAAAGGTTGAGCATGCAATTAGGCAGTTGATGCATAAAAGTGAACCTAGGGTTCCTAGAACAAGTGGGGAAGTAGTACCACCTGATGCACCTATTGCTCATGAAGATGTTTGAATTTCCATAGATTCGAACATGGCACCCCTCATGTTTAGAGGAAGAGGAAACCCCTTTGACTAAGGTATACGTTTGATGAAACCCTCACATATAGGTTGGCGACATATGTATGTATGATCTTGGTCCAATGTTGCAGAATAGGAACAAGTATGACATACCAAGGAGACCTAGCATGGTTTAGTGGGTGGTCTTCTTGTTAGACATGTGCCTTAGTAGCTTGCTAGGACTAAGTATGCTCACGATGATGTAAACCCTGGATGGGGGTTGTGTGGTTAGCTAGCCTAGAGCTTAATGAGATAGATGGATGGTTGTAAGAACCTCAGATATACCTATCCAGAAGAGAAGGTGGTGAACCTCACTACTAGAATGTTTTAGGGTTTCAGAGGAGTCAACCTTGAGGAATCATGACACACATGAGATCATGATTTTATGTTCATCATATAGCCTGGTACTACTAAGATAGCAAAAGGTCATAGTAGTACTTAGCATACCAAAGATGAAGATGTATATCGGGTGCATGTGGCTTGTCTCCAAGTATGCCAGGAGGTGAAGCTCGAACACCAGTAACCAATGGAGTTTCTTTAGAGAATGAGGAGTCCCCGAGAGGGGAAGGGAGTAGATCACCATAGTCATCTTGGTGGGTCTCACTGGACCGAGAGAGGTCAAGATGCATTATGGGTTATGGTAGATCGCCTTACCAAGATGACATAATCCCTTGCCTAAGAAAGAGAGCACTGTTGGGGGACATATCTGGTTGTATTATATATGAGAGAGAGATAGTTCATCTACATTGTAATATGAGTTCAATATCAAGTTCACTTCCATGTTATGGAAGTAATTATAAGAATAACTTGATTCTAGATTAAATTTGAGTACATCATATCACCCCGAACAGATAAATAGTCAAGAGGGTATGATCCAGACTTTAGAGGGTCTGATGTGAGCATGTGTGCTCAATCAGGGTGATATATGGGCACAGTTCCTGCCCTAAGAAAGTTTGCTTGTGATGATAGCCACCATAGCCAATATTAGGGTGTAAGAAGCTCTATAAGAGAGGTTGTGCTGGTCACCGCTTCATTAGGATGATGTCAGTGAAAGGACCTTGTCAAGGTCAGAGAGACCAAAATGTGTGCAGATGAAGTCACTTTGATCATGCGATGCCTGAGAAAGCCCAGGGGTGAAATGAGTCGTGAGTTGATGCAAAGTAGACTGAGATGTGGTTTACTGTGGGAGAATAGGTGTTACGAAAACTTACCCCTCTGAGCTATAACTGAGAAAGTTGTGTCCCCGATACATGGGTCCATTTGAGATGGATTTGTGGAGATGCTTGTGTTTAGCCTTACCCCTCAGGATAACCTAATGTATGATGTATTCATGAGTCTGATATTGATCACTATGTGAGGTATCCGAGCCATGTGCTGAGCCATGAACCTATTAAGCTTCAAGAGAGAGGATGAAATGTTATGAGTCACCAATGAGGGCATGAGATACCAAGGTGAGAGAGAACTCAGATGTAAGAATATAATATGATGAAGGTTCTTTGGAAGCACCATGGAGAGGGTGAAGCCACATGGGAGCCATGATGGACATAAGAAAGTATTATCCTATTTGTTTGTATGCTTGGTGGAATTTTGTGGGTAAAATTCCTATAAGAGGGGAAGGATGTTACAACCCCAATTTTCAAGTTCTTTTTGTGAGAAATGCAATTTTTCCTATTAAAGACATATGAACAAATAATGGTGTGATTTGTTTTGGAATGTATGAATTTCGTGTACAATAGCCTTGTTGGTTGCTTAGTGGGCTTTCTTGGATGTTAGGCCCAATAACAAGAAAAAGAAAAATGAAATTCAAATGATAAATGAATAAATAAGAAAAGGAGAAAAGAAAGAGGTAGAAAAAGGCAAGGGAGTATCCTCCATGAGGGGTTTTCATGCCTTTAGGGTTCCTTGATGTCCAAGGACTCCAAAATAGCAAGATAATGGTTTAAGAAAGAGAAAATAACCATTTAATAAGGCTTATCAAAGAATAACTTGCCTTTGAAGAAAAAGCCCTTTTCCTTTGGAATTTGGGATTCATATTTGGCATGCAAGTAGATATAGGAAAGAAATAGAAACGCTCGAAATTTGGTTGCAAAACAATGCACGATTTCCATGATATGAAATTTAGAAATTATCCTAAACTGATAGCAAAACCCTAATTGCAAGTGAAACCCTAAAAAGAAGTAGAAACCCTAAGGAGCAAGTTAGATTGAATAGATCTTGATAACATGAGTGGTAGAAGGAAATTGTGTGATTATTTAAGGATCTTGTTGTGTGCTTGCTTGCTTGCTTGGATTTCCTACTTGCCTGGAATATTTCTATCTCAAATCAGCAGAACAGGTATGTGGTTACACTTATGATTAAATCGCTTTAGTTTCCCGGCGATTCCCGAAGTTTGATCGATTTCTTGGAATAACTGCTTGATTGTCTTTTATTTCATGCAATAATAAAGTGACTATGTCTATCACCGTAAATATATGTGCATAACAAGCTCAGATCATGGTCCTCCTCTGTAGCTCTGATGTTGATGAGATAGATGACCTAGTACATGGTCTACCCATGAGGTAGGACCATCAGGTTATCATGAGTCAGGGATTGGACTACCTTTGGGTAGGGCCATGTGACTCCAAAACCCTATGTATTGATCTACCTATAAGGTAGGATCATGGGGGTTAGTTGAGATCTACTATATGAGAGGTAGTATCTATGTCCACTACAGGGACAACACAGAGGCTAGGGTATGTAAGGATTGAGTAATCATGTTTAAAATGTAAAGTTTTCTTATTAAACCATAATTGCTTGCAATATGTTGTTACAATTAAATGCAAGATTATTGTTTCCCCCACATACCAGTATAATTTGTTATACTGACCGCCGTTTTGTTTGTCGGCACTTTAGGTTATCAAGAAAATGGATATTCCTTTAAAGTGACATTGATGAAATAAAGCTTAATAGAGAATTGGAGGATTATAGATAGATATGTTCTTTCTTGGGTAAAGAATTCCACTCCCCTGATTTTGCAAGGTATGAAAACAAAAATTTTATTCCATTAAAAGTTTAGTTGAAGTAGAATTTATTAATTATTGTTGATTATTTGCAAAACCATTGTTACTATTTTGGGATAACGCCTATGACCTGTTGGTCTCACTTAACTGGGGGTTATTGGGAGTTGGGGTCATTACAGTTCTCTTGTTTTACATCCTAGGCTGAATGATGTTTGGTTTCTCTAATGCTGAAAGAAGTCTGATGAGATTCAACTATTTCTCCTACTGGTCTATCTATCCTCTAAATTAATGTTTGAGGCGTTGTCCATTTGTCAAAAAGGATTTAGCACCATCACTGATTTCAACCATTCCATGTGGAAATGCATCGATAACCATATCAGGTCCACTCCACTAGGACCTCAACTTCCCATGATGTAATTTCATTCTAGAATTAAATAGTAAAACACATTCGCCCAATAGAAACACCTAATGGAGAATATGGTAGTCATGCATTTTCTTAGTCCTATGATTGTAGATTCTAGAGATCTTGTAGGCATCTAGCCTAATCTCATATAATTCCTTGATCTTGTCTTTGCTTCTTCCCTGCACTAGAAAAATCAAAATTTAGTTTCCTCAAATCCCACTTAGCTTTGTGTTCTAGATCCACAGGAGAATGACATTCCCACCCATATACTAACCTTTAGAGAGTCATTCCTATTGGTGTCTCAAAAGTCTTACTATAATCCCATAGAACATCATTCAATTGTATACTCCAATTAGTCCTAATGATTGAGATGGTATTGTCTAAGATCATCTTAATTTCTATATTAGGCGCCTCAACCTCTCCTTGAACTTGAGGATGGTATGCGGTCCCTACTCTGTGCTTCACTCCATACTTGCTCAATAAATACCCAAATTTCTAATTAGTGAAGTGGGATCCTCCATTAACTTATGATCACTCTTGGCACCCCAAACCTATAGAAATTGTGATCCTTAACAAATTTGCATGCAAGTTGAGCATCATTAGTGTGGGTAGGAATTACTTCCACTGCAATCAAGATATACAAATTAGAATTTGAAGACACAAAAGGTCCAATGAAATAAATTCCCCATAAATAACAAACCTCTACCTTCTTAAAGATATTAAGAGGCATTTTGTGCCAGCTAGATATGTTACCTGACCGTTGACATGCACCACACCTCCACATATAATTTAAGCATCTGTAAATAAAGATAGACAGCAAAAACCAATTTTTATGACCATAGGCGCCGTATTTGAACTAGCATGATGTCCCCTAGTAGGTAAGGCATGACAATGAGAAAGTATGATCTCAAACTCACACTCTGGCACACACTTCCTCAAAATGCCATCCTTACACTATTCGAGATAGGGTCGTTCCATACATAAAATCTCAAAGGATGAATAATCCTTTCTTCTCTTGATATCCTCAAATCTTTGGTATGTCTCCACATTCTAAATAGTTTACTATGTGTGCAAACTAGGCATCCTTATTCCTTATGAAAAAATGTTGCTGATCAGGAACTCCTCAACAATGGTTACCTCCAGCCCAGATTCATCCACTATATCTAACTTATACAAGTGATCCACTACCACATTTTCTGCTCTGGTTTCATCGTAGATTTATATATGAAACTCCTATTGTATCAAAATCCATCTAATTAGCCTCCATTTAGCATCCTACTTATGTAAAAGATACTTAATAGCTGCATGATCAGTCCATACTATCACTTTTTCCCCTATCAAATATTGTCTAAATTTATGAAAGGCAAAGACTATAGCTAGAAGTTCTTTTTCTGTGGTGGGAAAATTTAGTTGTGCATCATTAACTGTTCTATGTTCTAGATGAGTAGTAAGTGATTGACAATGACCAAACCTTATGTTTTCTTAGAATAGCCCGTATTACAAAATCAGATGCATCACAAATCAACTCAAATGGCTGACTCCAATCTGGAGCCACCACCATGGGTGAAACAATCAAATTATCTTTTAAAACCTCAAAATCTTGGAGACATCAATCATCAAATTTAAAATCTGCATCCTTCTCTAACAATTCGGGAAGTGGTTTGGAAATTTTCAAAAATCTTTTACAAATCATCGTTAAAATTTGGCATGTCGTAAATAGCCCCTAACTCCCTTCACATATGATGGTGGAGGTAGTTTAGAGATTGCTTCTATTTTTAATGGGTTGACTTCCATCCCTTTGTGGGACACCTTGTCCCAACACAATTCCTTCACTCACCATCATATGATATTTCTCCCAGCTCAAAACCAGATGAGTGTCCTCACATATTTGTAAAGCTCTATCTAGACTAGCAAGGCAGTCCTCACAAGATTCTCCATACACTAAAAAATCATCCATAAAAATTTCAAGACAACGCTCCATCATGTTAGAAAATATTACAAGCATGTATCTTTGAAATGTTACTGCTGCATTACATAGAACAAAGGGCATCTGGTGATATGCAAAAGTACCATAGGGACAAGTGAAGGTAGACTTATCTTGATCATGTTGTTCTATAAAAATCTCATTGTACCTCAAAAACCTATAAAGAAGATAAAAATATGAGTGTTTAGAGGGCCTCTCAAGAATTTAATCTACAAATTGAAGTTGGAAATGATCTTTTAAAGTAGAAACATTTAAACAAAAATATTCATAGCACACATGCCACCTGGTCATTAGCCTAGTTGAAACTAACTCACTAGAACTATTTATAGTGGCCATGATTCCCCCTTTATTCAGAACAACTGGTGTAGGACTAACCCATTTAGAATTAGAGATAGCATAAATTATACTTGCTTATAAAAGTTTAACTACCTCTTTCTTCACCACCTCCATCATGATTTGGTTTAGACAACATTGAGGTTGTGCTATATGTTTTTCTTCTTCTACAATTTGGATCTTGTGTTGAGATCAACTAGGAGAGATCCCTTTTATGTCTACAAAAAACCACCAAAATGTGGACATATGACTCTTCAGAACTATGAGTAGTTTATCCTCCTCTTTCACACTTAGTGTTGCTGAAATTATCACTGGTAAATTGTTATTCAGATGTGGTGGAAGTGGCTTTAATTCCAACTCAGAAGGACACTATAGAGATTAGAGTAATGGTGGTGGTGACGGTCCCATGTCTTCATAGTATCTTGTGTAGAAGCATAAAAATGTCTTTACAAATAGTATACACTCCAGATTCATGACACAAGCTTCTAACAACAGTTGTGATATGCCTACAATATTGTAAAGGTCACCATGTCTCCACCTATCATTAGGTACCCCTCTACAACTGTCATCGGTTACTTCTTTTCCTCTAGATCATTCTGATAGTTCACAACTTTAGTCAAAGAAATATGCATTGTATGTTCCATTATGTCAACAACAACAATACCCTTGTCCACTATTGGCATGACATGAGCCATATCTAGAAATGGTTTTCCTAAGAATAGTCACACTAGATTTTCCAATTGTTGCACCATATGGCATTGTGCACTTTCCTTGTCCGACAATTTATAATCGGGTAGCTTAATCTTATATAGGTCATCCTAGATTTCCAATGTCAATCTTCCTCTCCCCATTCCAAGATGACTTCTGTTGTGGCTTGGAATGGCTGACCTAAAAGTAGTTCATTGTCATAGTCATCCTTCATCTCTATGGTAAAAAAATCTACTAGAAAAATGAATTTGTCAACCTTTACTAGTACATCTTCATAAATATCAATTCATCTCACCACAGAGTCTCTTCTAGCTGAATAGTCATGTTGCTCTTACTAGATTCTTAAATGTAGTCAACGTCATCAGATTGATGCTTGCCCCAAAATCACAAAGTCCATCTCCAAATTTTAGCATGCCAATGTAGCATGGTACGTTGAAATAACATGAAACTTTTCTATTCTATGGGAGTTTTGTTTGTATTAGTGCACTGACTTTCTCCTCTAAAACAACTCATGAAAGTATATTATCTTCCGCTTCTTGTTAATAATATCTTTCAAAAACTTGCCATAGAAAGGAATCTGCTCAAGTGCATCAAGCAGTGGTAAATTAATCTAGAGCTTTCTAAATGTATCTACAAATTTCTTGATTTTCTATTCAACCATCTTGGACTTTAACCAACTAGGAAATTGTAATGAACTCTTAGTTTTTCACTTATGTGGTGGAATGTAGGACTCCTTCTTGCTCTCCTTCTTCCCAACTGACTCCTCTTTTGGGCTCTCCTCCTGTGGTGTGGTGTCTTATAGTTTCCCTAGAGAATAGTATATGTGACCTCCTTGTGTCAGTTGTGGTGGTGTTCTTCTCTGGAGCTAATTTTGTCATTCAACAACACTTTACAACTATGAAGATGCACTACTTTCACCTATTGATTGCCAGTTGGAATGTCCGTGCACCTTTGAAATCCTTGCTACCTAGGCTTCTTAATGGATGCCACTTTTGTTGCTAGATGAGAAATCTGATTTTCTATGCTAGTGATTTGTGCCCCGTAATTCTGATGATCTCTCTTCCTCTGGTCCAATAGTGCCTTATTCTGAGTCATCAACCTTCCCAACATATCTTCTATCCATTCTATCTTCCTGGGATGCCTATCCTACTAGTACTACTGAGGCATGTTTTGTACTACTGTTTACGTTGCTACACTTGTGATGGATTTTGATGAAAAGTTTTATTATCTTTGCATAAAAACATTGGATCCTTCCTTATGGCATATACGTTTCCACCCAAGTTATTCTATTGTCCCATATACATGCACTCTTCCTCTTCACCTCCAGTTCAGGTTTTTCTCCCCAAGATTGAGTCTTTTCCATGTTCTTCAATAACCCATGACACCTAGTGCCTTTATTATTCATAAAGAAACCTTCTCCGATGTTGTTAAGAGTGGTTCTCTCCCCCTTCTGTAGACCATAGTAAAATATTGTTTCCTGTTCATAAAGATCAATCCCATGATGGGGAACCTTTTTCCTAGCATGCTCTAAAATCTCTCCCAGACTTCTGAATAGGTTTCATTGGCATTCTATTTGAAATTATAGATTTTCCCAACCAACTCATGTACCTTCTATGGTGGGAAGTACCTCTCAAGTAAATCATATATAATCACATCCCATGTCTTTATGGATTTAGAAGGAATATTGAGAATACATGCTTTTGCATTATCTAATAATGAGTAAGAGAACAAATTCAAGCAAATTATTGTGGCTGAGACCCTGTCAATCTTCTAGATGTCTCAACTCTCCATAAAGCCATTGTTGTATCCCACTGGGACCTCCATACTGTCGCCATGAAATGATTGAGATTAAATAAGCTCCACCAACCCGAGGCCTATTTTGTAGTTGCCCACGTTCGCTACTTGCTATTTATTCGAACCTAATTGTGTTGTGGCTGATGAAGCATTGATGTTGTCCTAGACAATCTATTCCTCAAGCTTGACCCTATCACACTCTTCTCCATTAGGGCCCATGTATGCTTCCCATACTTTCTATACTTGTGGTAGTGAGGTTTGAAGGAACCTTTCCAGTGAATCCCCAAATTTTTTTGCCCTACAATGAAGTTCTTATGGGCCTATTGTTGTTATGTATGCCCATAGAGCCAATTATGTGATGATTGTAATGACATTGTAATTGATTTGATTAATAAATAAAGGCAACCTTCCATTTTATTCTATTTAATTCAGTTATGAGATAATGATGTAACATTATAAATGTCTAGAGAATAATATTACTTAATGACATATGTCTTCAAGTACGTGACTTGGAAAAATGACATCATACAGATGTTAAGATTACATATATATTCTCATTATGTCCCTAATCAACTGTTATTGTGGAAGGTTGATAGAAAACAATAACACATAACATCAGAGTGTGATTTGGTTGATGACTAAATCTCATTAGTCATGATATGACTATATTAAACTAAGCATACACAGATACATGTTAGAGAATAGTGTATCAGACAGACCCACCATGAGACTGACACCTGAAATCACTACACTCATTACATGTCATTCTGTATGCTTTGACATCATCAAACGCAGTCCTAAAGCATGGGTTGTTATAAGGTGATGATTGAGTGATTGTAACACATGGGGAGTCACTGTGAGTGATAGAGATGGGATTTGTCCCTCCTATAGTAGCATGATATCCTTGGCCTCTTGATTAGCAATACTGAGAAATTCATGGCCATGCACATTTAAGTCCATATATGATATTGATGTTACATATATCTAAAACAGTCTGCTCCTCGTTCAAGAAGCAAAATTGAATTTTGAAGAGGGTGACTACTCCATGCCTCGAGTTCAATCTAGATATCATTGACAAAGGAACTATACAACCATTGTAACACCATACATAGATTGTACATTAATTTTTTCCCCAACTTTCCATTTACTTGGGTAGCATTGATGTTCGTCTAGGCACCACTCATTTCTTGTGATGTCATAAGTTGTTATGGACATTCACTACCAAAGTAACATGGGACCTATAGGGTCACACACATATCTCAACCTAGAAGAGGAGTTTAATCTTAAATGATGATTGAATTAATTACTAAAGCATTTTTGTAATTGTTTCACGTAACAAAATAGATGGTTACACTGCCAGACGATCGACTCACTCGGTGAGACAACCGTCTGGAGTACCAAATAGTCATCTCAAGGGTTGAGATGGATGTTTGGAAGAGCCAAGCTAATTTGAGTTGAAATTGGCTATGGTTTGAACTGATTGACCCGAAATGGTTCACTAGACAACTGTATGAGTGAGCAAGATGGCCATCTGGCATGGGCAAGACTGCACGGTTTGGCCAAGGGAAGGTTTTAGATACTTTCCCATGTTTGTTTTGATTGCATATTACTTGTTCTGCATGGAATTAATGTTTATCATTAATAGGAAAAATATTTCAAATTTTGTATGTGATTGGGAAAGGGAGAAATGACTGTTTCAAATACCATACGACCGTCTGGGTTGTCAGATGGTTGTTTTGGTTGTCGTAGGTTGTGAAAATTTAAGATCTTCTGGTCCTTTCTACTCCCGTAGAGATTTGTAACCCTAACCCTGGACTCTACTATAAATAGAGGGGTACAGTGAAGATCAATGGTTTACATCTTGTGAATATATATATATATATATAAATATATATATATAAATATATATATATATATATATATATATATATATATATATATATATATATATGGTGTTCATTCATTGCTCAAGCAGGTAGCCTGGAATTTTGCTACCCGGCAGCCAAAAACGTAACTCTTCTGGCCACAAAAGTAACTCTGCTGTAAAAAAAGTAACTATGGTGATAAGAAAGCAACTACATGACTAAAAGAGTAACTCTGTACAAAATATACAACAAATATATATAAGGACAGGTTTTTTTTTTATTTTGGTGGGGCAAATGATATTATTTTTTGATGAAATTTTTTGGGGAGCTAGATAAAATGCTCCTCTGCAATTGCAAATTTTTTTTCTTCAAAAAAAGTGGTCAGAAGGGTGGGCAGGTAGCTACCCGCACGGGAAATAAAGATGGGCCCATATATATATATATATATATATATATATATATATATATATATATATATATATATATATATATATATAATAGTGTTGATTGGGTGACTATGAAATATGGGGACTGATTGTGAGTGCTAGATATGGGAATGCACAGGTCAATATATGATATTGAGCCTACAAGAGTATGATATCCTAGGCCTCTTGATTAGCGAGACTGAGAAATTCATGGCCACACACATGTAAGTCAATATATAATATTGAGCTTACAATATATGATATTGAGACAATCTGCTCCTGGTTCAAGAAATAAGATTGAATGTTGAAGAGGGTGACTACTCCGTTCTTCGAGTTCAATCTGGATATCTGTGAAAAAGGAACTACACAAGCACTATAACACAATACACATTGTAGGTTGAAGTTGTTCCCCAACTTTACTTTTACTTAGGTAGTATTGATGTGTGACTAGGCACCACTCATTGCTTGTGATGTCATAAGTTGTTTTGGGCATTCACTGCCAATGTAACATGGGACCTATATGGTCACACATATAGGTCTTGACCTAGAAGAGGAGTTTAGTCTTGAATGAAGATTCAATTAAATACTAAAGCATTTAGGTAATTGATTCAAACAACAAATCATCTGTCTACACTTCTAGATAATCATCTCACAGGGTCAGATGACCGTCTGGAGTGCCAAACAATCATCTTAAGGATTGAGATAGGTGTTTGGTAGATCCAGGCATATTTAAGTTGCAACAGATGACTATTTGGGTGAGTGAGATGGCCGTCTCACATGGGCGAGAATGCCCGATTTGGTCGAGGGAAGGTTCTAGATGTTTTCCCATGTTTGTTTCAATTGCATAATACTTGTTTTGCAATGAATTAATGTTTTTCATTAATAAAAAATGTATTTCCCACTTTGTATGCATTTGGGAAACTACAAAATGACCATGCATACCATACGTCCATCTAGGTTATTAAATGGCCATTTCAGTTGTCACAGGTTGTGAAAATTTATAATCTTTTGGTCCTTTCCACTCCCACAGAGACTAGGAACCCTGACCCTGGCCCCTACCATAAATAGAGGGGTTTTGGGGGCTTCCCACAGGACAACACAAAAAAATTAAGAATCAGTTTCTCTAAATGTTTGTCCTCTCTGATTTTAGTAACCAAGAGATTCCAGGCAAGTCCTACCCGACTATGGAGGGATAGAAAGGGAGAGAACAACTGAGATCATTGTTGTCAGAGAGCAAGTTGGTGACTAGTACACCAATGGAAGAGACGAATCCTTCTTATCCATTCTAGCAGGACAACAAGAGTTCTAGGCGGTCTATGCAGACTTATCTAAATGTGGGAGGCCATTGTCTGCCGCTAGGAGAACAATGTCAGCCTATAGTCTGTTGAGAGAGAGTTGTTGCAGATGGTGACGTTCGAGGCTATAGTCCATGTTGTAGACAAGGAGGCACAACAGTCAGACAAGTCCCAATACAACTAGAAGACAGTTGTGTATCTAGGATGACTAGGAGATATCACTAGACTTGCTCCAGGACTAGGTATATCCTCAAAACCTTCCTTCCTATCTTATAGTTATGGACGTGATTTGCTAGTCCATGGGAATATGGTAGATAAAATTTTTGTTTCCATGGCCTACTCTGTGTCCATATTTCCCAACCCCTATGTAGATGATTCCCTATAGTGGGTGGTTCTGGTCTGAACAATGCACTACTACCAGAGAATGAAAGAGTAATGAGTGAGAATGAGTTTGAATGAATTTAATTGGAAATATATGATTTCCAATTTAAGCACAATTTCACATAGAGAAAATAGTAAATGATTTAAAAAAAGTAAAAATGGCCTACAGTGGTTGGACATAATGCTCCTAGTGATGGAGATTCCTTTTCCCTAACAACGACAACAAATTGATTTACGTTTAACGTGCATGCACTATGTGAGTGTATGTGTCGAGTAGTATAGGCCTATGATGCTCGAATTGTGAGCCTAGGATTATATCTAATTGTAATAATTGAAATCTATATTAATAAGAATGTGATCATAGATGAATTTCTTCCTTAGGATTATAGTTTCACCTCAGTTCACATTACAACTTACCCCATTTCACCAATAACCATTTTTTCTAGCCCATACCAAGGGACATGGAATTCTTACCCGATCCCGTTGTGTAACGCACTATCTATACTAAAAAATCCCACTTTAATAGTGATCTAAGATTTATATAGGTACATTAGAGATACCTCTAAGTTATTTCTTTCACATCCATTAGCACTCACCTGAGGCACGTTATAGGTTGTGTAAATCTATGGCTTATCCACCCTTAGTCCTTCTCACAAATAAATTAATGGTATAAAAATTTGAGTGTGGTGATCAAACACATGTAATTCATTAATCAACCATATATTTATGCCATAATTTAAGAAAATATATATACTAAATCATAGTGTCAATTACAGTGCAAAAATTGAGCTACTTCCAGGTCCTAAGGAATAAAGGTATTGCCATACACGATTTATATTATATCATAAATGGAGGAGAAGAGAGAAAACTTCATCAACATAAGAAACTAATGTAAAACCCAGGAGAAAGTAGTCTATAATATCCCTCTGGCGAACATCTTGATTTGCATTGTTTCAGCTGCAAATTTGCTCTCTAGAGGTGCTTGAATTGTCCAAGACGTGGTTGTCTCATTTGATTCTCCTTTTTGGCTCTGTGCTCTGTTGTAAAAGAATACCACATTATCCTTTAGTCTGGACAAACTCTCCTTAGGTCATAAATGAGGCTCTGTCCATCATTATGTCCCAGTCATGGGATTAGGACAAATCTTCAATCTACACTACTTCCGCAAAGTCGGTAGCACTGATAAGATGTCAGTGGCATTGAGTCATCGGTTAAGTCAAACCTCTCACTGAGTGTCAGTACTATCGATAGGTGGTTCAGTAGCACCATGTTTCCATTTTGTGAATTTTGACTTATTCTGCTTATGAAAGGTCATACTACTGACTTGGGTGTCGTAGAATCAATTTGATAAACCTATATTACAAGTGCTCTTTGAATACTCAATCAGTTTCACCAACTTAGCATTTATGTGGCATCAAACTCTGTCTCAATAGAATCAAGATTTCTTTAACTCCCATATTGGATTTTCACGTTAACTTGGTACCATCACCTTTACTGTCTATAGCACTGAGATGCTTTGTTAGTTTTCAATATACCTAAAATAAGGAAAAACTAACATAAGTCTAAATAAAATATAATAAGTTGGCATAATTCTGTAAATATACTTATTATTTGATGCAATAACGTTTCAAGGCTAATAACGATAAACAATGCACAAATAGTATAAAAATGAACAATAATGCACGGGATATATGGAAAAATAGCATGTGAAAAGTGAATAAAACTTAGTGCATCAAGTACAAAAGGTAAAATCATCGATATATAAGGTCTATCAATGGAGTTTTCTACATGTGGTAGATTCAACGAGAATGGATTACAATTTCATGTAGGGTAGTTAGGAGAAATCAAAATTATGTAAAGTCCATCAACACAATTTTTGTCAAGGTAACTCAATGGATGACACTATGGGATGAGAACTTATCTCATTTCCAATGTCATATGAGTTACTCTATCAAATGGTTATATATATAAATATATATATGTATATATATATATAAATATATATATATATATATATATATATATCTGTGTGTGTGTGTGCTTGTCTTGTTTCAATTGAAAAATATTAATAAGTTGTAATTGTTGCTTATGTTGTGAACATATATTATGTATTTTTTATTTCTACACTAATGTGCATCAATATGTGCTTTTTTATAGTTATGAGTTTTGAATCCATAATTTACATTACCCTTGATGGCCCATTACTCCATTCATATGTGTCTAACATTTTTATTGATATCATATCATTGTGTTAGACATAGTTGATGAATGAATATTCGTTCTATGTTTACCAACAATTCTTAGATTAAATATGCTTCTATTTATATGTGTTAACCTTTATTTTTGTACACCTCAGGTTTTTTGTTACTTCTTATATATTTTATCTTGTTTTGATAATGATTGTTCATATTTATATATAGAAAATACATTATTGTAAGGATAAGGCATTTATCGCCTTTTTATGCCTACAACAACAAGGTTCATTCAAGCCTCTCAAATTGCCAATTTGAATATCTATTAAGGCAATGAATGGTCGTGAATTGGATGTCAAGCTCATGGCCCATCTAATCTAGCCTAATAAGCAATGAATTCCTATCAAAGGCAATGGTTGCATGAGAGCTAATCAATCAAGAATTTAGTGATATCATGCGTTCCTTACTTCCTCAAGAGTCATCACGATTGATAGACAAACATGGTCACATGTGATTAAACATTTGGGTCTCGATACCCCTATTGAGAATTCCATCTTGTAAGTACAACAACATTTTTGACCATGGTGCAATTGTGATCAACCATGATCTTTGATGCTACAATGCAAAGTGGTCAGTAGACATTAATCCATAGACCCACAAATGCATTCCTATAGAAACATCATCCTTCCTTTATTCACACTTCTATCAAAATACCATGCACCCCCGAGATCAAGACACCAGTATTGTCCAGTGTCACCATTGCTATGGGCCATCTACTCGATCAAACCACACAAAAAGCAATGCTTGATAGCCACAACTTCCCATTTATCAAACCTCAGTTTACTGGGTTAGCTATAAAGTCCCCATTGTCTTTGCATCCCCTTGAATGACACATCTAATTGATGACATCTGACTGACTATTGCATGCAAGCAATCAAACCCACCATAGACAATTTCTTGAGGCTTGTCCTCCACAACTATCAATCACTACTACTTGGTAGGATAGTTGACTTCTCTGTGGTTAGTAGCAACGATACTACCTTGAGAAACTCCACAAGTACTTGCTAGCACCAAGATATATTGTGAACACCAAAAGTCAATCAAGAAACTATCAAAGGTCTATTCGGTGAGGCAACCACTTCCCTGCAATGGTTGTATAGCACCAAACATCCACACCTCCTCTATCCCATCAACGACCATGGTCAACAATAGTTGTACTTCAATCAAAAGCGACCCATCCTGACATTGACAGATTTGGCTTATCAACCTCCAAAAAGTATGAAGGTGCTTTCCTCAATATATCCACTTAAATAGGAAGGGACCACACCTTAATTACTTGACTTATCATATTCCAAGTGGTCAAACCTAATGCTCCCACCTCTACTATAAATACCGCAAAAAATCAACCACATGAGGGGTTGGTCTTTTTATGATTCAAACCAAATTTGGTACCCTTGGGTAAAAGGAAAAGCCACAATCCTATAGACACATTTTCATCCAACATATAGAAATCACTCTAACTTAAATCTATATGCACTCCATGTCAATAGTTGATGCTCCATTAACCAATTGACTATAAAATCCAATAAATCCTTATTTAACTTCACAAACAACAATAAATGTTCATATGCCGTCCATAACCATTGCCCCTTCATTAATCATCTCCCCATAAGTCAGGGAAAATACATGAGTAGATGACTGAAAGGATTTTTCATGACGCACCCAATGTCTTCCTTCTCTCACATATAGTCATGACCTGAACTATGTCTTATTAATCAATCAAGTATATTAATCTCACCATGTGGACCGAGTCATTTATTTGTTGGGATGTAGGGATTAGCCTTGCTACATGTTTTCCATGAACTCAATTTATTATTTGATTCTTCTATGAACCATTAATTTAAATTTAATCATTTATTGTATGTTGAACACTTGTGATGCATGACCAATATGTTTCTAGTCATAGAGGTCTTTGAATCCTAGAATTAGAATAGTGGCTAATATTAGTTGACCCTAGAATGAGAACTTCATATGGGTGGTTTCTGATGCAATGGATGCATGACCCCTACGTAATGAGACGATAGGTCTAAGATGATATCCTTATTTACAATTTCCATCTATTGGTAGGATAAGGAATTATCTGCCTCAACCTAAAATCAAATGGGTAGTGATATGATGTGATTTATTGAATACATGTTGTGGCGGTATCACTCAACTCTACCCAGTGTTTTTTAACATTAATATAGAAATCGATTTTGTTCAATGTTTACATTTTTTGTAATTGGATTAATTCAGCCAAATCAACTCTTAAATGTTGATGGATAAATTTAGTAACATGCTTAAAAATATAACCCATTTAAGTTTGATCCTTAATGATGTTGTGGGAAGACCCATCTTCTTATCACTAGTATTTTTGTGCTTTTATTTTGTTAAAAACTGCGATGCTATATCTTAATGAATTTACTAGTGCAGTAATTTCCCTCATCAAATTATGGTGTCATGTCTAAGGAGAAATATTTTGTCTAATTTTAGTTTATTTAAGATATTTATATAATATTTTATAATTAATAACTATCAATATCTTCTTGAATTAAATATTTCTCATTCATTTCACTAGCACTAGATATTCTATCTTAGGTGTCACCTCTTGGTGCATGCTATGTTCACTAAGCGTTGAATTTGCATCAAGCTTTCACATAGAGATAGATTGGACACTCCAATGGAGAACTTACACAAAGAATGAGGATGAGATTCCATTCCTAGTGCACTAGGATTTTACCACTAAGGGAGAAACACTATTTCAAGAGAGGAGGAAGGACATACAACAAGTTACTTGAATAACCCAAGAAGGAGAATGCATAAGTAGCTAAGAAAGTTGTATATCCCTAAATCCACATGCGTTCTTCATCATGTATCAATCATTGCGACAACTTAGTTTGATATGATGCCACAATTGATGTCCATGATGTAGAGTAATTCCTACATAGCAAATAAAGGCAATGAATATCATGATCATTGGTATAGATTTCTTGAATTATGTGCTTTGACCAAATAGCCATGTGTCTCAAAAGATGCCATCACATTATGTGTATTTAAGTATTCCTTATCTAGAAAAGTTGTGAGTTGGTACAACACTATGTAAGGATACAATATCATAACTAGGAAAGGATTGTAAACCATGTTCCTTTAGAAATTTTAACAACCTTCCCTCACATGCTTGATTAGGGGACAAATCACACAATTTTACATGGTACCAAGAGATTCCCTACCAGGGGCCTGACAAAGATACAAGGAACTCCTCTACCAATTCCCCTATCACAACATCACACATGAACAACTCATAGAAACATTCTATAATGGTGTTGTTGACCACATCAATAAGTTCCTAAATGCTTCATTTGGAGAAATTTTTATGGACAAAAACTACTATGGCACATTGGGACTTGTGATCCATGGTGCACAAAATCAAGTTAACCAAGGAAGAGGACTAGGAGGCTTGCTCAATGATTCTAATGCATAAGGTAATTCATAACTCAATTCTAATTCCAAATCTCTAAAAACATTCGCAAAAAAGATGGAAAGCATAGCAACCTCTTTGAATTCTTACAAAAGGAGGAAGAACCCATAAGATAGTTGGTGAAAGAGGTTATTTAGTTTTCTAACACGTTCAAGGTTAATTTATATTGTACCTTACCATGTCAATTACTTTATGATGTGATGGTCAACAACTTATAACCTTAGTGTGTTTACAATCAAGTGCATGAGTTCAATTCCATCTATAGCATCATAAGGAAAGGGTATTACAATCCTAGATAGAACAAGAACCATCTTGGATTTTAGTATGGAAGCACTATAAACATGGATAACTCCCAACAACCAAATTAGGGTTAAGGACATGGTAATAACCAATTTTGGGGTCCCTTGGGTTCCTTAATAGTAAACTATAAAATTTCATGAATAAGGAGTGTTACAACCAAGGAAATTTCAACCAAGGTATGTATAGAAACATTTATATTAAAAATAAAGGATAGAATTTCTAGAATCATAAACAAGGGTCACAAATAAATCAACACAACAATCATATAGAAAATTCATGTAATGATATCAAGACATATTGGATACAATAGAAAGGATACTTGAAGCTCAATTGTCTAAAAAAAAACCATTGAGTGTCAAATGTCCCAAATCATGGCTTCTTTAACCCATCATCTAGTATTTTTGCAAGGCTTATAGAGGATAACTCCAAATATGTGCTACATCTTCAGGTTGTGATCTCTCATTCCAGATTTATTTTTTCAAAAGAATGCCCTAACCATTGTAACATCTAACCCAGATAATAAGGAAGACACTGGAAATATTCATAACAAAGGACCAATCCTACTAAAAATTATACACATACCTCACCATCGTAAAATGTTTCCATCTAGAAGTTGTGTGTTCCATATTAGAATTGACTAACTAAAACCTAACAAAATACCAGCTTCAACAATATTTAAAGAAGTTATGAAGAATTTGTATGTCAATGTTGTTGACTTGATAGTTATACATTTCCCATATTTTTATAATGACTTAACCATTCCATTCCTATATATATAATATGTTTGTTCAAGATTGATTTTAGGCTTTAGGTACATGAAAAGGATGAAATTACGCAACCCTAGCTTGTTCAATTTCAAGTCAAAAGCAATGCAAGTGTGCATTTTGGGAAATCACTCCTAATGACCTTAGAATAATTTTTGTAATCACTTGTATTGATAATATGACTTGTAACTAAGATGAGAAAAAATTAGGGACACTTAATTCCAATGTTTGGCCACTCAAAAGTCAATTTAGAAAATTTGGCAGAGGCTGTTTATCAGTCGAGTTGGAAACTCGACCAATTCAGTGATGGATTTTCTGAAGATGACCAATCAGTTGAGTTTCGCACTCATAGAACTCGATCAATCGATCAACTAAGAAAAACTAATTTTGACTCATTGTTCGAGTTTTCCAAAACAAACTTGACCGATAGTTTAAAAATAAACTTTGTCACTTGGTGGATCAGTCGACTTACCTTTATTGAAACTCGACCTAGAAAAAGTGATTATAACCATTGGAGGGTTGTTTGAGCAATAATAGATCTTTTGTAAGTTGGAAAATGACTATATTTCACCCTTAAGTGATCTCACACCCAAGAGAACATCCCCATCTATAAATAGGACCCCTTGGAGTTTATTCCAAATTTTCTCATTCATGTTATTCCAAATCCTTGTTGTAGTTGAGTGTGTTGCAACTCTTTGAGCCCCTTTCTCTCTCTCATTTACAAAGCATTTCGTTATTATGAGTGATTTAGGCCACTTGTAAGTGAGAGACCTCCATGTTCCTATAAATCTCTCATTCCATTCCATCTTCCCCACCCCGTTTCTAAATGAGCAAAGGTTGAAGCAAGATACTCTGTGTGAAGATGAAGTTGTTGACGTTCTTCGTCAAGGTCGAAGAAGAGGTGGAAATTTTCTCCAGGTGAAGGATAAGGGAAAGGTCAAGATTTAAGAAGAGTGGTTAATTCCATCAAGGCCAAATACTTGATGCAAGTGTGGGTAAGTACTTTTGAAAGGCTGGAGACATCTTGATCAAGTGGGTAAGTCCTTATGTAGGTGGAAGACTCTTGTCTTGAGTAGGAAAGTACTTGGATGTATGGTGGTCTCCTTGTGTCTCTTATGAATGAATATAAGTATACATGGATTGCAAAGTCCTAGAGGTTGACCTCTCTAGGTAGTGGATTGACTATCTCCTAGTTTGGAGATTGGAACCACTCTAAACCACCTTGTCCAAGTGCATGTTTCTATTTATGTCATCCTTGCTATGCTTGATTAGTTAGGACTTCAAATTGTTCTAAATCTATTGGTTTTGGTTGATATAATCTGACGGTCTAACTTATCTTGTAAGAATTTTGAAGCTCTGTTCCCCCCCTCTAGAGCCCTAGATCCAACAAGTGGTATCAGAGATAAGGATCTTCTCCAACAATATTACATGAGACAAGAAGATGGGTGACAACCTACTTTGTTCACTCAACCTAGAGAGAGGATTCTCCATGTGTCCTTCGGTCTTAGACAACACCAACTTCCTCTATTATAAGAGGCGTATGCAGTTCTACATTCAAGGGATGAACTTCAATATGTGGAAGGTGATGGTCACACCATATAAGGAGCTAACCGGAGCTATTTCAACATTGAATGAAGTTGCACTAAAAGAAGCCTAGCTCAATGTCAAAGCCATAAGCATCCTCTATGCATCCCTTACCCCAATAGAGTTCAACTGCATCTTCTCATGGAATACGGCCTATGAGATTTGGGATAAGTTGTGCATTTCCTATGAAGGCACAAAGCAAGTCAAGGAGAATAAAATATACATGTTGAATAACCTTCTTGAGAACTTCAAGATGGGAAAGAAAGAAGGGATTGAGGAGATGTACTCTAGGCTCAATGTCATCATCAATGGCCTAACTTCTTTGGGCAACACTTTGGATAGAGGTGTAAGAAACTCCAAGATCCTGAGGACTCTAACAAAGAGATGGGAGTCAAAGGTGACCTCCATTGAAAAAGTGAGAAGCCTTGGTGACATTCCAACTGAGGAGCTCATTCACAACCTACAAACTCATGATAGAAGGCTTAACAAGCAAGAAGAAGAAGCCAAGCATGAAGAGAAGGAAACCAAGAAGATCAAAGATAATGCCTTCAAAGATCAAGTGGACACTGTCATCCTTCATCAGCAACTTGCTTTCCATACATCTCCCTCCTACTCTAGTGAAGATGATGGCCCTTGTCAGCTAAAGCCAACTACACCAAGGGAAAGCACTTCAAGGGAAAGCAACCTGCCTCCTCTACTCCTATGTGCTACAAGTGTGGCCAAAAGGGACACTACAAGAGTGAATGTCCTAAATCAAGAAAGTCACTCCAGAAGGGAAGTTCCATGAAGGAGGAAGAGTACAAGAAGGAGATCAAGTACAAGATGAAGGAAAAGAATGAGAAAAGACACAAGAATGCAACTCATGCAGTTTGAGAACAATCATGCTCAAGTGGCTCTAGCTCTGAAGAAGATGGTAAGTGCCACCTTACACTCATGGCCTCTACAAGTGAATAAATTGGTGAGGCAAGTGAGGTAAGCTTGCATGAGTTATCTAAAGAAACTCTTATTGATATGCTTGTTTCTACCCGTTCTTCTTTTGCTAAATGTAAATTTAAAAGAAAAAGGTTATGAAAAATTATTAATGATTTGTATGCTAAACTTGAGATCTTAAGCTAAATGAGAAAACCCATCTTGAGAGCATTGATAACTTGCAAGGCCAATATCTTGATCTTGAGCTCCAATATAATGGAGTTGAGGTACAGAATGGTGTTTATCTTAAGAACACTAAAACTCTTAAGGAAGAAAACTAAAAGTGCCTAAATGATCTTGAAACTCTTAAAACTAAAAATGCTGAATTTAAGCTCATTATTGATGCTCGTAGGGATGAGAGGGACGTTTACCTTACGGAAAATCATGTGCTTAAATATAAAAATTCTATGTTTCTTGGTCATGTTAATGATTTATCTTCTAGACCTATGTTGCCTAGTAATGATGTTGCTTCTATTTCTCATAAGAATGATTCATATTTGACTAAATCCCTCTCTTTAGAGGCCAGACTTGTTCATGCTAGAGATGATCTTGCTAGTTTGTCTTCTACTGTTATATCTTTTAATGATGACAATCATAGGCTTAGAGCATCACTGCAGAAATTCCTCAACAAGAAAAACTCCCTAAATGAAATCCTTGACCATTCTACCAAACAAAGTGGTACTAGTGGTTTGGGATTTGTAGGGGGAGCACCTAAGGGCAAGAACAAAGACAAAGTTAAGAAAAAGAGTAAGGAAACCTCCTTTTTCATTGGAGAGTCTTCTGGCACTAAGAACCCTATGATTTGTTTTCATTGCAAATGTGGTGATCATTACTCTACTTATTGTCCTTACAAGCCTAAGGGGACCAACCGAAAGATTAAATGGGTCCCCAAGAAAACTCCGGATCCCAAAGTTTGAGTTGGGTACCAACACTCTCCTTTCTTGTAGTAAAACTGTAGATGGATTATTGATAGTGGCTGCACAAAGCACATGACAGTTGATATAAGCCATTTCAATAACTTCACTAAGAAGAATGGTTGTTCAGTTACATTTGGGGACAACAAGAAAGGTAAGTTTAAAGGTGAGGGTGATTTAGGTGAATCCTTGTGTATCAAGAATGTTCTCTTTGTGGATGGATACATCACAATTTATTAAGTGTAAGTTAATTTATTGATAATGGTTACCTTGTGTTATTTACTTCTTTTGAATGCTTGATTCTAGATTCCCTCACTTATCAAGTCATATATAGGGGAACTAGAAATGGTAATCTTTATGTAATTGTTCTTGACTCTATTAAGCTTGTTGTTGGTAGATGCCTAGTAGTCAATTCGAATGATATTTTGCTTTGGCATCGTCGGCTTGGTCATGTAAATATGCATCAGTTGAAGAAGTTGAGCAAAAAGGACTTGATCAAGCGACTTCCCAAATTGGATTTTGAAAAGGATTAGGAATGTCAACCTTGTACCAAAGGAAAGAAAACCAATTCCTCATTCAAACACATAGAATTCCTTAGTACCAAGAGAGCTCTTAAACTTCTTCACATTGATCTATTTGGACCAATGGGAACTCAATCACTTTGTGGTTCCAAGTATTGCCTTGTTATTGTCAATGATTTCTCTAGATATACTTGGACCTTATTTCTCGTTTCCAATAGTATTACATTTGATGCTTTCTCTAGTTTTTATAAACGAGTTGAGAATGAAGCTTCTTGCTAGATCATTTCCATCCGTAGTGATCATGGGGGAGAATTTGAAAATGATATTTTGTGAATGTTTTTATGAAGAATATGGCTATGCACATAACATCTCTTCACCTCGAACAACTCAAAAAAATGGGGTTGTAGAGAGTAAGAATAGGTCAGTATAGGAGATGGCTAGGGCCATGCTTTTAGAGTATGACACTCTAATGAAGTTTTGGGCCGAAGCCGTCAGTACCTCACATTTTTTGCAAAACCTAATTTTTACACATCCCTCTTTGAAGAAAACTCCCTATGATCTATGGCATGGTAGGAAGTCTTCTATCAAGTATTTCCATGTTTTTAGATGTTCTTGTTTGGTTTTGAATACAACAGATTCTGTTGACAAGTTTGATCTAAAATCTTACAAGGCTTTCTTTCTTGGCTATAGCACTACAACAAGGCTTATAGAGTGTTTAATATTGATCTTTCTAAATTAGAAGAATCCATTAGTGTTAAGTTTATTGAGAATAACCCCTCTATTCCCAAAGATATGGTTCCAAATGATGGTGTTTCAGGTGAGGTAATTCCTATTCTAAAAGAACTCAACATCACCCAAAAGGGAAAAGAGGTGGTCATGCAAGAAGAAGAGAAAGATGAAGAGAAGAAGGATCCAAATCCACGATCTGCGAATAATCATCCAAAAGAGATTATCTTAGGTGACCCATTTGAAAGAGTGAAGACACATGCTTCATTCAACAAAGATGAAGCCAACATTGCCTTCATCTCACAACTCATGCCAAAGAACGTCAAAGAAGCACTTGGGGATGATGAATGGAGCCTAGCCATGCAAGAAGAGTTGGAGCAATTTGAAAATAACAAAATATGGACCCTAGTGCCAAGACCAAGTGATATAACGATCATTGGAACTAAGTGGGTTTACCACAACAAGCTAGATGAAAGTAGAAAAGTGGTAAGGAACAAAGTAAGGTTAGTGGCTCAAGGCTACAATCAACAGGAAGGTATAGATTTCGATGAAACATATGCACCTGTAGCTAGACTTGAGTCCATTTGTATGTTTCTTGCTTTTTCTAGTTATAAAAACTTTCTATTTTATCAAATGGATGTTAGAAGTGCATTTATAAATGGTACAGTTAAGGAGGAAGTGTATGTTGCACAATCCCCTGGCTTTGAACATGATATCTTACCAATGTTTATTTGTTGCAAAAAGCTCTCTATGGACACAAACAAGCACCTGAAGCTTGGTATGAGAAATTAATGAACTTTTTGCTAGATCATGGATATATCATGGGCAAAGTACATTCTATCTTGTTTGTTAAGAACACTTCTAACTATTTTCTTATCATTCAAATATATGTTGATGATATGATTTTTGGCAGAACTAATCTTGATCTTTGAAAAGAATTTAGTGATCTTATGAAGAGTGAGTTTGAGATGAGAATGATGGGTGAGATTGCGTTCTTCCTCAGATTTCAAATCAAGAAAACTAAAGATGGAAATATCGTCAACTATGGCAAATACACAAGTGAACTACTTAAGTGATTTGGGATGGACAACCCCAATCTGATGGACACACCCATGTGTAACACTGCCAAACTTGATAAAGATGAAGAAGGTGAGAACATAGATGAGAAGATCTATAGAGGTATGATTGGAAGTTTACTTTACTTAACTGCCTCTAGATCTGATATAATGTTTAGTGTTGGCTTGTGTGCTCATTTTCAATCAAATCCAAAGAAATAACATCTTATAGATGTTAAGAGGATTTTAAGGTACTTAGCCAAAACTCAAAATTTTGGTCTATGGTACCCAAGTTAAGGAATTTAGTCTTACAGCTTATAGTGATGTGGATTATGTAGGATGGATGATTGATAGAAAGTGCACAAGTGGCACTTGCTTTCTCCTAGTACCATGTTTTGTATCTTGGTTATCCAAGAATCAGAGCACAGTGGCATTATCAAACACTGAGGTGGAATGCATTGCAGGCAAGAGTGGTTGTGCCCAGGTCCTATAGATGAAGAAAAAGCTCCAAGACTTCAATATTTATTTTGATTCTTCTCCTATCTATTGTGATAATGGTAGTGCAATTAATATGTCTAACTATCCTATCTTACATAGTAGAGATAACCATATAGAGGTTCACCATCATTTTCTCTGGGATCACATAACTAAAAAGGATATATATATCACACGTGACACGGAAAATCAGTTGGGAGACATTTTCACTAAACCTCTAGTTAGAGAGCAATTTAATTTTATTAGATCTAAACTGCTCATAACTTCTTTGAATGAATCTGATATGCCTTCTATCTAGTTGTCATCTATCATATATGCTTTGCTTATGTTTTGATCACCCTTGCTTGCAAATATGCTAAAATAAAATTTTCATGTTCTTTTTGCCGTATGTTATCTCTTGTTTTTGGGTATTTTTCCCAAACACTTGTTTTATAACAAAATAGTAACCAACGATGAGTAATATGTGTAAAGACCCGATCTTTACGGTCGAATATTTACAAAATGATATCAAAAATATAAACAATCTTTATTACAATCATGCTTGTACATCAGTCACGGAAGCATACAAATATGATTACAAGTTTAAGAAATAGAATTCATTCTATATGGTCTTCAACGTAGGACTACCCAGTGCATGTCTCTTCAATCTCTTCCATCTATTACCTACCCATGAGTTCCCAGAGGGAACGAAACCACACATGGATCCCATTTAAGGGAAAATAAAGGGTCAACAAAGCTAGTGCTAAATTCGTATATCGAGCTATTTGTAAAACATAGGCATTAAATATTATTCAAGGTAATATCAAATCTAGGAAAGGAATATTTGGTGGACTAAATTCATCAAAGCAAGGATAGAAATATTTCAATGTTTGTATCCAAGATCAAATTTTCACAAGGCTATGCAATATAGTTCAAGATATCAAATTATCAAATTACTTGCAATGATCAAATTTTGAATATTAAGGTTGAGCACTACCATATCATTTCCTTCAAGGGATAAAGTACCTTGTGTTCAGTCATCTATGAAAGAATGACATGGAATTCTAATTGCTATTTTAACCAGTGGACTGGGTGACAACTAATCCATTACAACCTATGCATAGGGTGGCGGGACGTACCCTACCTCAAGTGAGCCAAAGCTCTAAGGGGAAAAAGCCCAAAGGGACCAAAGTCCAGGGAGTCAGAACTCCAAATAGATCAAGTCAAGTGCTATTATAATATTCAATGCAACCAAACAATAATCAATCTGAGGTGGTGAACTTTCAAAGAGGCAAGAAAGGCTTACGAAAGTATAGGGTTCACCACTAAACAATGTAAATGAAATTCAAGAGGGAATTTGATAACTCAATATAAAAAACAGAGAATCTAGTACCTTCAAATCCAAGCCACAAATCTAACTATATCCATGGCTAAGGTTCAACAGCCGCTGATGTTTCAAATCCTAGAAAAAGGGGAAATAAACCCGGTCATAGGGAAATCCTTAGCTTTGAAATTATCTTTTAGATTCTTATTAGGTGAAATTACTATTTTACCCCTCATCATATTTCGTGATTGTATTGTATTATCTTGAGGTCATTGAATTGCTTCCTATTATTATAGTTATCTCTTTGGGTACAAGTATTTTGGGGTTTGTTACTCATCATTAATAGTAGATCATATTTATATATTACCGAATACTACTTAAGTCTACATTCCTACATATAGTTTTAGAACAAAATAGTTTATGATTGGTAGGAAGTTAGGGTAATCCGAGTCATGGTTTTCCTCATTTGGTTTCTCCATACCTATGCTTTTTACCATACAAATCATTATACTTTTTCTTCTATGCTAGATTGAAAACGATATGGTATGATAAGGGTAATTTCTATAATGCAATCTGTGGGAGTTTCATTAATCCTTTTATACTTCCTCATGCTTGGTCATAATAAATATACCTAGCTATAGTTTGTATTATACCCATGGTAGGGACATGTATATACGGATTAAATAAGACAGATATGTACATGGAGGTCATCGCATGATTATATAATTTTGATTTGCATCGTACCCAGCAGCGTCATGCATGTATGTGTTTGTCTTGTACTTCATTTCATTTTCATCTAGTCATGTATATTACCTAGTACATATGTACTTAATAAGGATAATTTACGTGGAGTCCATCGTGTGCATGCATGCCTATGGTTTATATTACGTTAACCATCAAATCATGCATATGTATATCTTACTTTATTTCATTCACAGGTTTGGAGATCAGATCCCATGCATTCTTACCTCAACTGTTCTCGTATAACTTATTAGTTTATCAGTTATGATCAGCTAATAGAAGGTAGAAGTTGTTACCTCCTAGGGTGTCAGTGTCTCCGGTGGTGTTCTTATTTGATGGGCTTACCTCGTCGTAGTCTTGGCTGCTGTCGCTGGTGGCCACAAATTTGATGTTGGCATCACAATTATGCACAATGCATCGGATCAGGTAGAGAATGGTAGTCGACTTGCAGTATTCGCAAGGTGGTGCTACTTCATCCTCCTGACATCCATCAGACTTGCAACTATGGTGTCGATGGCGTTGAGGTGTTGTGGTGCACAGATGGAGGCTGTCGAGGTTGCGAACGGAGATGGAGGTTGCGGCGTAGCTGGTGGTGTCTGGGTATTAGGGAAGCATAGGGGTTTAGGAGGAGGAGCGGTGGCTGTCGTGGTGGGGGTCACTGATATGTAGCCTACCCAACAAGGTGGCGCTCCACTGGAGGGCGGCCGAGCTTGGACTGATGCTTGCCCAGGAGAGGGTGCCTAGGTGTTGATGTTGCTGGTGCCCAACAGTTACTAATAGGTTTAGGAAAGAGGCGGAGACGTTGTGATCGCTAGGTAGAGGAGTCGAATCTATTAATTTCCTTGCTGGCGAGTTGAGGCCTGCTAAGTTGACGAGGATGGAGGAGCTCGATTCTTTGGTAGATGAGGAGTAACAGGGCATCTGCGGTGGGATCTGCAACTATGACACATGGTTGTGGATCTACCATGTTGTAGAACTGCAATTGAGTCTGGTTGTAAAAGAGAGGGCTGATTTGTTCGTGTCTAAGGCGTTGAAGGTCTGTTTGATCCAGTGTTGAGTGCTATGTATCGGGGGGGGTGATATAGGTGCGAGATTGGCATTGCTAGGGTCGTAATGAAGAGGAAACAAGGAGTTAGGCAGGGCAAAGAAGACTGACGGCCAGTTATAGCTGTTTATCCATTTCTCGGCAGTAAGAAGAGCAATATGTTTCAGGATTTACGACGATCTTGAATGTAGTCGGTTATTGCGACGAAACACAAAAAATTACTCCCGAAACAGCTGACAGGGAAAAGATATTTGGAGAACTCATTTATCTTCTTATAACCGTCGGTGCCCGGCTATGCTTCGCGGGACTAAAAGGGTATGTGATCGTCTTAATCAGTTAGAAGAATACCGACCGTATCAATTTCCTTTCTCTAGAGAGGTGGATGAATAGAGTCTATTTAATTAATTTCCTAATGCATTTCTTTATCATCTCACGTTTCAGTTTGAAGGCAACTAAGAGTTTATTACTTATACAAAAAGTCCAATATAGTCTTGTCTAAGATATTGGCAACGATGATCAATACATCTCTCATTAAGTCCTAATTAAGTGATCATAGTATAAAAAGGTGTCATTGATGTTAATAAATTTCATTCTATTTATATGCTTTCTATTTTTAATTGATATTACAATCAAAGCTATCGAACTCTAAAAGTTGATTCCTTACCTCTCTTATATACATTATCTACTAAAATTTTCAATTGAATAGCTAATGAATAATGCATCTATTTTTCAATAAATTTGTCGTGTATTATTTTATAAAATACTACTTATTAGACTATATCGTAACTAACTATCATGTTTCCATTATCAATTCAAAATTGAGTGATCCAATTGTCAATATGATTCCAAAGCCTTTTCTTAGTGATATTGAAAGTGTTTTATCAATGAAAGTCAATTCAAGGTACTCAAGTACAAATACTTTAAGTTTGTACTTGGTGATGCCAAGATGACTCAGAATGTAAAATAGAGGGACCATTTATTAGTTATTTCTCTAAAAGAAGAATCCATTTATTTGGACAAGAGAAATACAATCAAATACTAATTACCTCAAAATAAAAAAATGAATAAGACATCAAATAGAGGACTTGTTTGTAAATGTGATTAAGTTTAGGGAAAATTGTGCATCATAGTTCAAGATTGACTTTATTCCTAAAATTCAGTATGTTACAACTCTTCCACTCTTTAAAAAGATTTCGTCCCCAGAATCAAATCCTTTTTAATACTCTTCTTCCTACTAGGGTCTAATCCAATAATTATTCAGCATACTATGCTCATTTACTCATATCACTTTTATTCAAATACCTAATCATAATTATCCTTCTACTAGCATAGTCCTATTATGGGTGACCAGCCAATTCATTTACCTCTACCTTGGATTTAGTGAAGATATTTAGGTGAAAATGCTATCTTGGAAAGTATATCTGTCAATGAATTTAGTGCTTAATGTTAATTAGTCTATAAAGTTCTAGGATCGCATTCTTATATGAGAGTTTAAATATTCCATTTGTGACTTGGTCGTTGTTATTAGAAGTTGGAATTTCTCCACAAGATTATTAGTCAAACTACATATATCAAGCATAATCCTAATACTTTATCAATTTTAATCCAATGTATATACCTCTAATGTTGTGTAATGTTTATATTATGTCATAATTTGTAATTTTTATTATTAGAGACCTTATATTCCCTATATTTTTTCTAATTTCCTACTTATGTGGATCTAGTGTTGAGTTTATTTCAAGTGTCAAACCTTCTCTAGATACTTTCTTTTCCTCAAAGGTGTAACTATACAATTATAAAGAGGCCTATATTGTTCAATTTGTTTTTTAAGATTGTTGAAATTTTTTTTCACAATATTTGAAATGGGTGTTTTTTTTCATACATTACAATATTGACATAAATTCAAATGATTTTAGGACTAATGATATTTATTCATTCTATGTTCTATATTTATAAATATTTTTTTAATGTCCCAAACTAATGAGATAATCGAGAGCACTCTATTTGTATATCTAGGGGTCAAAGTGATGTTCTACTAGACCTCATTGCAAAAGTAGACACATATACCTCATTCCATTTTTTTCTCATCCACTCAAAATAAGTCCATGCATAGATAGAGATCTCGAAATCTACTAGATAATTGAACTATATTCTAAGTTGTTCTAGGATAAGGTACATATATGGCCACTTATGTTTCTATTTCTATCCTTGATAGGTAGGGTTAGTAAAACTAGGATTTGTTGTCAACTATCTCTCTAAGTCCTCACTACTCAATTTATGTTTCTCTCTAACCTAATTTCTACGAGACATGCATGAGTGCCGATCATTTATGGATCTGATACTATGTTGTAAAGACCCAATCTTTACAGTCGAATATTTACAAAAGGATATCAAAAATATAAACAATCTTTATTACAATCATGCTTGTACATCAGAGTGGCGGAAGGGTACAAATATGATTAAAAATTTAAGAAATAAAATTCATTCTATCTAGTCTTCAACAGAGGACTACCCAGTGCATGTCTTTTCAAGCTCTTCCATCTATTACCTGCCCATGATTTCCCAGAGGGACCAAAACCACACATGGACCCCATTGAAGGGAAAATAAAGGGTCAGCAAAGCTGGTACTAAATTCTTATATCGAGCTATTTGCAAAACATAGGTATCAAATATTATTCAAGGTAATATCAAATCTAGGAAATTAATATTTGGTGGACTAAATTCATCAAAGCAAGGATAGAAATATTTCAATGTATGTATTCAAGATGAAATTTCCACAAGGCTATGCAATATAGTTCAAGATATGAAATTATCAAATTACTTGCAATGATCAAATTTTGAATATTAAGATTGAGCACTATCATGTCATTTCCTTCAAAGGATAATGTGGCCTATGTTCAGCCATCTATGAAAGAATGACATAGAAGCCTAATTGCTATTTTAACCAGTCGATTGGGGGACAACTAATCCATTACAACCTGTGCATAGGGTGGCGGGACATACCCTACCTCAAGTGAGCCAAAGCTCTAAGGGGCCAAAGCCCAAAGGGACCAAAGTCCAGGGAGTCAAAACTCCAAATATATCAAGTCAAGTGCTATTATAATATTCAATGCAACCAAACAATAATCAATATGAGGTGGTGAACTTTCAAAGAGGCAAGAAAGGCTTACGAAAGTATAGGGTTCACCACTAAACAATGTAAATGGAATTCAAGAGGGAATTTAATAACTCAATATAAAAAATAGAGAATCTAGTACCTTCAAATCCAAGCCAAAAATCCAACAATTTCCACGACTAAGGTTCAACAGGCGTTGAAGTTTCAAATCCTAGAAAAAAGGGGAAATAATCCAGGTCATTGGGCAATCCTTAGCTTTGAAATTATCTCTTAGATTCTTATTAGGTGAAATTACTATTTTACCCCTCATCATCTTTCGTGATTGTATTGTATTATGATGAGGTCATTGAATTGTTTCCCATTATTATAGTTATCTCTTTGGGTACAAGTATTTTGGGGTTCGTTACTCATCATTAATAGTAGATCAGATTTATATATTACCAAATAACACTTAAGTCTACATCCCTACATATAGTTTTAGAACAAAATAGTTTATGATTGGTAGGAACTTAGGGTAATCCAAGTTATGGTTTTCCTCATTTGGTTTCTCCATACCTATGCTTTTTACCATCCAAATCATTATACTTTTTCTTCTATGCTAGATTGAAAATGATATGGTATGATAAGGTAATTTCTATAATGAAATCCGTGGGGGTTTCATTAATCCTTTTATACTTCCTCATGCTTGGTCATAATAAATATACCTAGCTATAGTTTGTATTATACCCATGGTAGGGACATGTATATATGGATTAAATAAGACAAATATGAACATGGAGGTCATCACATGATTATATAATTTTGATTTTCATCGTACCCAGCAACGTCATGCATGTATGTGTTTATCTTTTCCTTCATTTCATTTTCATCTAGTCATGTATATTACCTAGTACATATGTACTTAATAAGGATAATTTACATGGAGTCCATTGTGTGCATGCATGCCTGTGGTGTATATTACGTTAATCATCAAATCATGCATATGTATATCTTGCTTTATTTCATTCATAGGTCTGGAGATCAGATCCCATGCATTCTTAGCCCAACCATTCTCGTATAACTTATTAGTTTGTCAGTTATGATCATTACCTTCGAGGGTGCCGGTGTCTCTGGTGGTGTTCTTATTTGATGGGCTGACCTCGTCATAGTCTTGGCTGCTGTCGTCGGTCGCCACAAAGTTGACACTGGTAGCACAATTAAGCATGGTGCAATAGATCAGGTAGAGAACAATTGTCGACTTGCAGTAGTTGCAAGGTGGTTCTACTTCGTCCTCCTAACAGCCGTCCGACTTGTAGCAATGGTGTCGATGGCGTCGAGGTGTTATCGTACACAAATGAAGGTTGTCGGGGTTGTGGTCGGAGATGGAGGCTGCGACATGGTTGGTGGCGTCTAGCTATTAGGGAAGCATGGGGGTTTAGGAGGAGGAGCGGTGGCTGTCGTGGTGGGGGTCACTGATATGTATCCTGCCCAACCCGACGGCGTTGCACTTGAGGGTGGCCGAGCTTGGAGCGACACTTGCCTAGGTGAGGGCGCCTAGGTGTTGATGTTGCTAGTGCCCAACAATTACTGATGGGTTTAGGATAGAGGCAGCGACACTGTGATCGCTAGGTAGAGGAGTCGAATCTGTAGATTTCCTAGTTGGCCAGTTGAGGCCTGCTAAGTTGATGAGGATGGAGGAGCTCAGTTCTTTGGTAGATGTGGAGTAATAGGGCGGCCGTGGTGGGATCTGCAATTATGACACATGGTTGCAGATCTACCTTATTGCAGAACTGCAATGGGTCTGGTTGTAAAAGAGAGGGCTAATTTGTCCATGTCTAAGGCGCTGAAGGTCTGTCTGATCTTGTGTTGAGTGCTATGTATCAGGGTGGTGATATTCGTGAGGGATTGGCATTGCTAGGGTCGCAATGAAGTGGAAACAAGGAGTAAGGCAGGGTGAAGAATATTGAAGTCTAGTTATAGCTGTTTAGTCATTTCTCGACAGTAATGAGAGCCATATGTTTTAGGGTTTAAGGCGATTTTGAATGTAGTCAGTTATTGCGACGAAGCACAAACAATTACTCTCAAAACAGTAGACAGGGAAAAGATATTTGGAGACCTCATTTATCTTCCTATAACTATCGGTGCCCGGCTATGCTTCGTAGGACTAAAAGGGTATGCAATTGTCTTAATCAGTTAGAAGAATACTGACCATATCAATTGCCTTTCTCTAGAGAGGTGGATGAATAGATTCTATTTAATTAATTTCCTAATGGATTTCTTTGTCATCTCATGTTTCAGTTAGAAGGAAACTAAGAGTTTATTACTTATACGAAAAGTCCAATATAGTCTAGTCTAAGATATTGGCAATGGTGATCATTACATCTCTCATTAAATCCTAATTAAGTGACCATAGTATAAAAAGGTGTAAATGATGTTAACAAATTTCATACTATTTATGTGTTCTATTTTTAATTGATATTATAATCAAAGCTATCAAACTCTAAAAGTTGATTCCTTACCTCTCTTATATACATTATCTACTAAAGTTTTCAATTGAATAGCTAATGAATAATGCATCTATTTTTCAATAAATTTGTCGTGTATTATTTTATAAAATGCTACTTATTAGACTATATTGTAACTGGATATCATGTTTCCATTATCAATTCAAAATTGAGTGATCCAATAGTTAATATGATTCCAAAGCTTGTTCTTAGTGAGATTGAAAGTGTTTTACCAATGAAAGTCAATTCAAGGTACTCAAGTACAAATACTTTAAGTTTGTACTTGGAGATGCCATGATGACTCAGTAGGTAAAATAGAGGGACCATTTATTAGTTATTTCTCTAAAAGAATAATCAATTTATTTGGCTAAGAGAAATACAATCTTAGACTAGTTCCTTGATCTGGTCAGTCAAGGAAGGTTCTAACTCATCCTGGTTATGGAAAAAATTGCTTAGCAAAAGGGAAATTCTTCTTAAGCATATTTCTTTTATTCCTGTAGATGGTTCTGTCTTTCTTCTCTGGAGAGACCCTTGGCTCCCTCAGGGTCGTAAGCTCTTGGATTTAGTTGATAATCAACTAATGTTCAGGCTTGGTAAAGGCATCAACTATAAGCTCAATGTGTGCATTAAAGATGGTGACTGGTTCATTCCTAATTTCAGAGGCTCGGATATCCTTCGTTCTATTCTTCTTGCTAATAAGAAACCTATAGGGCACAAAGATATGATTCATTTTAAAGGAAAATCGTTCCAGCTCAAAAACGGCTGGGAGATTAGCATAAATGTCTACCAAACTACTGATTGGGGGGAAATGGATCTGGTCAGGGGATATTCCCAGGAGTTGTTCTGTTATATGGTGGAAATGCTTCTTGGGTAGGCTTCCCACTCTTGATATCCTAAAGAAGTTTGGTTTCCATTTAGCTTCTCGCTGCTCTTTCTGTGAATGTAATGAAGAAAGTATAGTTCATCTTTTCTTTGAATGTGATCTGGCCAAGTTTATTTGGGGAAAGTTCCGTCTGCAGTTCTCTGTTTCTGCATCCTCGTTAAATGAACTCCTCAAGCTCAGACATCCTAGCAAACAGGCTATGGGTCTCTTATTTCTTCACCTTTGGAGAGAAAGAAACAATAGGATCTTCAATGGTTTTAAGACAGAACCGATGAAGATTTGGAAGTCAATTTTGACAGATTCTAGAAATATGAATGTATAGAAAGGTTGTATAGTTTTCCTCTTTTTTTCTTTATTTCTTCCTTTTCCCTTGTATCCTTGTTACACTCTGTAGCAAGGCTAAAAACTTTTGGTTTGTGAATAGATGAGGCACGCATGGGTTCACAAAAAAAAAACTAGTTACCTCAAAATAAAAAAAAAGAATAAGACATCAAATAGAGGACTTGTTTGTAAATGTGATTAAGTTTAGGGAAAATTGTGCATCATAGTTCAAGATTGACTTTGTTCCTAAAATTCACTATGTTACATTTCTTCCACTCTTTAAAAAGATTTCATCCCCAAAATCAAATCCTTTTTTTATACTCTTCTTCCTACTAGGGTCTAATCCAATAATTCTTTAGCATACTATTCTCATTTACTCATATGACTTTTATTTAAATACCTAATCATAATTATCCTTATACTAGCATAGTCCTATTATGGGTGACCAGCCAATTCATTTACCTCTACCTGGGAATTAGTGAACATATTTAGGTGCAAATGCTATCTTGGAAAGTATATCTATCAATGAATTTAGTTCTTAATGTTAATTAGTCTATAAAGTTCTAGCATCGTATTCTTATATTAGAGTTTAAATATTCCATTTGTGACTTGGTCATTGTTATTAGAAGTTGGAATTTCTCCATAAGCTTATTAGTAAAACTACATATATCAAGGATAATCCTAATACTTTATCAATTTTAATCCAATGTATATACCTTTAATGCTTGTGTAATGTTTATATTGTGTCATAATTTGTAATTTTTTTTATTAGCGACCTTATATTCCCTATATTTGTTTCCAATTACCTACTTATGTGGATCTAGTGTTGAGTTTATTTCAAGTGTCATAACTTCTCTAGATACTTTCTTTTCCTCAAAGGTGTAACTATACAATTATAAAGAAGACTATATTGTTCAATTTTTTTTTAAGATTGTTGACATTTTTTTTCACAATATTTGAAATGGGTTTCTTTTCATACATTACAATATTGACATAAATTCAAATGATTTTAGGACTAATGATTTTTATTCATTCTATGTTCTATATTTATAAATATTTTTTTAATGTCCCAAACTAATGAGATAATCGAAAGCAATCTATTTGTATATCTAGGGGTCAAAGTGATGTTCTACTAGACCTCATTGCAAAAGTAGACACATATACCTCATTCCTTTTTTTCTCATCAACTCGAAATAAGTCCATGCATAGATAGAGAGTTCAAAATCTACTAGATAATGGAACTATATTCTAAGTACTTCTAGGATAAGGTACATATATGGCAATTTATGTTTTTATTTCTATCCTTGGTAGTTAGGGTTAGTAAAACTATGATTTGTTGTCAACTATCTCTCTAAGTCCTCACTACTCAATTTATGTTTCTTGCTAACCTAATTTCTACGAGATAGGCATGAGTGCCGACCGTTTATGGCTCTGATACCATGTTGTAAAGACCCAATCTTTACAGTCGAATATTTACAAAATGATATAAAAATAATAAACAATCTTTATTGCAATCATGCTTGTACATCAGAGGCACGGAAGCGTACAAATATGATTACAAGTTTAAGAAATAAAATTCATTATATCTAGTCTTCAACTAAGGACTACCCAGTGCATGTCTCTACAAACTCTTCCATCTATTACCTTCCCATGAGTTCCCAGAAGGAACGAAATCACACACGGACCCCATTGAAGGGAAAATAAAGGGTCAGCAAAGCTGGTACTAAATTCTTATATCGAGCTATTTGCAAAACATAGGTATTAAGAATTATTCAAGGTAATATCAAATCTAGGAAAGGAATATTTGGTGGACTAAATTCATCAAAGCAAGGATAGAAATATTTCAATGTTTGTATTCAAGATCAAATTTCCACAAGGCTATGCAATATAGTTCAAGATATCAAATTATCAAATTACTGGAAATGATCAACTTTTGAATATTAAGGTTGAGCACTATCATATCATTTCTTTCAAGGGCTAAAGTGCCTTGTGTTCAATCATCTATGAAAGAACGACACAGAAGCCTAATTGCTATTTTAACCAGTCGACTGGGGGACAAATAATCCATTGCATCTTGTGCACAGGGAGGCGGGACGTACCCTACCTCAAGTGAGCCAAAGATCTAAGGGGCCAAAGCCCAAAGAGACCAAAGTCCAGGGAGTCAAAACTCCAAATAGATCAAGTCAAGTGCTATTAAAATATTCAATGCAACCAAACAATAATCAATATGAGGTGGTGAACTTTCAAAGAGGCAAGAAAGGCTTACGAAAGTATAGCGTTCACCACTAAACAATGTAAATGGAATTCAAGAGGGAATTTAAGAACTCAATATAAAAAATAGTGAATCTAGTACCTTCAAATCCAAGCCAAAAATCCAACAATTTCCACGACTAAGGTTCAATAGGCGCTAAAGTTTCAAATCCTAGAAAAAAGGGGAAATAACCCAGGTCATTGGGCAATCCTTCGCTTTGAAATTATCTCTTAGATTCTTATTAGGTGAAATTACTATTTTACCCATCATCAGCTTTCGTGATTGTATTGTATTATAATGAGGTCATTGAATTGCTTCCTATTATTATAGTTATCTCTTTGGGTAGAAGTATTTTGGGGTTCGTTACTCATCATTAATAGTAGATCAGATTTATATATTACCGAATAAGGTTTATGTCTACATTCCTACATATAGTTTTAGAACAAAATAGTTTATGATTGGTAGGAACTTAGGGTAATCTGATTTATGGTTTTCCTCATTTGGTTTCTCCATACCTATGCTTTTTACCATCGAAATCATTATACTTTTTCTTCTATGCTAGATTGAAAATGATATGGCATGATAAGGGTAATTTCTATAATGAAATCCGTGGGAGTTTCATTAATCCTTTTATACTTCCTCATGCTTGGTCATAATAAATATACCTAGCTATAGTTTGTATTATACCCATGGTAGGTACATGTATATATGGATTAAATAAGACAAATATATACATGGAGGTCATCGCATGATTATATAATTTCGATTTGCATCATACCCAGCAACGTCATGCATGTATGTGTTTATCTTTTACTTCATTTCATTTTCATCTAGTCATGTATATTACCTAGTACATATGTACTTAATAAGTATAATTTATGGGGAGTCCATCATGTGAAAGCATGCATATGGTGTATATTATGTTAATCATCAAATCATGCATATGTATATCTTACTTTATTTCATTCACAAGTCTGGAGATCAGATCCCATGCATTCTTACCCCAACCATTCTCATATAACTTATTAGTTTATCTGTTACGATCATCTAATAGAAGGTCGCCTCTGTTACCTCCTAGGGTGTCAGTGTCTCCGATGGTGTTCTTATTTGATGAGCTGACCTCGTCGTAGTCTTGGCTGCTGTCTCCGGTGGCCACAAAGTTGACGTTGGCAGCACAATTAAGCATGGTGCATTAGATAAGGTAGAGAACGTCCGTCGACTTGCATTAGTCGCGAGGTGGTGCTACTTCGTCCTCTTGAAAGCCGTCAGACTTGCAGCTATCATGCCGATGGCATCGAGGTGTTGTGGTGCATAGATGCAGGCTATCAGGGTTGCAGTCGGAGATGGAGGCTGTGGCGTGGCTGGTGGCGTTTGTCTATTAGGGAAGCATGGGGGCTTAGGATGAGGAGCTGTGGTTGTCGTGGTGGGGGTCGCTGATCTGCAGCCTGTCCAACTCGGCGGCACTACACTTGAGGGCGGCCAAGATTGGAGCGATGCTTGCCCACGTGAGGGTGCCTAGGTGTTGACGTTGCTGGTGCCGAACAATTACTGATGGGTTTTGGAAAGAGGCGGCGACACTGTGATCGCTAGGTAGAGGAGTCAAATCTGTAGATTTCCTTGCTGGCGAGTTGAGGCCTGCTAAGTTCACAAGGATGGAGGAGCTCGGTTCTTTGGTAGATGAGGAGTAACAGGGCGGCCGAGGTGGGATCTGCAACTGTGACACATGGTTGCAAATCTACCATGTTGCAGAACTACAATGGAGTTTGGTTGTAAAAGAGAGGGCTGATTTGTCTGTGTCTAAGGCGCTGAAGGTCTGTCTGATCTGGTGCTGAGTGCTATGTATCGGGGTGGTGATATTGGTGAGGGATTAGCATTGCTAGGGTCGCAATGAAGAGGAAACAAGGAGTAAGGCAGGGCGTAGAAGACTGACGGCCAATTATAGTTTTTTACCCGTTTCTCAGTAGTAAGGAGAGAAACATGTTTTGGGGTTTAAGACGATCTTGAATGTAGTTGGTTATTGCGACGAAGCACAAACAATTACTCCCGAAACAGCAGACAACGCAAAGATATTTGGAGAACTCATTTATCTTCCTATAACCATCGGTGCCCGGCTATGCTTCGTGGGACTAAAAGGGTATGTGATTGTCTTAATTAGTTAGAAGAATACCGAGCGTATCAATTGCCTTTCTATAGAGAGGTGGATGAATAGAGTCTATTTAATTAATTTCCTAATGCATTTCTTTGTCATATCACGTTTCGGTTTGAAGGCAACTAAGAGTTTATTACTTATACGAAAAGGCCAATATAGTCTAGTCTAAGATATTGTCAATGGTGATCATTACATCTCTCATTATATCCTAATTAAGTGACCATAGTATAAAAAGGTGTCAATGATGTTAATAAATTTCATACTATTTATATACTTTCTGTTTTTAATTGATATTACAATCAAAGCTATCAAACTCATAAAGCTGATTCCTTACCTCTCTTATATACAATATCTACTAAAATTTTCAATTGAATAGCTAATGAATAATGCACCTAATTTTCAATAAATTTGTCGTGTATTATTTTATAAAATGCTACATATTAGACTATATCGTAACTGACTATCATGTTTCCGTTATCAATTCAAAATTGAGTGATCCAATTGTTAATATGATTCTAAAGCCTTTTCTTAGTGAGATTGAAAGTGTTTTATCAATGAAAGTCAATTCAAGGTACTCAAGTACAAATACTTTAAGTTTGTACTTGGTGATGCCAAGATGACTCAGTAGGTAAAATAGAGGGACCATTTATTAGTTATTTCTCTAAAAGAAGAATCAATTTATTTGGAAAAGAGAAATACAATCAAAGACTAGTTACCTCAAAATAAAAAAAATGAATAAGACATCAAATAGAGGACTTTTTTGAAAATGTGATTAAGTTTAGGGAAAATTGTTCATCATAGTTCAAGATTGACTTTGTTCCTAAAATTTAGTATGTTACAATATGTGCCTCAATATGCTTAAAATGCAAATTGGGCTTGAAAAATAAATTTAACTAGCACTCTAATGGATAGAAATTAAAATTTCTAAAGTTGGTTTAGGTGGACCATTGGTCAAGTTGCCAACTCAACTGATCAGTGGTTGACATCTTTTTTAAAGAGCCAATCGATCAAGTTTTTGAGTCACAGAACTCGACCGATGGTCGGGCTGGAGCAAACATAAGTTAGGTTTGGCTGACTTTTCTCCCTCTCAACTAGAGAAAAATGGACTCATCCAACCTCCAGCTCCCTCACGCTCTCAACCTTAGCCCCAAACCTCCTCTCCCTAGCCCTAGTTCGACCTAGATCGACCTTCCTTGAGCTTGTTCCCATCAACCCTAGGTGTTTGGATGACTTGTGGTGGTGTTTCCCTCATTTTTGCTCTCTCCCTCTTTTCATTTCATCTCCATGGCATCAAACATGAGAAAGAGAATCGCCCCATCAGGAGCACCATCTTACTCTTCCAACTCACATCTCATACCCTTTGAAGATACCTTCTTTGTCTCAAATGATGCTCTAAATAGGTACAAGGAGCTCCTTCCTAGGAACCCCTTTCCTTTTCATACCCTTTTTGAGCCCACCCCACATAGACAAAGGGTCGTCAATCAAGTAGCCGAGTTGCTATATGACTCCCACCTATCCACCTTGAGTGTTGAACATGCGTTCTACCACAATTCCATCACAAGTACAAAATCCGTTCAACATAACTCCAATTTCTTTCCCATGAAGATCAACATTTATTATACAATAAAAAGTATAATACAAACTAAAAAAAATCTAAGAAATAATAACATAATTACTATCAACAAAGCCAATTGGAAGACCCCCTATCCTATCCTTAGTCCAAATTAGAGGACCTATATGGTGTTGAGATTCAAGCATTGAGCCAACAACATTCAACAAGACACTTCTCATGAGGCAACCCAACTGTCATACTCCCTAAATTCTCCTAAATTAGTTGTTCCATCATTTTTGAACCATCATTCCAATTACTTAGATAGCACATTAATTACAAGATACTTAATCCTAAAACTTCTTCCAGGTGAACAACCCTTTACTAATCATATTACAACCATGATTCATGCCCATACTAGCATGGTTTTTCCAATCCATTTTGAAATAAATGTTTGCTTGGGGAAAAGAAAATTTCAAAATTCAAGTTGACGGAGTATGGTGTTCTACTTTGGTCCAAAACTATATATTTTTATAATTTAATCTTATCATGGCATCCATTCATTTATTATTTTTCAATAATTTATTATTTAGATAAATTAAAGTCATTATCTAGTTGGCTAAGATACACTTATGCATTTTCATCATGCATAATTGGACCTTTCAAATCCTCTTATTTGAAATATTGTGTCAAAATGACCTTTTAAGAAACTGACTAATGGCTAGAAATTTCCCTACAACCTAGTAGCCCAAACATCATGTTTACTTGGAATAGATGACATGTGTTAGAAGATTGAAATGGATTGAATAGATCATTATTCCTCCTAACTAGTAACACAATCATGTGGAATCACCGCTTGTTCCCCCATCATGTCTTGATTTAATCATAGTGTGACAAAGAAAAGAACTTGATCCATGAAATTTAAAACCAAGTTCAGTATTGACTGGAACCATTCTTTACATCTCTTCTTCCATCTTATTACCATTCTTTCTACTAAATGAAACCAAAATCACAAAAGACTTGAAAATCATAAGTTTTATATGGCATAACCCTCCACTCTCTATCGTTTTCTTCAATACTCCTCTCTATGTAAAAGATATACCACCAAAAAGAAAAAGAAAAGATGTTTATGAAAACAACAAAGAAAGAATACACATCATTCAAGGAAAAAAGAAAATAATAATGCAACCTAAAGTCGAATAGAGGAGAGATTCACATCAACCCTCCGTACCTCCGTTTACGCCTTCCTATACCTAAGGTAACAGTTATTGCCTTATTTTTACATATTTTTATGCACCCTAGTGTTAGATCATATTCATACTTGTTGTTCTACAAGTATCTTTGAACTCTCAAAAAACTCTTAAACATGCTTAATTTTGAGGATAGTCGTGAGGAAGTGTTTTCAGGGAGAAAAATAGGTATGAAGACATTGATAATTGTGTTCTATGATTGTAAGAAGTTTCTTATCTTGATCGACTCAGTGGTTAGGAAAAGAATATGATGTGAAGTTGTGGCAATAACTGGTTTAAAGGTATTAATTTGGCAATTGTTTCAGATTTTGTGTTACTTAAGGATGAGCAATGTTTAAGTATATTTTTTATGTGTTTTAACCATGGTTTTAGTTCACTTTAGGTCTTTTGTCTTCTTCCCTATTTTGTCTTGTTTTAAAGATGATTGTTCAACTTCTAATATAAGAAATCCATTACTTAAATGAGTAGCATGCTTTTTTTTTTGAGGGAGTGATATCTCCAATGGTAGAGGCTTGGGCTCGCCAGAGTAGGGACCCAAGTTTGAAGCTACTCGGTGGTGTGCTCCAGCACAGACTTATCCCATCACATAGCTTTACCTCTGCATTATTTAAACATTCTGCCCATTGTGCGGGACGACAAGGAGGGACCAGAGGCTTACGCTACTAGGGGGTCTCACTTAATCACAACCTGTCCTTGGGGTAGGTTCCCACGTATCAAAAAAAAAGAGAAGCATGTTACTAGATAGAAGGAGGATAATATCTTGTGTATATTTTACATATGAGAACTAGTATGTATATAGGACTATGAGCAGATGACAATACCCATTTGCAAAATGTTGATCTAATCCCAATAAACAAGCATATAGAAAGACATATACACTTAAAACTTCCCCTCAAACTGGTGGGAACTATCATGGGAACCCAGTTTCTTACATAACATTTTAACTTGATATTCATTTCACAATTTAGTGAATAGATATGCAAGTTGATATTTTGAATGGGTTGGTGTATATTTGTTCAACTTGTCTAGAACTTTCTCCCTTATGAAATGATATTCTACTTTGGTATGCTTTGTACATTCATGAGGATGAGGTTTGAAGCCATGTGACCTACATCTTGATTGTCACAATGCAGTTCCATTGATTTTGATTGTGGTAATCTAAATTCTTCTATGAAGTGTCTGACCCATATAAGCTTGTTGGTGATAGAGCCACAACCTAGTACTCACACTCAATAATTGAGTGAGAGATAAAATCTTCTTCTTGCTCTTTAAGGAGAATATATTAACCCCCCCCACACAGATACATAATATCCAATAATAAAATCATGAATCAATGATAGAGGTTTTCCAGTTTGCATCCATGAAAGCATGCATCTTTAGGTGCCAATGCATAGTGTGAAGACCTTTACCAAGGAATCTTTACCTTTACCAAGGAATCTTTTGAGATAGTGAATAATGTGAATAATGAGTTCCTAGTAACTAGTATGTGGTTTCTTCATGAATTGTCTAACCAAACTTATAGCAAGCGAGAGTTTTGGCCAAGAAATTGTGAGGTAATTAAGCTTCCCAATTAGTCATCTGAATTGTACAGGATCAACAAGAGGATCCCCTTTTTATATCTAGTTTATCTTTGGGATCCTTGTGTGACATTGAAGGTTTGGTTCCCAATATTCTAGTTTCTTCAATTACATAGAGTACATACTTATAGTGAAAGATAATAATTTGATCTTTGGATCTTGCACCTCAATACTAAGGAATCATTTAAGAAGGCCAAGAATTTAGGTGTGAAATTTTCTTTAAAGAAATGGTTTTAGATGTGGGCTATGACAACCCTGGATTTTCTAAAACTTAATCTGATGTGTGACGTCCAAATTGAAACCCTCACCTCAGCGAGAATCCCAATTTAAACATCCCGCACAAGGCTAAGAAGAAGAAAATCAAGGGAGTCAGAAGGAAACAATCAGTAGCACATGTACATGAACAATAATAAAACCATACACACATGTTCACCATTCAACATATAATGACAAAATGAATTGTTACAACATTTGATATTACATATTGAACAAAAAACTTATACATATACATGTACTACAACTAAACTATAGGATCTTAAGACAATAGGTCCACCTATACATCAGCTCGCCACACAACTCTCATTATATTGGATCTTCAAGAGCATAACTACAACCTAAACAAAAGATTACATGCATTACACGTAAGCACAATATTCAAGAATATTGTACTGAGTACGCCTACATGTCTTTTATATACCTCTCATCATATCTTGGCAATAAGATAAAACTAATACTTGGCAGTAATAGAAGAAAATATAACAAAATCATATACTTGCACAAAGATATTCATCAACAAAAGAGAACACATGTTTTAAGCTCATTTTCCATTATATGGTCGTGCATCTGCCTACCAATGGGATAGATGCATTCAGGCCTTATGATCTGCTTACCAAAGAGTTAGATCATTGTACATGTGATCTGCTTACCAAAGAGATAGATCACTTACTAGCACTATGCTTACCAAAGAGATATAGTGCTTTCATATAATGGAACATATATATTATATTTCAAGTGTTCATAGCCATAAGTATAGAAAATCAAGCAAGATATCATACGAGAACAATCACTTCATCCAATACCATATGCCAAGTATTCTACTACACATATAACACAAGCATATTGTATAATAAGCCAAGTAAGAGGTAATAGCGTACCTTGATCAAGATATTCTTAATCATCACATATTCTTGATGTCATCTATGTCTTGGTCGACCCTGATCAAGACAAGACCATATATCACCATCATGTTCTCATCATCTTACATCTCATCTTAATCGTAATTACGTCCATATTAGGGTTTGCTTACTCATTATGATATTCTTAAGATTACTTGTATTCTTGCCTTATATTTATCTTACTGATGTCATATTCTAGATTAGGATACATAATCTGAATATCAGGTTCCATATCATTATTTAGATATATTAACCCTAGATTACATTATTAACGTATCTAGGATTTTTAACCATGTATTAACGCAACCTAGCGCTCTGGCGACTAGGGTTACGACGTGTGGGAGTCCCTCTACCCGAGCAGGTCATCTTCTCTTGCAGGTCCAAGCATAGGGAGAGCTTCCTGGTACTCTCCCCACGATGGCGGAGGAACTGACAGAGAGATACGTGAGACTACAGCTAATGACGGAGGAGGAAGAGCCGATAGAAGTTAGGGAAGAACGAAACGATGAGGAGGAGCATCTGGGACTGGTGCTGGTTGCACGTTTCCTGGCGGATAGAGTGCCCAATTTTTGGGCGATGCGGCGCACTCTCACATAGTCTTGGGGGCTATCGCAGAAGGTAGTGTTCAAGAAATTGGAAGGCGACATCTTTATCATTCAATTTTTTGACTGGAGAGACAAGCAGAAGGTGATAGACGGGGCGCCATGGAACTTCGACAATAAGTTGCTGATCTTCAAGGAGATTGAGAAGGAAGAGCAGCCGGGGGAGATCATCATCAAGCATACCCCCTTCTGGGCTCGGATCTACGGGCTTCCTCTAGGGTTCCGATCGAACCAGGCTATCAGGAAGATTGCAAGCAGACTGGGCGAGGTCCTTGACTTGGACGTCGACGAACTCGGGTGGGAGACATCGGTGAGAGTCAGGATCAATCTGGACATCACGAAACCGTTGAAGAGAGTCCTGTGGCTAACAGGGAACCATAATAACATCATCACTTTGGATGTGAAGTACGAACGGCTGATGCATTTTTGCCATATTTGTGAGAGTCTAGGTCACGTTGAGAGGGACTGTAGTGATAGAATCGAAGGTGAGGAAGGAAGCCAACAATGGGGGCCGTGGTTGAAAGAATCCCCGAGGAAACCGAGGACGGCGTTGCATGAAGAGCTTCATGGCCATACCCGAGTCACAAGAAGGATAGTTTTCAAGAACAAGCCGATGAAAGAGGGATCGTCGACCAAGGGGACGACTGGAGACGGTGGGTCGCAGAGCAGCCTGACCGATGGAGCGGGAGATAGCTAGGCACCGATCAAGGGGGGGCATGATGAGGACAACAGAGGGAGCGGACATACACAGCTGTACCAAGAGGGTAGTGTGGAATCCAACTACGACCTAGACACACTATTCCTAGAGAGGCAGGAAGCAACAAGGGCGGATGGAGGCAAGGGTAAGGGCAAAGGAGAGACGGCGGAGGTAGGGCAGGCGGAAAGAAGGCGAATATCCTTCGGTAGGGATGAACTTCTGGAGGTGCGACAGCGGACAATGCCTAACTCGGGTGGCGAGGTGGATTGCGGGAGAACTATCACTAAATACAGGACTGAACCAGACACGAGAAAGGAAGTAATAAGGAAAGAGTCGGAGGCCATTCCCAAGCAGCAGGAGATAGGCAACAACCCTATACAACAAACGTCACAAAGTCAGGTCAAGACGAGGGCACAGATGAAGATGGAAAGCCGGAAGAAGATGGGGAAGAAAGGCAAGGGAGAATCAAAGAAGAATAAGAAGCCACCGTGGGTATACAAGATGAGCAGGGCACAGTGACTCGGGATACCAGAACATGAAGTTGTTTGGGACACTGTTTCGGGAAAAAGAGGAAGACATTTTGAATACTGTGATATGGAGCTAGATATAGTAAGCCCCACGGAAGACATATCCAAGAAAGCAAGGAGCAGTGAACCATCATCACAATTAGAGGGGACACCAAGTGTTCAAGTAGCGAGGACTGGCGAAGACCAGCTCGGTGAACAACTATGAAACTCATGAGCTGGAATTGTCAGGGGTTGGGCAACCCTGACACAGTGAATGCCCTCCGATCATGGTGTTGGAGGGAGAGCCTGGATCTTGTCTTCTTAATGGAGATACTCGTTACCAGTGCGGACTTAGAAATAGTGAAGAGAAAATGTGGATTCACACAGGGCATTTGCATTGACAGAGTGGGAAGAGCAGGAGGAATTGGGTTGTGGTGGAAAGACATTGATCTCAACATTATATCCTATTCACAACATCACTGTAGTTGTGAGATTGAAGATGGAACAGGGTCTGAAAAATGGAGAGCAGTGGGAATCTATGGGTGGGCGGACCAGCAGCTGAAGCATAATACTTGGAACTTGATACGTGATTTGAAAAACACTTATGATTTACCTACTGTGTTCTTTGGTGACTTCAATGAGATTGTTTCCAATATGGAAAAATCGGGAGGCCCTCCAAAACCTTTCCACCATATGCAGGATTTCCGTGACGTGATAGATGATTGTGATCTGACGGACCTGGGGTACAGTGGAAACATTTTCACATGGAAAAGGGGAACAACACCTGAAACACTTGTCAGGGAGAGATTGGACAGAGCATTGGCATATCCAAGCTGGGCGACAAGATTTCCACAGGCACGTGTCATCCATCTTCCTATTGTTGAGTCTGATCATTCACCGATTATCATTAATATGGAGTACAGAAGAAGGAAACAAAGAGGAAAGAAAGATAATTTCTTCTTCGAGCCCATTTGGATGGAGGATGAGATGTGTGAACAAATTATCAAGGAATCATGGGATGGTGGAGCATCGATTGATCTGCATGGAAAGATGGAAAGGTGCATCTTAAAACTAAAATCCTGGGCAAATGAAAAGTTTGGGAAAATGAAACGAAGGATAAAAGAATTAGAAGGACAGCTGGGGGAAGCTCAACTTTTACTGTCGGATAGACTCAACCTTGATAGATGCTCCCGTATGGCAGAAGAACTACAAGAGTGGCACACGCATGATGAAAAGTATTTGCATGCAAGGGCGAGAGTGAATGAAATGAAAGCGGGTGACAGAAACACGGCGTATTTCCACCATAAAGCGTCTCAAAGAAAGATAAGAAACAAGATAGAAGGACTCCATGACGCAGAGGGACAATGGCAGACGAAGGAAGAAGATATTGAAAAAGTCATCACCACTTATTTCCAAGGGCTGTTCACGACGTCAAACCCAACGGGATGGGAGGAAGCCACTAAAGGGATTGAGAGGAAAATTGGGAGTGCGGAGAATGAAGATCTGGAAAGGGATATCACCACGGAAGAAATACAAACATTGCTGAAAAGTATGCATCCTAACAAAGCACCCGGGCCCGATGGATTGAAGGCCATGTTCTTCTAAAAATATTGGCACATAGTGGGCAGCGATGTTGCAAATTATATAAAGGGATGGTGGAAATCCGAAAGCAGTATAGCTGATGTAAATTCTACTCTGGTAGTTCTCATTCCAAAAGTGAAGTCACCAAAGGAGATGGGGGAGTTCCGGCCCATTAGTTTGTGTAATGTCATTTATAAAATTGCAGCAAAAGTCTTAGCCAATCGCCTCCGCCCTATGATGGATAAAATTACTTCTGAGCAGCAAAGTGCCTTTATACCGGGAAGGCTTATCACAGACAATGTGCTTGTTGCCTACGAGCTGTTCCACACTATGAAAGGTGTGAAGGGGAAAAAGAAGGGGCATATAGCTTTGAAGCTTGACATGTCAAAAGCTTATGACAGGGTGGAATGGGGATTCGTCAATTATATTCAGGAGAAGCTAGGTTTTGGAGAGCTCTGGAGGAGAAAAGTCATGAATTGTATGTCGACAGTGTCTCATTCCTTTTCTATTAATGGGGAACGTACCAGGAGATCTCAACCTTCCAGAGGACTATGCCAGGGTGACCCTCTCTCCCCTTATCTTTTTATTTTATGTGCTGAAGCTTTCTCTTCTTCATTAAATGTAGCTTCACAACAAAATGACATTCATGGAGTACGAGCCAGCCGTCATGGGCCCCGTATTTCTCACCTTTTCTTTGCAGACGACTCTATCCTTTTTGCAAGGGCGACCAAGGAAGAATGCCTGAAATTAGCTATGATCATCAGCCAGTACGAACAGGCATCCGGACAAAAAATCAATCTATCTAAAACCGAGGTGGCCTTCAGCAAAGGAGTCAGTAGGGAGAGGAAAGACGAGATATGCCAAGTGCTTCAAGTCAAAGAGGTGGAGAGGCATGGGAAATATTTAGGTCTACCAGCTGCAGTGGGAAGATCCAAAAAACAAGCCTTTTCATATATCCAGGAAAGAGTATGGAACAAACTGAATGGTTGGAAGGAAAAGCTGCTTTCCAAAGCGGGAAAGGAGGTTCTAATCAAGGCAGTGGCCCAAGCGATCCCGTCATATATGATGAGTATTTTCCAGTTACCAGTGTACCTTCTTGACGCCATCAACAGTTCCATTGCTAGATTCTGGTGGGGAGCAAAAGATGGTGAAAGGAAATTAGTCTGGGTTAGTTGGGAAAATCTCTGCACGCCAAAGAACCAAGGAGGCATGGGTTTCCGAGACATTAGCGCTTTTAATCAAGCTCTCCTTGCTAAGCAAGTATGGCGCCTATTTCACAGGAGGGACACATTGGCCTACAAAGTCCTAAAGGCCAAGTACTTTCCATCATGCAATGTTCTTGAGGCTAGAAGGGGTCACAACCCAAGTTTTACGTGGAGAAGTATATGGAATTCCAAAAGCATAGTGCTAGAAGGCATGCAATGGAGAGTGGGTGACGGCAAGGATATAAATATATGGAAAGACAGCTGGATACCAAATCTAAATGGCAGCATAGAAGGGAGGATGGGCATATCATCACCGACGATACAAAAAGTCCATCAATTGATTGATCAAGAAATAGGGCAGTGGAACCGTGGGCTGATTAGTGAGCTCCTAACACAAGACATGGCTGCTATGGTGTTAGCCATCCCTCTAGGTGTCACAACGAGGGCATACATGATTTTCTGGAAACTAAGCAAGAGTGGGGATTACACGGTGAGATCGGCATATTGGTTGGCAACTCAACAGCCGAGTAGCACTGAGCAACCAGCCAACCAGGTGGACAAGGATGTGTGGCGGGCGGTATGGAAGATGGGGCTAAATCCCAAAGCGGCTCACTTCCTATGGCGTTGATTCGTCGGCTCATTGGCCACTGTCGGTAGGCTGTTTGATAGGTACTGCCATCAAGATGGAATATGCAATATATGTCGGAGGGAAAAGGAAGATATTGGTCACATGCTTTTCAAGTGTGACCAGGAATGGGAGCTATGGAAGGACTACCCGATGGAAGTGCAACGTCGCATAGAAGAGCTGGGCACAAAACCAGTCAAGGCAGCTATCATGGCTGTGGTTTGGCCGGTCCAAGGGAAGACAGAAGATGACATGGTAGCTGCTCTTTGGTCCATATGGAGTAGAAGGAATGACATAATCTTTGGGAACAAGGTGCGTCAACCTCTCCTTATGAAGAACTCAATGATGCCGCTAGTTAGATCATGCCCGACGCCGAGCAGCAATCCGACCTGTCCGGGAATGACGGCTGCACGTGTGCACTGGAGTAGGCCGCCGGAGGGTGTTATCAAATTGAACTGTGATGATGCGGTTAACTTACAAGAACATGACGACCTTGGGATGGTTTGGAGGACAGCTGATGGAGATGTAACAAAATTAGAAGGGAAGCAACAGCCGACACTCAAGGACCCAAAATGCACTGAAGCACTCGCCATTAGAGAAGGACTCATCATTTCCAAAGACATGAATCTTACTCATGTAATGGTGGAATCAGACGCTGAAGCGGTGATCAAGCTCATTGAGAATGGGACTAAAAGAGCGGACCTCCTGGGATCTATTCTTGAGGGAATAGCCCATCTTAGAAGTTTCTTTGTTAGCATTTCTTTTGTTTACTGCCGTAGATTGGCTAATGGGGTGGCTCATCAGTTAGCCCGGTTGGCTACTAGTAGTAGTTTTTCTTTTCTTAATAGTAGCTCCTTACCTCCTGTTGTAATGAACTGCATTCAAGCAGATTTGCATATCTAATACATTAGAGCTTTTGATTAAAAAAAAAAGGTCAACTTCATATGACATGGATTTCGTGTATAAAATTGATCTCAGATTTACATATTAGTTTCTAGTTACATATATAAGGGTGTTCCATGATTTTCATCACTTATTGAGCATGTATGCATTTATTGCATTATCTTTAGTGATATTAGCCCTAATTATCCATATTAATCAAATTATATGCTTTCATGCATCATCATGACCATATCTGACATCATATACTTTATAAACATTATTATAGAATTACTGACATTTTCCCATAATTTTATATCATCATTTGATATTTATTATTTATGAAACAAGCATAATACATTTTACATGATATCATTGATATTAAAGCATCAAAAGTCTGCAATTATCATTCCACTGTATTCTAATCATTTTTCTGAGAATTTTGATACCTTATTCATATTTTTCTGATAATCATGCTATTTTCTATGATATATTGAAGATCTGGGAATTTATTGGGTATTTACCTTTTCGAGCCAATCCTGATCTGCCACGTGGTTCTTCAAAGGGCTGGTGGTGGAGCCTAACAGTTCAAGGGCTCCTGAACCCGGTTGGATTCTACGTGGTTCATGCCTCTCTTCTTCTTGTGATGCCTGTGTGCGTCGTGCCATGGAAACGGCCGCCGCCGTGGGGTTCTACCCCGGTGAGAAATCCATGATGCAGAACTCCTCATCCTCCCTTTTGGATATTACCATCTCTGACCACCTCAGCTAGAGCCTCAGGGAATCTCAGGCTCATCGTTGGTGGGCTTCTGCTATGGCTCGAGGAGGCCGCCGCTGTGGGGTAGGTTTCCGGCATGCAACCAAGAACCGCCATCTGTTCTCCATGGACAAGTTGTCGTCATGCTGCTGTGATCTTTGAGCAACATCGGCACCTCCTCACCAAGACATTTGGATAGCAAAAAGGGAGCTTGAAGCCTCCCTATCACCTCCTAAGGTTGTGCCTCCGTGATGCTACCACCCCAGCTTTGATGTAGCTGCGAGCCCCATCTGTGTCATGTTGCCGCCGCCGAGGGGAAGATCTCCTTCGCCTAGACTCTGATGCACAATTCCTCGATCACACTGCTCTTCCTCCTTCCTACTTCAGCATGTTTTCACCATGTATGGGCTGATGACGCTGTTCTCTGCTTGAACAGGATCAACTGATACTCCTCGTCCACTGACGATGGATCCCGCACCTTCGCAGATCTATAGCCTCTCATCTACTTCTCCTCACAAGAGCCGACTACTGATCTGGTTCTTCTCTCTATAGGTCCAATACACTTAGGCTCACTGCTGGTGTCACTCCGTCATGGATGCTGCTACATAACCCTTCCCCGACAAGGAGTCCATCACCTCTAGGCTCCTTGGATTGCCGCTGCGTGGGTCAGTGCTAGTGGCTTCATATGCGAATGAGTGGTGTTTGTGGAGAACTCATCAAGCCGAACTAACTGCCCACTTCATTTCCCCTCAAGGCCACGATCATCCACAACCGGCTATCCGCGTTTCTGTTCCAATTGCCCACGATGTCTTGACTATGCAATCTTGAAGACCAGATTCAGATCATCCACTCCGACCCATCCAATGGCCACCGAGATGCCACGATGTGAATCCCTAGTTTATTCAAGTCTGGGGCGCGTGACACTCTATTAGATCGGCAACTTAGGCTATATAATCCAGATTCAATTAATAACCTATATCAATATACACATTATTTCATCATTTTTAAACCCAAATAACTTCCTCCAGGAATATCCAATCATCTTGAAATTAAACATACATTTAATACTTCTCAAGCTACATTCTATTCAAACTTTACCAAACACCTATAACTCTTAAGATAACTCAACATTCATGAATTCACTTATGTCATCGGATGATTAAGGATTCCAAAAGTCCACTCCATCACATCCTACAGACCTTAAAAGATATTTCATCCTTGAAGTTAAGCCAGAAAACCCACTCTGTCACATGGGCTTCCTTGGTGATCATCTCCTATGATAACAGTGACATCAACATAGATTACTAGAAGGGTATAACTAGAGGGTCCATGTTGATAGAAGGTAGAGTGATCTAAACTAAGCTACTATAGACCAAAGGCTTCAACAAATAGATTGGACTTACCAAACCACACTAAGTGTGACTTTTATAGAACATATATGGATCTATGAAGCCGATAGAAAAGATGGGACACCCCCTCACTAAGAAATTAATCCATGTTGTTTCTCCATATATCTCTCTCTAGATAGGTCACCATTAAGGAAGGCATCCTTGACATCCAATTGATGCAATGGCCAAGAGAAATGATAAGCTAAAGAAATTAAAATACAAGCATATGCCTTTATGACCATGGGAAAAAAGTCTCCACATAATCTTCTGCATATACTTTTCTGTAGATTTTGTGACAAGCCTTGTTTCAATTCAGTCAGTAGTCCCATAAGGATCATCTTTGACTGTGAAAAACCATATGCAACCAAGTACTGCTTTATCTAGAAGTGTAATCGATAGAATCAATGTACCATTTGTAGATAAAACAACCATGTTGTCCTCCATAGCTTGTTTCCATCCTAGATGAATTAGTGCAAAACAGATACTATGAAATATTGGGACAATAAAATAGGTTGGAAATAAAGGAATCATATGTAGGGGATAAGATATCACAAGACAAAAAATTTTATATGGAACATGCCATGCATGAAAATTTTGATTTTTTGAGGTCAATAGGAAATTCATTTCTAATCTAGTTGATCTGCATAAACCCAAGAGGAAGTAGTGATTGGAGAAAATTTTAGAGATGCCCCTCATTGTGTACATTCTTTGAGTTATCCAAAGAACTAGGATGATTGTTGTCTATAATAATGTATAGATCCCTATCATTAAGTGATAGACATGGTATAGCCTCAATGACAACTGAAAAAGATCAGAAGTCTTTAGTTTATTGAGAAGGTTGATAGGTTTCAATGGATTTTCCAAATTAAGGAATGTCTTTAAAAATATGACATCAACGAATACTGGGAGATCCTTTTGAGTTTTTGAATATGCAAGAAAAACATACTTCATCACTCGAGGACTACTCTTGTCACATCCATTACTTAATTCATGGATAAGACTATTACACACAAAGATTTCAAGAGGAACATTATATAATAGATACTTACAATACATGATATGAAATGGTCTTTGCTTACTCAATATTGTTGATGGCATACAATTTTTCAACACTTATACAATTAACAAAGCCATCTATTTCCTTATTTTCCACAAACAACAAGGTTTATTCAAACCTTTGCAATGACACAAGTGGGTGACAACATGTATCCATAATCTTCTATAGGGAGATTCAAGATCTTAATGCTAATAATAGTTGAGGGAATGAATGGTTGTCAATTGCAAGCCAAGATCAAGGGGGGGGGGTAATAAGAAATTAATTCCTAGAAAAGGAAATCTCTACGTGAGTGCTGGTTAATAGAGACTTCAACACTATCATAGTTTCCTCACACCATTTGATGTCACAATTGATTTTCAAAGATGGGAAAAGGCAATTGAGTGTGGGGGCTCTAATATCTCTATCGATATTTTCTTTCTGCAATCACCACAATTCTATTGACCATGATACAATGATGATTAACCATGATATTCATTGTTGACCTGAAAAGTGGTAAATTGACAATTATACACATACCTTCATGCACACACATTATAACATTGTCATTTAATCCTTCACAACCTCTTCCTAGACATCATACATCTGCAATGTCATCTCAGTAGCATTGTCGAGCGAACCGCTTCTATGAGTCATTACTTGATTGACCAACACATAAAGCAATATTCAATAGACACAACTTCCCATGCTCAACAACAACTATTAATCTAGGTTTATAGCTATCAACCACATCTTTCTATCATGAATCTTTTATTTTTGTAGACCCTAAATTGATAAGTGTGATCAAAGACAACCTATAGATATCTACAAGGAATATCAATAGCCACTAGAGATCACCATATTGATGCTCATCATCTAGACCTATCAGCTTTTAATGCTTAAGAGGTTGATCCATACCAGCAAGGTCAATAGTAGCACCACAACCTCAAGCAACCCCTCTAGTGCTCCATAGCTCCAAGATCAACCATGGACACCACCAATAAACAAAGAATTTCTTGACGGTATGTTCCATGAGACCATTTCTACTTGACAATGCTTCATAGAACTGCTCATTGTATGTCGCTAATAGTTCCCCCACTACCTCGATAAACCACCATGGTTGACGATAGTTGCACCTTAATCAACCACACTCAACCAACCACTCATAGATCTATTGTCCAAACAAGTATACATTGTGCAAATTTTCACGACGACTAAACATTCCATATATGTTTGTATAACATTTCTACTTGCAATCTAATTATATATATATATATATATATATATATATATAGTCCAGGTGCTCTGTCCCCATTTGTGTCATTGATCCCGACTTCAATTTCCTCCCTGGTAACAAGCTTGCATAGTTCTTGGATTTTCTCATGGTTGAGGGTCGGATATATATGTGTGTGTGTATGTGTGTGTATAATTATATGTATATATGTGTATATATGTTTATATATATATATATATATATATATATATATATATATATATATATGTATGTATATATATGTATGTATCTATATAAATGTGCATATATATGTGTGTGTGTGTATATATATTTTTATATATGTATATATATAGTGAGAGAGAGAGACATCTTAGGAAGCGTGTACCAACCGGTGCATATAACTTATATGTACCTACATTTAAAATGGAACATGTGGATTACATTAATAAAATCCAACCATATGGATTGATTCAACACTCTATAGATTAATTGTGTTCATCATAACAATATCTCATATAGATCATAATATATATCAATATATAATTCAAAGGTTTTTGCAATTTTCACAACTCATTATTGATCGGAAGATACATATATTCTTCCATATGAAGATCTATGAATATCAAATTGTGGTGATTTTTAATACTCACCTTATCTAAGGGACGTACATCACATCCATAAGGTTGTCTTGTTCAAAAGAATTCTATAATCATCATAAATTAGGATGGGTACATGTATTTAGGCACCCAATTCTGTTAGGCATATATATATATATAATATGTATATATATAATATGTATATGTATATATATATAGATACATATATATTTATATATATATATATAATATGTGTATATATATAATATATATATGTATATATATATATATATATATATATATATATATATTTATATATATAGACATACATACATACATGCATATATATAGATAAAATTGGCAAACCATAGTTACCAAAGTTCAAGTCCTCTCAACATAAATTTTAGGATTGAAGACTATGTAGATTCTCTAACATGATAGTGTCGTAAATCATTTACAATGAACATATTGCTTTTAATTAAGATTAATGCATTAGAGTCATTTTGAGAGAATATTTATTTGACTTTGTTTCCCATATATTAATACCAGGGCTTAGTCATGGAGGGGGATGTGTCTGTGGCAATAGACATTTTGGAAGGGGGCATACCCACAATTGCAACCACTAGAGAACCATGTGTGTTCTGAACGAAGCATCATGGTTGATGACACATCATATGCATCATGGAAAGAAAGGACCATAGAAAGTAATGATCAAAATGTCAGTAGTGTTGACATCGACATGACAACTACAAAAAAGAAGGTTACTATTCCACAACCATCCTAAAATAATGCAACAACATGAAAGCCAAGTGACACCCTCATTGAATCCAATCTCTATGGATCTACTGAAGGATACAGACACTACCATCAATCTCATCAATATTTTACTTTCCTTCTCCCACATAAGGGAAGACATCTGACCTCTTCTTGAACCTTGGTATCATGCCATTGTACTAAAAGTAGTAGGGATCAACCTTTGTTTCCAAGCCTTAGTTAACAATGTCCATATACTCTGGAAGCTAATAGAGAAATTCTGAGTAATAAATCTTGAGCATGTGTACTATATCATTAAATTTTCCAACCATGTGGGATATCTGATAACCATTATAGATATACTAGTAACATTCAATTTTGTGTATGTTTCATGCCTAATTTTACCCTTTATTTCCTTCTATGGAACAATACTACTTGAATTTCTCTGATTTTTGTTCATGTTTACCATTAACGTCTTGGTTTAAGATTAACTACTCACTTCCAGGTAGGACAAACATCAAATGATGGTTCCAAATTCTGGACAAGTTTTACATCAGTTTCCAGAACATATGGTTTCTACTTAACTACTCACAAGCCTGCCAAGTCAATGCACCATCAGTTCCTATAATCAATGGTCCCACCCCTCATTCTAGAAAGTCCATCAGAAGACCAACCATCAGATGTTGGCTGCTATACATCATCGAAAGACAAGAAACTGAATATCCATTGGTCATGACTTGAATCTCACACGGAAGCCTTCTGATGGCTTGACTACTTACCTTGCTTCTAATCGAGAGCCTGCTTGAACTTGCCAAAGGCCGCCCTGCGTGTGCCTTCTAATGGTCTGACTCAAAGCTAAAGATGACTAATCTCGCCAACTAACACTACAGCAAAATTGCCCAATAGTGGTATTTATTCTAGTGGCTTTTATAAAAAAAAGCCACTATCTTTCTAATATACAAGCAATTTTTATTAAAATGCCTCTAAACCACCTATTATAGAGTTTCTAAAAAGGACATAACATTAAAGGCATTTTTATTTTTAATTAGTGGTAATTTTAAATTGCCATACCAAATTAGAAAACTAATTGGTAACACAATTTTTACTTCCCGCTCCAAGTTTTCAACTTTGTGCTCCAAAAAATTGTGATAGTCCGATCTAGCGATCTTCTCTTTCTCGATTGATACAACTCTCCGCTCCTCAGACCAGCGCATGGAGCGTCGGCCTTGGAGATCGTTGCCCTAGCAAGGAACTTGCTTGTGATACTTGGCGATCACGTTGAGTGCTCTGCTCTTTCTCGACTGGTGGCAGCTTGCTCTGTGCCATTTGCGAGTGGAGGAGTGAAACTTGCCGGCTGTGCACGGTCTTTGTCGTCAATCGGGAACCTTCATCCATTGCCTATTTGGACCAATCCAACCTGAAGCACCGCCACAGACTGACTCTGCCCCTCAGGCGTCGGCGAGCTCGAGTGAGGGACTCCAATCATCCAATTCCTCTAAGCTTTGCAACTTTCTGAAGAGGTATGTTGTCATCACGATATTTCACTACTTCATCCATTGATGGGAATATGTCTCCAATTATGTAGCATCTATCTTTTAACCTCCCTCTTGTAACCAAGATTTCGGTGGCCACTCACCAGAGAAAATATGACATTTTTATAGCCACCTCAAAGTACAAATCAGTGTGGTTAATCTATTCAGGTTGCTCATCCTTTGTTCTTGTTATTTCTCATGACAATGACACCAAACCAATAGGATGAGTGAGCATTAAAGGATCTCAAGCGGTTTAGCCACCACATCTACATATTGTTTGTAACCGTGAGTTGGAAAGGAACCATGCTAATTGATTCAGCATATTCCTTAGGTAGGAGTTGCAAGAATACATCCAGGTCCCATCCTATGTTGTTCTCAAGGATTATCTCCCACACATTATTCATATGATTGGTGATCCATATAATCTAATACTTGGCTTTGAAGTCCTCTAAGATTTACTGATTGGGCACAAAATATTTTCCTAAGGAAAATTATATAGGATGTCAATAGCGATTTTAACTTAATATTTACTATTTTTTTCCGACGCTTAACTTTAGTTGTGTTTTTTTTATTTGGATTGGATTGATATGATTTTTTCCATGGATATGAACCACCACTTTGTTTCATGCCACATTTTCCTCAATTGGGGTCATATTATTTAGGTCAGACCACATTTTGTATGCATAGTTCATTTTTAGCTAAGTTGTTTGCCAAATTCTGGCCATCAGTAGGATTTAGAACTACCTTTAATAGGGTTTGGTTTACATTTGAGCCAATGTAGTTGAACATGGCTCTTTTTCATGTGTAAAACAAGTTGCATGACATACTTTGCAGTCATTGATACATGTGTTAGGAGTCTGCAACTGGTCTGTAAATCATGATGAGGCTTTACTATGGTTGTTAATGTGTGTTGACCTTAGCATTACTCGACACAGTTGTTGGCAATCTTTGAACATGTCATCCTCAAATCACTCCAAAAATTTTTTAGCTTCCCTTCCAACTGAAATTCGTAATGATAGAGCAAACAAATTCAATAAAACTGTTGCTAGCTCTGCAAAAAATGCCCAATCAGCCACGTCTCCCCAACACTATAATATGGTTGGTGGTTCGAAATCCTCTCAAACATGCACAACTGAAAAGGAGATGGGAACAATGTTCCAAAATTAACAAAATAAAGAAAGTGGCGATAAAATTACAAGATCAAGAATTTCACAGCTACCCCGTGTGCCTAATGTCAATGCTTCCGTGTCTATTCATTCAAGAATTGTAGAGAATAGAGCTTCCAGTAACCAAAATAGCAATGTATTTCCTGATAACATGGACCAAAATAACATCTCTGATCACCATGTTGAGTCATTGAATGTTACAATAACACCTTCTGATGGGCTAGGTAATCATTTCATTCATATCATTGTATTTATAGTGATGCATTTAATCATATATAATTATGCATATATATATTTTATCCTTTATGAATGAATGCTTAGGTCAAAAACATCGAGCAAACAAATTCAATAAAATTGCTGCCAGCTTTGCCAAAAATGCCCAATCAGCCACGTCTCCCCAAGACTCTAATATGGTTGGTGGTTCGAAATCCTCTCAAACTTGCACAACTGAAAAGGAGATGGGAACAAGGTTCCCAAATCAACAAAACAAAGAAAGTGGCGATAAAGTTACAAGATCAATAATTTCATAGCTACCCCGTGTGCCGAATGTCAATGCTTCTGTGTCTTTTCATTCAAGAATTGTAGAGAATAGAGCTGCCAGTAACCAAAATAGTAATGTATTTCCTGATAACATGGACCAAAATAACATCTCTGATCACCATGTTGAGTCATTGAATGTTACAACAACACCTTCTGATGGGCTAGGTAATCATTTCATTCATATCATTGTATTTATAGTGCTGCATTTAATCATATATAATTATGCATATATATATTTTATCCTTTATGAATGAATGCTTAGGTAAAAAACATAGAGCACGTGGCTGAACACAATGTTTGAAAGTTTGGAAAAGAAAGCCCGACGATCCAATTCCCATTGAGAAAAATCAATTTGGACAACCAGTAGGTGAAAACCAATGTCACTTATCAAGTTTTCTGACAACCATTGTAAGAGATCCCAATCTTTTTCCACTAAACTATGAGGACTGGAGACAATTTCCAGCAAATAAAAAGGATTCTATATGGAATTTTGTGAAGGTATATTATTAAATTTTATTTTTAAATGGTTAAATGAAGCATCTAATTGATATCCTTTATGTCGGTAGAGTAAATTCACAATGGATTCAGATCTGAAGGAGTGGACAATGAAGAGATTAGGAAAGAAATGGAAGGACCACAAGTGCGAGTTAAGGAGACTATACTTCGTAGAAGATAGTCCATACGAACAACAGCTTGAACAAGTTGTTCCCCGCGTGGACAAGTCACATTGGAAATTTCTTGTCGATTATTGGAGGAGTAATAAAGGAAAGGTAATATTATTTTTTTATTCGTTGATACTTACAGTACCACACAGATAATTACTATGCACAATACTGCAATGTTTTCCACAGAGGAAGTCTATAACTAACAAGACAAGCAGAAAATTTCAAAAGGTTAGCCACACAATAGGAACCAAGTCATTTGCATGTCTGAAATATGATGTAAGTTAGTAATTTTTGTGATCCATTTAGATAATTTGATGGCATCCGTTAATTTGATGTTTACAATAACCTTGTTTGAATGATAAATATGGAGAAGGAAATAGGCGGAGAAGTGGATCCCATAATGTTTTCTGAGAAAACTCATCGTAAAAAAGATGGGAGCATAGTTGATGTTGAGTCCACCAAAATTTTGGTACAACACATAATATCCTATAGTATTATGTTACATTTACTAATTGCATAAGGTATATATTTGGTATAAATTGCATCTCGTATGATTTTTTGTATGTAGGAAAAAAATTCTGAGGTAGGAGAAGAGCTGCGAAGAAAACAACCTGATGTTACTTCAGATGAAATTTATAGGCATGTTATGGGAGAAGAGAGACCAGGATATGTTCGTGGTTATGGACTTGGACCATCACCTTCTGATATCTGGGGCAAGAGCTGTAAATCCCGAGAAGCTGAAGAAGCACAAACGAAGCATTTGCAGGATAAGCTTGAAGAACAACAGTTGGAATTTGATGCAAAACTTCAAGAACAAAAGGATGAAATCAACCAAAAATTAGAAGAGTTACTTGCCTTAACTAGAGCAGGAAACAGTCAAGCACAACATGTTGGCACTGGCCAAGTATGAATACATTTTATACAAGATGTGTGGTATCAATTATTTTCCATGTTGACTTTTATGGACTTATGACAAAAATAAAATAATTGTGCACACAAAATTATCAATGCAAACTCCACTCCATATAAGACATTCATCATTTAAGAAGGGACAAGTATGTTTGTATTACTGTGAATTGCACTTCATTTTACGTTTATATAAATTTGTTATGTAAACTATATTTTTTGTGGGATGTGTATCTACTGAGATTTACAGATCTAGATGCTAGAATTGCATTCGGTCGAGTGTCTGAGGTTGACTCCATGAAAAGGGTGGGAGGTGTAATTTTAGGCTCATCATTTGTTGCTGTTTTTGTAGAGGTTTCTTTGTTGGGCAACGATCCTCTAGTTAGACCTTATGATCAATATCAATATGTTGATGATGTTGTTGGCAACGTCATAGCATGGCCGAAAACACATACGTTGCCAAGGTGAGCATAAAGTAATGCTTATACTGTTACATAATTGAAAACAAAAGTAGTATCTAAAGTCATTTACATTTGTTGCAGGACATGAAGTTTAAATTTAATTGCATTCTTGGATACTATCTAAAGAGAGGAGAGCTATAGTTGTTTTGATGTAATCCACTTTGTTATTTGTACATGCCAATCCAAAGTAATGGTGTTTCATGTCCATTGTCGTAGACAATGTTGCCAAATAACAATCCTATTTTGTTTTGTCCTACTTTTAATTTTGTTATGGAGAATCTTAGTATTATGGATGATACACGCATTATGATTGGTTTGTGGTTTTTAGCTATGAGCAATGTTTTAGCTTCTTGTTTGTGGGTATAGATGAAAATTTTAGTTGAAAATGAGTTACAGTTATTTGATCAAATTAGTTAAACGAAATACATAAAAAAATTTTACTCACAACGCACTTCATGTTTCCACAACGAATGAGATCCTGAATAAGCTTGCGGTTGTCACAGCTTGCAGAGAAGTTCACCACAGCTGAGCATCCTCCATCCATGCCAAAGATCTCATAAGAGCCAACTATTATACTAGGAATGGATGTGTCCCATGGGAGCCCTGGGCAGTCGGACAAGCCATCAATAACTGTTGTAAGTTTTGAATTTTGACTCCTTAGCATATGTATGGGTTTTTCGTCCCATTATTTTTGTTGGGCTCAAATCTATATGTCGTTGTGTTCATTTTTCTTATCTGGGGTGTTCTATGTTGCTCTGCTTGTGTCTTAGGTGTGGTTGTACAAGGTGTGGAGAGTGGTTGTACAAATGCATAAAAACTATAGTTCACCAGTTATTGGACTGTGGTTGTATAAGGTGTGGTTGTACAAATGCAGAGGATTGAAATATGGATATGGATAAAATGAAGCACAAACTTCCAGTGCTCATTTTACTGTATACATGCCATATATTCTACCTTGAAGAAAATAACGAAGGTGAATGAGATTCTCCATCAAGATCAATTATTTTTCTCCTACTTAAAGTTCATAAAATTGTTTGATATGGTACCATTAAAGATTGAAACTCGTCTAAACTCACTGCATCATGAATTTTATGAGATATGAAGTTAACCATTTTATCAAATGTGGTAATATTCTCCCTATATCATGAGTGCTACCATTACATTATGGACGAATTACATATTAGTAACCATTGTATCAAATGTGGTAATATTCTCCCTAATTGTTTGTGTCTTTAATCTCCAGGGTTCAGGAAATACAAAGATGATTCAGCAACAATCATTCAAGTGATATTCACTTCCACAACATTCCCATGTTCCTGGATCATTGCTCAAGATGAACTTCAAGCTATGCTCAGTGGCATCTGAAATGTAGTGTCCTTCAGATTCCAAAATGTGATATTTAGATTAAATTTGTTTTGAGGACTTTATACCCCTCATTTTTAAAGTATTATACCATGCTTGTAAAGGTGAAAGGCTTGGAACATGCACATCATTCAACGAAATTCAATCAGGTATGTTCTTCCATTCTTTCTCAACACCTTAAAGTCCTACATAACATGATTTACTAGTTACTTACATCTTGGAAGACATATCAAACAACATATGCACATGCCCCATATTTATTGCCTAATTCACTGATGTCAGTACATATTTTACAAACTAATTGTTGTATATTGCAGGAACTACAATAATATACTTAGACATTTTAGTTAAGGTGTCTATTTCACACATGTTTTTCTTTAAACATCTAGGAGGCTACATCTATTTATCCTATCCTCTAGTTTAAGTTTTTTAAACCTATTTGCTTATTGTGAGTAGAGTCTACTCAGAGTTGTGATGGTGTTTCTAAATGTGGTAGTTCCTCACCTCATATCTACCATGAACCAATTGCAAAACTGATGGGCAATTCGACAATCGGGCTCCTGAGAACCACTAGGATTGGGAAAAATAATATAGAAAAATGATGTGATTGGCTGTCAAATACCTTACACCTTCATATATAGGTTGTTATTTTAATTCCTATTCTAACCTAGTTGTTTGATTGCTAATGCAGTGTATATAAATCTGAATGGTGTGCTTATTATCGACCTTGTTATATTGTTCACTTATACATTGGATAATGAACCAATGACAAAAGAATTATGTTCTACAAGCTAAGAACATGCCAACCAACCATCCACTCTACACATCTGAGTTGTATAGATAGGTAAATCGCTGTTCTGCTATGTCTAGCTTTGATGGTTCATATACTAGAGCTAGAATGTAACATGAACATTGCTTTGATAGAGATGGAATGTAAATTTCTTTTTAATTTGATGAAGCAATGTAGTGTCATGCTAACTGTAATCATGTACTAGTGAGATTTTTTGATGAACATCGCACTTCTATTGCTGCAACTTGCAAAAGGAATTAACAATTCCTGAAAGTTTTTTTTTGGTAATGGTTTTTTCTAATTTCAGAGCTATAACCTGAGAAGAGCATGAAATTGCATTAGGTCCTTGGAGGAAGCTATCAAAGGAAAATGAAATTGCAAAGCAAGAAAGAAAGGTTTGCTTGGCCATTTGTCAGTTAGTCTGTTGGTGGATACGACATGGATGTTGCAGTTGCTCTGTATTAGGCCACTTGGTGGATTCAACATGGATGTTGAGTACTGTTGCATATGTATTGACTATGGATATGTTTGGACCAATTGTTGATAATGCAGGTGGCATTGTTCAGATGAGTCAGCACGTAAATTATTTGCCCTTATTATTTGCTACTTTACACTATTGTTGATAATGCAGCAATAACACAGTTGTTTACCCAGAGTTGGATGTAATAATAGAGTTTGTAAACGTCCTGGTGGATGCAGAGACAGATGACCTACACATAAACAAGGATTTAGTCCAAATCTCTACAGTAAAGGAAACCAAGGAAGCCAATATGGATGTCACTCCAGAGAGAACAATAAGTAGGAGAATTAAAGGAAGTGGCACAAAGATGAAGAGGCGATGGTCTGCGAGAAATATTGAGACTAACAGAAGAAGTCCAAGACTAGATGATTTTCAGAATCTAGAAGTGACATCTGAAGTAAGTTTAATCACACCAAAGCCGATCTATACAACCTGAGGAATGAATACAGACTTAATCAAGAGAATCATGTTGCAACTCCTGCAGTTTCTGGTTTATAAGCAGCTATACAGATTGTTAATTTAGTTAATTCAGTCATTCACACCTCCCTACTATTGTTCTTTTAAGTCAGTGAAGACTATATTGGCATGTGAAGCCATCCAAGTTCAATGGAGCTTGGTTAATCATCACCCTAAAATCCACTTCGTCTTTCAGATTCCTGAAAGGCTGATAACCCTAAGGGTTATCCTTAGTTTAGAGGATAATACTTGTAATGGTACTGATAATACCATATTTTATCATGTTCGTATTAGCTTGTTATTTGTAAGCTCTCGTTGATGGAATAAACAAGCCCTTATTATTTGCTGCTTTACACCAAACAAGCACCTTCAGCATGGTTTTTTTGTTTAACCATCTAGAATAAGGATACATGTATTTTTTGTTTAACTTTTTTCTTTGGACGTAGGTTGAGGCTTTGGACCTAGCTATCACCTTGCTGCTATGGTTCTTGAACACAGCAGCCAACTGCACCTTGCTACATGTATTTTTAGAGGCCACTTTCAAGCCTTTCAATTGCCGCACCCACCTTGATTCCTGCATCACTCACCAGAATCAGACGCCAACGGAACTACACTCCGCTCAGCTACCTTCTCTACAAGTTTCAGATGGACCCATCCGAGTGGAAAGCAAAAAGCAGCTCCAAGTGCAGAACCAAGGAGCATATTCCGCACTCGCCATCTCAAGGAACCAGGCAATATGAGACCAGATACCGCAGGAGTTGCTGAGCCAGCTCCATCAATGTTGAAGACATCATGTATGCCACGTTGTTCAGCAAGAAGATTTTGCAAACCATAAAATGCAACAGTAAACATTGGTGTTGTATTCAATATAAGGGGTAAGGTAAAACGTCCTCCCCATGTAATTCAATATAAGGGGCAGGTAAAAGGTTGAATGAAAGTATATCATTGGTGTTGTATTCAATATAAGGGGCAAGGTAAAATGTCCTCCCCATGTAATTCTCAATTGATTATAAATAAAAATGATTCATACTCTCAGAAAAGTGAGTTCGTCTACAATTGACATTCATTTAGAAATAATGATAATGAATTGAAAACTGAATGAATAAAAGCCATGAAAATGTAGTAATATAGAACTAGTAGTCATCAGTGGCTTTTTTTATACACCATTAAACTCAATAAGAACATTTTCATACACCAACATAATACAAAATAGTGGCATTTGTATAAAAGCCAATTGATGGATAGTGGCTTTTTTATAAATGACAAATGATGGTTTAGTGGCCTTTATGTGGCATTTATTCGAAGCCAATAAAGACAAACCTTTAGTGGCTTTTACAACTTAAGCCACTATCTTCCTAGTGGCATTGGCGCTAGATGCATTTTTTAAATGTCAACAAATGTCGCTAAACTTGTTTACTGGCTTTTATTTTTTTAGTGGCATTTCTAAAAGGCTTCTAATGAGTATGTTTTCTATAGTGTAATGATGTTCCAATTGATGGTGTGCCTACTAATGCCAACCGATGGCATGCCTATCAATGACATGTCTACCAATGCCAACCGATGGCCAGGTAGACAAGAAGACCTAATCAGTAGCTTGCCTTCACCATCGCCTACCTATGGAAGCACTACACATACCAATCATTCAAAATAATTAAGTGTGTTCCCTGAAGCATGTGCTCAGAAGACTTGGGGCACAAGTGAAGCCTCTTTACGAGTGCCTCCAGACCTACACCAGATGTTATAAAAATTACTCCCCATGTTCGAGAGAGGGGGTTGCGTGACATAGGCAAGGATGACATGCTCTATAGATCTAGATACCGATCGACCTTTGCTCCCCTCCATCAGTTTGTTGCATCCTAAGGATGTGAGTCTAAAGGTCGACTCCTTCATTGTCATCGAGCAGTCCCCAAAAATTACTTTGAAAGAAGGACAAAACTAAGCCAACCATTTTGACCTCCATTTTTGGATTTAGAGAAAAGGAGGTGTCCATCAACCTTATTTTGTTTGGGTTATTGTTGGTGTATTCTTCACCTTCCTCTCTAAATCTATTCACCTTCTTCCATTACCATCTCCATGTCTCATCATCTTTGTAATTTCATTATGCCACTCACCACCATGAGTGGATAGCCATCTAACATGGGTTGGGAGTAGCCACTAAGGCTCTCCCAACATTTAAATACTTACTTCCATTGAATATATGCCTCTTAGCAATGTTTATCTCCATACTTTTGTTCTTAATGCTTCACTTGCATGATTAGCTACCAGCATGTGTTGTTTGATGGTCAATACCTAGTGGGAGTAGTATTAACATATACTCTAAGAGTTATGGAGTTGCATAAATACATTAGAATGTTGTAATGCTTAAGATAATGATTATATATTTGTAGTTTGATTGCTTGTTTGCCATCTTAAGATAGATACAACCTTATAATGTAGATCTATCCTAAGCTCGAGAGAGGAGGGAATAGATTCTTATGATGATTTCTTATGAACTTGATAAGGGTATGTAGTGGTTGTGAGTATTTCTTGTTGGTGAGAGATCTAATACGGTGAAAACCAAACCAAGTTTTCATTCATACCTATTTCTTATCCTTTATCATTCTTGTTGTTGTATGTTATCTTATATTTTACTTTACTTGTTTATTGTTTTCCAGTTGTATAATCATTGTTCCATAAGGAACACATACCTTTATTTAACTATTGATTTGGTGTAACTAAGCCAATGGTTTAAGGATCTTAGCACCTGCCACCCTTGTCCCAATGTTTTACCCCCATTAACTACATCAGCCTCATCATTATTGATGTAGGAGCCTATGTATCAGATTAGAAATATAAAGTCTGATAACTCTAGATCAACTTATTTTTAGATGTATGATTATGGGTGATCAACCTTTGGCATCATTTTCAAGGACAAGACAATTAATATTGTTAAGAACCTGAATCTATTTAGCATTTACTTGTGGTTCAAGTCTAGCAATAGACTTGACTGCACATTTTAGATATGATAGCTCCCATTTCCCTAAAATTTTTTATCACACATCCACTCTCTAAATCAACTATGTGACTTATTTTAGGAAGTTTGAGTAAACAAGACAACATAACCACCAAGTACAAGGATCATGCCTCCTTGATGGGTACCAATCATCCCCTTCCTGTGGGTGGAGGAGAATAATGAGGAATGTAATGAGGATCACAATGAAGATCCCCATGACGAAGAAGAGGATGATGAACACTACCATGAGGCTAAAGATGTTTGGCATAGTAGAGCTAGAAGAAATAGGAACAACATTGAAAACAAAAAAGATAACAATGAGGATGGAGGTTGCCCTCTTCCTGATTGGGTACCACTAGGGAAAATGAGTTTAGATGCCCAATCATCTTCCCTAAATTCAACGATGCAAAATTGGAACTTAAGAAACATGTTATAAGTATGATATGAAATAGAACTTTTCGAGGAAACTTTTTGGATGAGAATCCTTACCATTGCCTTTATGATTTTAAAAATATTTGTGATACCATCAAGATGAACATGGTGTGACATGAGGATATCTTCTACAAGGGATTCAATTTCTCATTGAGAGATAAGGCTCTATCTCAATACCTTGCTTTACCAAAAAAAACATCAATCGATGGTCACCTCTTGTTAATGCCTATGTCACCAAGTTTTATCCAGTGGAAAAGACCATTAGAAATAGGTACAAGATCACATGGCTTATGCAGAAGCCAGGTGAAAACTTATACAAATCATGGCAGAGATTCCAAGAATACTATAGGGATTTCCCTCATCACAACCATGACAAGAGATTATTGGTAACAACCTTCTTTGAAAGCCTCACTTCTTCTAAAAGGGCCTCATTAAATGCAGTAGAAACAACGATTTCCAAGGGAAAAATGTAGAGAAAATTTTCTAGATAATTGACAACATGGACACCCTACAAGCCTGGATGTATTATGATAGAGGAACTACTAACACTGCTTTCACTAAAAGGAAAATAGTTGAATGTAAGGCTCTAGAGACTATAACTGCTCAAATTCAAAAGAACACTTCAGATATTCAATAGTTCAAAGCTTATGGTAATAAAGGAAAGAACATAGTTGAAAAGGTAACAAAATGTGTCGCATGCAGAGAAGAGAGGCTGCAGAGTAGACAACTGCATATATACTCAACCATAGGAGGACAATCAATATGATGCCACTGAAAATGTTTTCTATGCCAACTTTAAGAGGTCGGATCACCCTGGGTTCTCTTATAGGAACAAGGATGTTTCAAAGAATTCCCAACTATTAAACATTTCAAACTACCCACCTAATCCACCACCTAGGTTTGGTAGAAGGGGTGGATCTTCTTAATATACCCAAAACACAAACTATAAAAAAATAGAAACAATTCTAATCAAGGACAAGGTCAAAACCATATCCCGTTGGAGTAAGTAAAGGTCAAAACTAGAACTCTAATCAACAAGACTTAATGTCTAAGATGAATGCTTTTTTTCAAAAAGATAAGCCAACATCAGTTATCAACTGAGTCAATGTGCTAAGAATAACACATGCTTGCTCAATACGATGCAAGCCCAACTGGGGGGAGCAACTGCCCACATGGTTGATATGAAAGTCCATAATAAGAAAATTGATCAACAATTTGCACAATTATTTGAGATAATAAAGAATATGCATGACATCATCCCATCCACTACTGAAACCACAAAGATGGATACTATTAGATTAGGAAAAATTCGAGAGGAACATCAAACAAAGATACTCTAAATGGTGTTCCCGATACTAATTCCCTACCTAAAAATGACTTATGGGAGGAAGAACTAGAAATTGAAGTAAACTTCAAAAAAGCAAAGTCAAAAGAAAAAGGTAAAGGAAAGAAGCCAGTGAGAGAGAAAAAGTTTAATGTGGTTGAAGAAGCCTTTAGAAATAGAAACCCTTATGCACCAAGGATACCTTTTCCATAAAAGCTTATTAAAGTGCATCTAAATAAGAGATAGGAGAAGTTCTAGGAAGTTGTAAATATGTCTAACCAAGACATTTCTTTTCTAGATGTCGTTGAGGAGATGCCAACCTAAAAATAGTTTTACAAAGATGTTATCACAAAAAGGATAAAGGAGATGAAGTTGAAATAGTCAGGCTAGAAAAATGTCCAGTGTCTTTGTGAAGGAAGAAATGCCAACCTAACTAAAGGACCTCGAAGCTTTCACTATACCATTCAATGCTGGAAAATGAGGTGAGACAATGGTTAGAAGCTTTGGGAGCAAGCATCAATCTAGGTCTTACTAACACATTAAAATCCAGAATGCGTATTCAACTAGTAAATCATTCCTTTACAAGACTGATAGGAATACTGGAGGATGTTCCCATTCACAAGGGAAGATTCTTCATTCCTTTCGACATAGTTGTTATCGACATTGTAGAGGATCCCACATGCCTGATGATATTTGGAAGACCATTATTTTCCATGGGAAGATCCCTAATAGACGTTGAAGTAGGAATCATTAATGTAAGTGTAGGAAATGACCATATTGATTTCTGTATTCCAAAATCCATGACGGGGCTATAACACCGCTCCCTAGGGTTACATACATAACCAGCGGAAGAACAGCCTAATCCCCAACATTATCCATAATGTGGGGTACTTGGCATTTTAGGGAGGGATTATCACAACCATGATATTCATTGCACAAAATAGAGTTTAAATCAACCATCATAGGATCAAGATTACAATTTCTCATTCTCAAACCTTAACAAAGGTTACATGTACATAATCATGGTAAAAGGAAAAAGGTCTATAAACTAGGTATGGTTGGCACCCCACCAAAGCTCTTCTCCTTGCAGGTCCTAGAGCTAGGGTTTCCTCCTTAGATGGACTTCCCTCCTTAGCTAGCTTCCAACCTATGGGCATCACGCCCCCCAGCCATGCATCAAACAAATGGTAAGTGGATTGAACATGTTATAATATAAGAAAACTTGAAAACTAAAAATAAGCATTAACATTAAACATTGAACATTGAAAAGACATGCATTTTCCTTTAGATCAATTTCTTTTATCTTAACCTATATAAGTGTCCTCGGGTTTGCACAAATGTGCCTCTTCTCTTATGCACCGAAGTGCCTCTTCTCTTATGAGGAACTTATATAAGTTTGATTTTTATCATTCTCTTTCTCTTAATGCTCTTATCTCTACTTTAAACTTTATTGGTACCAATTATCATTATGGTTCATGAAGTTGATATCATACATCATAAGCAACTCAAAATATATTAATCTTACTGACTTTAACAATTAGAAATAGTAAATAACCTAAACATGGTTTTCATTGAAATTCATACTTTCATAATAATTCAAAACAAGATAATTATATGTTCAATTGCATGGACCACTTACTTTTTCACTTGGAGAGTGAATTCTCTCTCTTTCTCAGTTGGGTAAAACCCTAATCACATCCCGGGTTAGAGAAAACCTAATTATCCTATTTGCAACAAATCTCACATTATTATACATTTGATTCACCAAATAAAACCCTAAATTCCATTTCCTATAAAACTGAAGTTTGGCGATTCAAAATCAGACTCTAAAAACCACATGTTCGGATTCCTCTCAAAAAACCATTTTCAAAAAACATATTTTTGCTCATTTTTCTGAGCACCGAGCGATTTATTATGAATTAATGAAAATAGACCAATCAGAAATTAGAAATATGCCACATGCGCCAATGAGAGCCCGCCATTTAGTAACGGGTCTCGCCTAGGTGGATTAGTAGGTCAAACCGCTGAGAATCTGTGAAAAACCAAAAATGCCCCTACGAGTGAAATACATAGTTTAACATGGCGGGGTATTACGGTCATTTACTGACCAGTGTTCTTTCCCCCAACTATGGCGTTGAGCGTAGTCCTCTGGAGACCAAAATGGTGACCCAATGCTTTGAGGCCGAGTCCGTTCACGAGGAGAAGAGGTTTTCGTCGACCTCCTTGCTCCAGGTCGAGGCCAGAGAGCCATGCCTTGGGGCCCAGTGACCAGAGGAGCTCTAGGTCAGGTTTCAGCCATGACTGTTGATCACCACTAGGATAGTACCCTGACAAAAGTCGTCAAGGAAGCAAGAAACTAGGTGAATGGGTTCGTGAGACAATGAGCGAGTTTGGGGGTATCCGTTGCTTGAGGCAAAAAGCCAATGGACTGTGAAAGGGGTGGAGAACAAAGAAGAACAGGGGAAATGACCCCATAAGTGGGCACGAAGTCACGAGCAAGAAAATGAGAAACTAAGGGCAGATAAACACTCCCTTGCACCTACCGATGTCAGGCGATGAAGAAAAGAGGCCGGAGATGTACTGAGGTGCTGAGAGGACCGACGTCAGTGAACCCCTATACTGGCCTTTACATGGTACGACGATGAGGAGCATCACAAGGAAACTCGGCGGTAGGAAAATGTAGAAGATTCTGCAGGGATGCTTACCGAATGTGTAATTGAGCTGAGGTGGATAGAGGAGGTCGGGAAAAGTCGAGGTTGTCATAAATGAAGGCCGACCAGGCCCAGGCACTCGGGTGCACGATAGGAGAAATTGAAGGTGGAGGATAGCAAGACGGCGGTCGAAGGAGCTTCCGAGGGCTTGATCGAGCAGTGGAGGAGGCTAGGGTGGCGGCTGCTAAAACTTGCGGAGAGGGAGAGAGACACCCTAAGAGGAGTTTACTTAAATGGACAAGATAGGGATGGTTTTAGGGCTTGATGGATGCAGGGAAGAGATATGAAACTAACGCAACAAAAATCTCGCAAAATGGCTGACTGAGGAGGGAGAAATCAATCGGGGAACAAAACATTGGGTCGGCGTCTCTGTTGTCTAAATGAGCGGGAGGTAGGGGATGACCCGGGTCCCCTCTGATCAAAATTGAATGGTTGAAAATGGACGCACGTGAAAAAGTAAGGAAAGGGTAGGCGTGACAAGGAAATAAATGCTCGAACTTTAGGGAAATTTGAGACATTAAAAGCAAATCCAAATCAAACTATAATCAAACTTTCCTATTTTAATTGTAGGGTCAAACAAACTCCAAATGAGTCCAAATTTGGACCATTGACTAATTAAATGGTCTAGAATATTCCTAGACACTCAAATTTTGGTTTCCCCAATGTTATGTCTATGTTTTCCATTTTCGTTGTTTATCTTAACTTAAATGCTCAATTTAAATAATTAATCGATATAAAAGGTTCTGTTGTGATTCCTTGTTCCAAATTATGAGATAGACATTATCAACTCCTTAAAAGTCATTCAACACATCTTTCTTGCCCTTTTATACACTTTCTTTGGAGGAGAGAGAAAATGAACATTAGGGGTTTCATTTTGAAATATATAAAAAAGGAAAAACACATTAATGTCTAAATTTTGAATTGTTGTTTCTTTTCTTCCTCTTTCTCTCTCTTTCTCTTCCATTATTTTTATATTTATTTAATAAATGAAAAGGGAAAGACATATTATCATTATTACACCTATTTGCAACACATTAATATAAAAGAAACTTATTTGGAGCCCTTTCCTATTTCTGTTTGTATTAAAATCCTAGAAATAAAACTAATTTGGACAAATTGCATTAAGGCTCTTAACAAAATATTATTTAAAGAAAACTACATAAAAGGTTTTATTTTACTCCTAAAAAGAGGGATGTTACAGGGGCCTTCTCTTTTTGAGTCGGTTTACTTCATGGAGTGTTACAACCAATTTGGTGAAGAAGTTCAGGAATAGAATGCTAAGGTCAACCCATTGGTGAGAGCTCTTAACAACCCCAATCCAGATAAAGAAGACCCAAGGTCGGTGATTTATTATATTATTTGAATCAACCTGAAGATGATACAAAAATAGAAATAGTGAAATATGCTTCTCTAGAGCAAACTCCCATAGAGAAAGGATCTACTAGATAATGAGGAAATGAATTTTGTCATTATAAATTCTGCCTTAGTAGAAGATGAATAGGAAAAGCTAATAAGGGAACTCAAGCTGAGGAGGAAGGTGATTGATATTTTTTGGAAGATATTAGCTGCCAAGTCCATCTGACTGCATGCACAAAATCCTTGTCGAAGTAAATGCAAAACCCCTTGCCCAATCACAGAGAAAGCTTTATCAAAACTTGAGAGAAGTCATCAAAAAGGAAGGTATCAAACTCTGAGTTGTTGGAATTATATATCCAATTAGTGATAGAATTTTCATAAGACCAATCCATATAGCACCCAAAATGTGGGGCATGACAATGGTAAAAGGGGAAAATGGTGTTGAATTTGCAACCAAGATAGTCACAAGTTAAAGAATGTGCATACATTACAAAAAAATAAATGTCATGACAAAGAAAGATCATTTTCCACTACTGCTCAACGACCACATTCTAGAAAATGTTACCCATCACTCATACTTCTATTTCCTCGATGGTACTCTAGATTAACAAAGTTCCCATTCACTTGGATGATCAGGAAAAGGATACCTCTACTTCCATCTACAAAACATATGTTTTTTTTTAAATCATTTAGTCTTTACAACACACCAACAACATTCCAATGTTGCATGATTGTTATGTTTGCATATTTCCTGGAAGACATTATGGAGGTGTTCAAGGATGACCTTTCTTTGTATAGAACTGACTTTGACAGTTTCTCAAGTAATCTATCACAAGTTTTGAAATGTTATTAAGAAAAACAACTACTCATTAACTGTGAGAAGTGTCACTTCATGGTACAAGAAGGAATTAAAATAGGTCATTAAATCTCCAAAGAAGGAATTGGAGTGGACTTGAGCAAAGTGGCATCTATCTCAAAGCTCCCACCTCCTAAAACTGTAATAGGGTGAGAACATTTCTCTAGAATATCTAAGCCTATGTCAAAACTTCTTGTCTAGGATGCCATTTTTGAATTGAATGATGAATTCCTAAAAGATTTTGAAACCTTAAAGAATACTCTGACTTCCAATCAAATCCTCCAACCTCCATACTGGGAGAAAAAATTTGAACTGATGTGTGATTCAAAGGTCATGGTGTATACAGACCATTGTGCCATTATGTATCTAATGCAGAAGAAAGATACCAAGTTGAGACTTTTGATATGGGCACTCCTTCGACAAAGTTAGACCACGAGATTGTTGATAATAAAGAAACATAAAATGTTGTGCATGACCACATATCCTTCATTGTCGTGACCGAAGACAAGTCATTCCCAATTGATGATAGTTATCCTAATGAATCTCTTATGATGGCGAAGAAAATTGAACCTATTGTGCCATGGTGTGCCAATATATGTAATCATCTAGATTGTCAACAATTGTCACCCAACATAACCCGTAATGATAAGAAGAAGTTGATTTCTGACTTAAAGGACTATTTTAAGGACTACTCTCTCCTCTTCAAGAAATGTGTGAATAATCTGTATCGTCATTGTATTCCATAAGAGGAGGTACCAAAAATCATGTATGTGTGATATTCATCACCTTATGGCAGGAACTTAAGCAGGGAAAAGACTGTCATGAATATTTGACAATATGGGTTCTACTAACCTACATTATTTTGGGTTGCACATGCTTACATTAAGTCTTGAATGGAATGCCAGCATACTGGAAACTTTTCAAAGAGAAACTATATGCCTCTTTCCAATTAGATAGAAGTAGAAATATTTTATGTTAGGGGGATGGACTACATGGGACTCTTCCCATCATCGTGAGGTAGGAAATACATCCTAATTGTAGTCAAATATGTATCTAAGTGGACGGCAATAGTTGCCACACCCACTTGTGACTCAAAAACCATGATATTACTATTTGAGAAGATCATATTTCCAAGATATAGGGTACACACCATCATTAGTTACATAGGATCCCATTTTGAGGAATGATAGTTTGATGTCAAATATGAAAGTATGGAGTAAAACACAAGGTCACAATCCCTTATCACCCGCAAACATGGGAACTAGTTGAAGTGTCGAATAGACAAATCAAGTAGATCTTAGAAAAGAATGTTGGGCATACTAGAAAGATTGGTTAGTGGAGTTGGATGATGTTGTATGGAATATCACACACCTTACAAGACTCCTTTAGGGACCACACCCTATAGATTGATCTATGACAAGGCATGTGATTTTCCAGTTGAGTTGGAGCATAAAGAATTCTAGGCAAATAAATTCTTACATATGGATCCAAATTTGGCCGATAGGAAAAGGTTCCTATAGTTATAAGAATTAGAAGAGCTTATGTTGCATGTGTATGAGAATGCCAAAATTTATAAGTAGAGGACAAAGGTGTGGCATGATGTCCACTTGAAAAGAAAAGATATCTTGAAAGGGAACAAAGTCCTATTATTCAACTCATATATATTACTTTATCCATATCAAACTACGCTTCAGATCGTCAGGTCCATTCACAGTGTCAAAAAAATATCCATTAGGAATGAGGGAACTGTTTAGTGACAAGACCAGCACATTCCATGTGTATCAGCACCTGGTAAAAAGGTACTATAAAGAGAAGCATTCATAATAAGAGATGAGGCTCAACTTGATGAACCACCCCCAAGAATACCTGAGGAAGAACCCTGATGAAACCCAGAGATAGTCAAGTTATAGATTGTAAATTAGAGCTTCTTGGGAAGCAACCTAGGTTTTTTCTATCCATTCTACTATGAATTCTAGTTTAGTTTATTTCTAATTCACAAAGTCTTTACTAATTTTTAAATCATAAATTCCAAAATTTTTGTCATATACGTGGATAAGATTCTAGTTTAGTTTATTTCTAATTCACTAAGTCTTTACTAATTTTTAAATCATAAATTCCAAAATTTTTGTCATATACGTGGATAAGATTGCTTTAGTTTCATAATTTTAGTGTATATAGAACAAAATTAATGAAGGATCTAAGATAAATTTGATTATTTGAAGGCACCATTGATTGATCAAAGAAGAGAACCTCTAGGCCACCTCTTAGTGGAACCATTGTTTCCACACATAATTTTAAAATAAGTACTAGATTTCCATCAAAATCCAGATACACAAGAGACCATTAGTAGGCGACAAATACTCATCTAGTCACATGTTGCCTTGCCATCAGGAGGTGAAGACAGCCGTAATTCCATTGGAAGGCATTAAGTTAGCCTTGCATCAAATCTCGATGATCAATGAATCCCTCAGAAGGCACGACAAGCGGTGTGCCATCAGAATACAAGAATCTACTGAATCCACCAGAAGACGTAAGCACACCATCACAAGGCATTGTGCCACCAACTAAAGTCCATGCAAGGTCCCACCTCCTCTTAAGGTAGATATCATAAAAGCATGGGCCCCTGAAACTTGTATGTTATAATTTTACTAGTGTAATAAAGGCACCAAAGATAAAAGAAAGCCCTTGCCACCTAATCACATTAATTCTAGGTTATTAAAAACACCAACTTGACACCATCGGATCATGTAAAGGTCATTGTCAACCTCTACCATCAAAAGAAGCTGAAATAGAGCCATATCTCTCTGACATTAACAATGTAGAGGAACTGAGGTCATAATCCACACTATGAGCAAAGGCAGAAATTAGACCTTGATGATGCAAGGAACCCCAATGACATGATAGTGGAATCAAGATGGAGCAAATGATAATGGAGATGACTGGTAACCCACTCTTTCTTCTCCTTTCCTTCAGTTTTGACTGGTATTCACACCTACCAGAACACAACCATCAAACCTTTCCACTTCACCTCCAAATGTCACCTTTGATAAGTGACACCATGCTTCCTTGTTGACTTTTTTCTTCCCCTCTAGACACCTCATCGTTGACCTTCCTCTTAGTTCTTTAACACCACCATCTCCCTCCTTGACTCTCTGGTTAAGGTACCTACCATTAGAAGATGACCACCATGTAAAGGTGACCAACAAGTTTCCTTGCCCTCTTTGAACCATCGTTCGTTCAACTGGCATTGCCCACCTAGCTTTGTGAACTACTATCGGTTTGTAGACCTCCCCTTCTAGGACTTAATTGAAAAATTGATAATTTGATTCAAACGATTACCTATTTCTAATTTCCTTATGGCCTTATAGTTTTACACGACATATAAACACACATCTACATTAGAACCAAGTGAAAATGGTAGGGAACACGGGTAAATAGAAATTGTTCATAAGGGACTTGTCAAACGAGTGAGTGGGATAAGAAGAACTAGAATCACTCAGCAAGGAGGAGATTGATAGATAGAGAATCTAAAGGATGAAGTTGTATCTTACATCAAATTTCATGGGCACCCCACCCCAGACAGTATAAGAGCCAGACTGGAGGCAGTCAGATTGAAGAAACTCGAATAACCAATTATGTAGGATACCTCTAACTCTGAGGAGTCAAAGGGGACTGAAAAATCTGGGTATACACCCTCAGTTGAGCTTAGAAACCCCAGAATAGGAAAGCATAAAAAAACCCTCAAGAAGACAGAATAAAGCAAGATAGCTAAGGAGTTTGAGAAGGAGACTACTAAGGATAAAAACTCATGCATACCATTAAGACATCTGACATGGACACCCCAAGGTAGACAAGGTCATCTACAAACCTTATCCTAATTACTAACTTGCCTTGAGGGATGATGAACATGATAAGGTGTGGAACCAAATGTTCAACAACAAATCATGTAGGGCATTTTGGGATGTCAGCACCCTAATAAAACTGGGAATCTACCACCAGGTGAAAGAACATCTCAATAAGGTCAGTTTGTATAAAATATATTTCAATAGCCATGCCTCCTACAAAGAACTTACAGTGGAATGCATGTCTTCCTATAAAAAAATATCAGTCATGGAAGATGAAATCAAAGAGTGTGAGGAGGATACAAATTGGAAATTTGGATAACAGAGGACTATGTTCTAATAAGGAAATGGCTGAATTCTATCTTGACTAACACATTTGAGTAAGTTGAAGTAGAAACAAAGCAAGAATGGATAGGGCACCCAATGGGTTGTCACCAACCAAACTTGGGAAAGGCTAACAAAGGGTGTGAATTCTGCTATGGGCAATAAAAAGCATCCTAGATGCACTCTGATATTAATGAGAGTGGAGCACAATTTTTTGCCAATGTCTTATTCTTCAGGTCAAATATTGGGAATGTAACATGAATGGACCTCCACATCATGTGGTGAATCATGGAAAATAGACCAGTTAACATAGGATAGATTCTAATTGACACACTGGAAACATCAATGGGACTAGAAGGGTAACAAGAGTTGTCCATGGGGGCCTGATAACCTACATTGCCCACCGAGTAGGTTACTTAAAAGAGTTTAAATACTTCACTGTGTCTAACGGGGAAAGATTAGTGGATGCCAAATATTTGACATCCATAAATTTCATTAAGTGGAATAAAGATAAGTACTGCCACATATTCAAAAGATCAATGGACTTCATCCCCCTATCTGAGATGAGAAGATACGACTATAAAAAATTAGTGTTCAGGGATGAAGACATTTTGATGATGCAAAATCGTTCAAACTACATCCAAAGATATGTGACCAAGCACCCATAGAGGACTAAATTGAGCAGATAGAGGACAAGCCTATAGAATCACCATAAAAAAAGCTAATGTTTACCTTCTTGAAAAGATGGATACCAGGACAATATGAAAAGAAATTATTTATACTAAAATTAATAACATTAGAAGAAGAGGAAGCATATCCTCTATTGACTACCTTTGACATCACTATACTGGAGATACCTATAGAAATACCAATTGATGTTGAACCATAATAGGAGGCAATGAAAGCACCCTCCATTGAAGAAAGTGTGGCATCACGCCACACTATGTCAAGGGTAGCCAATAACATTCCAATGTAGACACCACCCAAACAACAAGATGCAAGTAAAGAGATATCAGTAGCAAAAGACAAAGAAGTAGAATGTGAGGAGGTAAAAAAATTGATCACAAAAAAGACACTGCCCCTTCAACAAAAGAAGTTGAACCAACCATTTTTAAAGATGAAGGACATGACATTTTGGTCCAGGAAAAGAGCACAGATAAGAGGCAAACTTAAAGAAATGTGATGAGTAACCACAATGAGTCCCTACCGCAACCAAATTCATGGAATTTGAGAAATAAATAAATGACCTCTGTGAGATCATTTCTACCTTTTCCCAAAATATTTTTAATTGAACTTTACATATTTCTTCAATAACTTTGCATGTAAAGAGAATTATGGCCATATGCAGTCATACCTTAACCTAGCACAGTAGAAGCAACCCCTTGCTACAAATCAGATGTAGGACATGGAGGTCCTTGTTGACATGACCAAAGATGTCACCCTCCTATGAAAAGAGAAGGATGACCCAAGGCAATAGAACAAGCAACTATGCACCGAATAAATGAAGTGAAAGGAGGGGCCAACGAAATCACCTTCCTTTGAATAACCACCATACAAAACACAGAAGACCTCAAATAAGGAGGCATCCTTCTCGAATAAAGTAGAGATGGACATGCAACAAAAGTAGATATGGTGTTCGCAAAATAAGGCACCATCCACACCACTTAAAATCTAACATGAGAAGTCACAATAAAACTATATGTTGAGCATGGACAAGAATAATCTATAAAGAATGAGGAAGTGCCCGTAGAGTAAAATGATGATGCAAACTCCCCAGCCTTTCCAGATCACTCGAAAAAACAACATGGAATAGAAGAGGAACCTAAGGAAAATACTGATTACGGTTTCCTATATATACCATAAGAAGTTATAAGAAAATATTTCAACGAAATTGGAGATATTAAAGTTGTTATGAGATCACCAGAACCAAGGGAATAGGTGCCAGAAACAACCAAAGACTCAATGAGTAGGTTGGACCCCCTCTTCAGCTACAAGGCCCCACCCCTACCCACAGACTATCAAGACATTGAAACGACCGACACCAAACTGACAAACAAATCGTTACTAATTAAGCGGAATAAACATAAACAACAGATTAACAAAAATCACAATAATTTTAAACCATTTTGCCAGGAGATCCTTGTATAGAAAACTTTAACTGAAAGATTCAAAACTCATACATATTATGATTGACTTTGTACAACATTGTTTCATCTCATCTCGAGGACAACATATAACAATTGCTCTATCAAAACACATACTGGAGAAACATAAAACCTCGCGGAATTCAAGCCAAAATCTCATATTTTTCTTGAAACCAGTACGAACCAACTCCGAGGACCTGAGAGTACAGAGACGACACATAGGACTCATATCTACAAGACAGGACAGACAATACACTCAACCTGAGTTGTCACTGCTGCCTCAGCTGTTGTTCTTCCTCTGCAAAAAGGTCTTCACCTCCTCGTGCATGTCCACCTAAAAATTTGGATCCCACGGGGGTGAGACAATTGTAAATTGCCCCAGCGAGAGATATAACTCTCCGCCAACAATATTATTATCACATATTAAATGGTATAAAACTGAGCAGAAGATAAGCAGTTTAGAATATTCTCATCTTTTAAAGCATTGCAACTATCTGTGATAGAGCAGTAAGTCATTTATTCTCTTTATAAGGAATGGTAAGAACATGTATATCATTTACTCATCATACTATATCAACATATCAAGCTTATTTTGTGAAACTCATTATCATGGTATGTCATCCATGAATCATTCTCATTTCTATTTATTGGCTTCAGCCAATCTACTAACCAGATATTTTATTATACCAGTCATGTGAGTATACATCATCATATTATATTCAGGCATTGGACTATGCCAATCCTGTGCAACTATTTCAGGCATTGGACTATGCCAATCCTGTGCAAACATCACTGAATACCACATCACTTTTACTAGGCATTATACCTTGGCCACGCCATCATACTTATTCACATCCTTTCTATAAACAAGTATCCCTCTCATATATTTCAAACACTATAGCCCTTATTTGGCTATAAGCATAAAGCATGTATGATCAAGATTTCATTATTATTATTGTATCCATTTATTATTATCATTATATTACTAAGTTTCCATTTCATAGTTTATTTTGAACATTATCATTTCTTACATGAGACTTTTATAAACACCTTGTTACCTCTCACTAGGCAACAAATATCCTCATGGCTCACAAGGCCCATTAAGTATCTTGTCACCTCTCACTAGGCAACAAATTATCACATGGCTCACAAGGTCATAACACATCTTGTCAATTCTCACTAGGCAACAAATTATCACATGGCTCACAAGGCCATAACACATCTTGTCACCTCTCACTAGGGAACAAATTATCACATGGCTCACAAGTCCATAACACATCTTGTCACCTCTCACTAGGAAACAACTTATTCTCATGGCTCACAAAGCCCATAACACATCTTTATACTTTTATACAAGTATTTAACATGTATTACAAGGCTTATGCAATAAAATAAATACAACCTTCCATCATTAGGGTTAGGGTTTTCCCCTTCTTATCGATTAGGGTTTCTCTTACATATTGCTACCCTTCATTAGGGTTAGGGTTTTCCATTATTAACCATTTAGGTTTTCAAGATCATATTATCAATGATCAAACCCTAATTCATTGCTCCACACATCTAGGAGCAAACATTGATATCATAAGTATTCAATCATACTTATTCATTCTCATCATTTATCATTAAATGAATCATCAACACAAGGTATGAGTTCCTCTCTCATCCTTACCAGGGTATGATTACATCAGACTTTATTAACTTGGCTTAACCCTTTCTCAAAGAATGTTAGCCCACACTTATCAAAGTACATTAAACTTATTACATCTCAATGTAACAATTGACATAACACACTTCATGTGTTACTCATCCAAGTATATTAGATTTAAGGTGCATCAAGGTACATCAACCTTGAAGTGCTGGATGTGATATCTAACATGTCTTGATGTATCACTTCCCTCATTACTTTTAACATACTTAAGTTCATCAACTTATCTTGTATTAGGGTATGTCCCATCCTAATACTTTATGCACTAGCTCATCACATTTATCATGTAATGTATTGGTCATAAGTCACACAATTGAATTATTCAACCATCATTAATGATATGAAATCATCTCGGGTTAAGGCATTGTTGATATAGGATTAACCATTATCAACCACTCTAGGTTTTTACCTATCAAGGTATTATCCACACCATTACTTGGTGTTACACTCATCACTCCTAAGAGTGTCTTGCCCTTACCTTTACAAGGTCTATATGGTTAAATCATGTGCATATGTTCACCATATCGGGTTGTAGGTGTATAGACACTCACCATATCGGGCTAGGATTTGCACTTGTCTCCATATCGGGCATGAGGTACCTTCTTGACCTCATATCATGCACAAGATATATGTATGTGTCGCCCATGATACTTATGACGTATCAACCCATCACCATGTCGAGCTAGAAGTACATTCAATAACCTTATCTGGCTAGTCACCTTCTAGGGTTAGCCATGACGGGTTAGGGTTACCATATTGTTTAGGGTTGTGTATCATGCAACCATGTCATACAAGGTCATGTATATCTCATTATACTAAGTATCAATGATGTATCATATGATCATATCATGCAATAACACTTGTTACTCTTCACTTATATCGGGTTACCCAATTTAGGGTTTCTTGTCAACTTACAAGTATACAATTGACCTTGTATTGTGCATGGAGTCTATAATAGACTTCCTATCATCCAAGAGGTGTATACTACATACCTATATCGTTCAATAAGGTTTAAAAACCTATTCATATCTTTTTAGTGAAGTAGATGCATCATCATATCGGGTTAGAGGTGCTTGCATATGTGCTTGCACCCGATATCACTTTTATAAAGTGATTCCATCATCTTCAAGCTCTAGACCTTTGTTCTAACTGATATAATTCATGGAAATAGGTCTAAGAAACTAATTGAACTCATAATTTCATCAACTATTTCAGGAAATTTCGGAATTAAAAGCATTTCACTAATTAGAGCAATTTTGGTGAAGAATAATAACATGGTTGAGTTCAAGTTATATAACCCGCCTTAAGAACCACTTCAAAGCTTGAAGCTACAAAGCTACATGTTCCTAAGGTTGAATATGACTTTATCAAAGGTCCAAGGCTCGTTCAAAACTCCTTCCTATACAAGGAATCACCATGGATAAGCAATTGGTGAAGAAGAAAAGAAAGGCAGATCATAACCCTAATTCCATGCTTCAATTCAAGCTTGAAGACCACTATAGCTTACCTTAGGGTTAAGTTTTGAGTTCCTTAGCTCCTTGGCCGACACCCTACCACTCTTGGGTGATATGGACTTCCTCTTGGCCGACACAACTTTGCTTGTGGCCGATACCCCCTCACTTGTGACCAAAATCATATCAATTGGCCGATATCAACTTGCTATGGGCAATATCAACATGGTATGGCCGATATACTTGCTATGGCCAATACCCAAGGCCTATGCACGATACCCTTGTGCCCTTGCATGATATTCCAACCCTCTTGCACGATATGGCACTCACTTGCATGAAATGGCACTCAACTCTTCACCCTATTGGCCGATATCACCTTATATGGCCAATATCACCTACTTGGGAGATATGGTCTTGCCATGGGCGATATCCCAAGCCCCATGCACGATACAACAACATACCTTCACGATATGGGATCTCTATGCATGATACCTTAGGGCAAGAGGGTGTTAAGGGTCGCAAAATTGCACCAAGGGGTGAAACTAGGGGTATATATACTTGTTGATCATGAAGAAAGTCAAAAATGAGGTGTCAACATTTTGAGCTAGTAGGTGCCACGTGTCCATGCATGGGTGACACGTTTGAATGCATGCATAAACATTTATATTGTCTTGAAAAATGGTTGAGGATCATCTTGAGATGCAAATTCGTCAATTACTTATCCATTTGGATAAGTCATCTAGGTTTAATCACTATTTTAAGTCAAGCTGATACACTTTTTCTAAGGAAACTTGTTGGCCATCACACCTCACCTCCTTGAGGTGCTTTGCACGATATGGACTTTTCCAAAAGTTCAAAAAACGATATGGGACACCTACTTGGGCTCCAGGGCCGATAGGCACTCATATATAAGCTATTCAACTTGATACAACTCAAGTTGAGCTTCCAAATTCAACCCTTTTTCTTGGTCATTTCATCACCTAGAGTATCATCATTCATAATTGATCCAAACATGGTGTCTCATTAATTATCTCTCATATAAATTATACATAGAGGAAGTAGGGACATTCTAGAGGTGGTAATTTTCATATCAACCCCACATTTTGGGTAAATTACAATTTGTACCAAAATTGGTGCACAAGGTACCAGCATTGTTCAAACAAGTTCAAACTTGGAATTTAGGCTTTCCAAAAGCCACCACCGTGCATATTTCTCTATATAATGATGCTAAAACACATGAGTCATGTTCAAAATGTGACATTTTGCATTATAGTCCCTCTATTTGGGTAAATTGCACTTTGGTCCAAAACAAAGGAAAATTGCTCAAACAACATTCAATCGGGACCAAACTTGAAACATGAGTGTGTCACATGATAACAAAACACCTTAGAGGATTATATTAAAGATCTAAGCAACTTTATTAGTCAAAACAAATAGGGTTACCTCATAACCCAGGTCAGGGTCGTTACAAGTTATAAACCCCTAACAAGGATTTCATCCCCGAAATCCCAGGAAAAGGGAGGGACAGATTATTCATTAATCATGCCCTCAAGTCTCCACCTAACTTCTTAATGTTATGGAGATACCATAGATCTGTAGTTCACACAAAGTTCCTTTCACTAATTCAACCTTATCAATGTTTATGTTTATGTAGAGCATAAACCCCTAACATATGATGTCCATATTATTGAAAGGAAGAAGCATAAAAGAGCATACTTCTATCATCACCCAAGAATATTTATCAAAAGGGAAACATATATATCTAATAGAGATAATTCACTCAGCAATCTTTTATTCGTTTGGAAAAGTTCACTTAGCAAAACTCTATTTAATTGGGAATGCTCACTTGGCTTTTCCTTTATATTGGGAATGTTCACACAGCTATTCCCATTTAGGAATGTTCACACAACTTTTCCTATTTAATTGGGAATGTTCACATAGCTCTTCCCATTTAGGAATGATCACACAACTTTTCCTATTTAATTGGGAATGTTCACACAGCTCTTCCCATTTAGGAATGATCACACAACTTTTCCTATTTAATTGGGAATGTTCACACATCTCTTCCCATTTAGGAATGATCACACAACTTTTCCTATTTAATTGGGAATGTTCACACAGCTCTTCCCATTTAGGAATGATCACACAGCTTTTCCTATTTAATTGGGAATGTTCACACAGCTCTTCCCATTTAGGAATGATCACACATCTTTTCCTATTTAATTTGGAATGTTCACACAACTCTTCCCATTTAGGAATGATCACACAACTTTTCCTATTTAATTGGGAATGTTCACACAACTCTTCCCATTTAGGAATGATCACACAACTTTTCCTATTTAATTGGGAATGTTTACACAGCTCTTCCTATTTAGGAATGATCACACAGCTTTTCCTATTTAATTGGGAATGTTCACACAGCTCTTCCCATTTAGGAATGATCACACAGCTTTTCCTATTTAATTGGATTATACTCTCTAGATTGTTTCAGAAAGACTACTTGATCAGAGTAATAAAAAAGACAACAATCTAAGAGTTTCATACTTGCCTTATCTTCAATAATCATATACCTGGCCAGGGTATACAAGTATTGAGATTAGGTAGTATTTACTTTATTTACTATCATATTCCTCACTTCTCATCTCCTTATACACACATGATTTTTCATTTCTGAATTTTCTTCAGATATTGCTTCAATATCTCATCTTTTATTACACAGATAAGAGAGATTATAAAGCATTTTAAGGAGCACTGAGTAAAATGTAAGTTCTCTTCTTCCTTGTGTCCGTATAGGACTGGTTAAAGGAAGTTCAAAAACAACTACTTTCTTATTTTTTTTAACACATAGAATCAGGAAATGAAATATCAGAATGAATCTATTTCATCTGACTATTACCCCTCGCGGTCATCTACTACTTTAGGTTGACTTAACACATAGAGTCTAGTTGTTTCATGTTGTTGCTTTTGCTTTTTACGTTAGTGGGCTGTAACTTTCATAAGCCTTGCCGAGTCTACCTCGGTTGTTGAGTCATTTCCTCCTTTCTTTTCAAAGAAAAGAGTGTAGTATGCTCAACATGTCCATATCCATAACATGTCTTGTCCTCATACTATGGTCTTATCGGTCTCATTACCGATGTATAAGCTAAGCCATGAGTCTTACAGGTGGAAAGTTATGACCTTTGCCTTTACTTAGTGGCTACTGCCCTGGTACACTAGGCATTTATTGCACTAGTGGCACCGAAAACTTTGGCTTTTTAGAACAACTAGACAAATGTCTTTGGAATTGTAATAACATTTCCTTTATTCTCAGCTTATTTCCCCTTCTTGGGCACTACCATCATAGATATACTATCTATATAAACTTATGGCAGAGTCTACTTTCTCGCCATATGTTAATCTTTTCCACATTTTTCCCTGTTTCACATGTCTATGTCATTCAGAACCCCTTTCAAAATCCCAAAGTTTCTGTATTTAGGACTGGTAACCTAGGTTGTAATGCTAGTATCCAGTCTACTATATGCATCACTGTTGTCCTAACCTGCCCAACAAGAGCATAAACATAGGATTCTCTATCATGATCGGGTCATGATGGGAATTCTCAGGCATTCATTCTTCTCTTGCCTGATTCCTTACACCCTTTCCTGGTGCAACAACATTGCCCTCAACAATGTATTCCTCGTGTTCCCCAGTCATTTATAAACTTCACCCCTTCTTTTGCATAAGCAGAAGTAACTATAGGGTATACTGGAGGACACTAACACAGACTCAACACCTTAGTCCTATGTTTCTGTAGACTCAGTGAACCTTAAGCTCTGATACCAAAATTGAAACGACTGACACCAAACTGACAAACAAATCGTTACTAATTAAGTGGAATAAACATAAACAATGGATTAACAAAAATCACTATAATTTTAAACCATTTTTCCAGGAGATCCTTGTATATAAAACTTTTACTGAAAGATTCAAAACTCATACATATGATGAATGACTTTGTACAACATTGTTTCATCTCATCTCGAGGACAACATATGACAGTTTCTCTATCCAAACAAATACTGGAGCAACATAAAATCTCGAGGCATTCAAGACAAAATAACATATTTTTCATGAAACCGGTACGAACCAACTCCAAGGACCTAAGAGTAAAAAGACGACACATAGGACTCATATCTACAAGACAGGACAGACAGTACACTCAACCTGAGTTGTCACTGCTGCCTCAGCTATTGTTCTTTCTCTGCAAAAAGGACTTCACCTCCTTGTGCACGTCCACCTAAAAATTTGGATCCCACGGGGGTGAGACAATTGTAAATTGCCCCAATGAGAGATATAACTCTCCGCCAACAATATTATTATCACAGTTTAAATGGTATAAAACTGAGCAGAAGATAAGTAGTTTAGAATATTCTCATCTTTTAAAGCATTGCAACTATCTGTGATAGAGCAGTAAGTCATTTATTCTCTTTATAAGGAATGGGAAAAACATGTATATCATTTACTCATCATACTATATCAACATCTCAAGCTTATTCAGTGAAACTCATTATCATGGTATGCCATCCATGAATCATTCTCATTTCTATTTATTGGCTTCAACCAATCTGCTAACCACATATTTAATTGTACCAGTCATGTGAGTATACATCATCATATTATATTCAGGCATTGGACTATGCCAATCATGTGCAACTATTTCAGGCATTGGACTATGCCAATCCTATGCAAACATCACTGAATACCACATCACTTTTACTAGGCATTATACCTTGGCCACGCCATCATACTTATTCACATCCTTTCTATAAACAAGTATCCCTCTCATATATTTCAAACACTATAGCCCTTATTTGGCTATAAGCATAAAGCATGTATGATCAAGATTCCATTATTATTATTGTATCCATTTATTATTATCATTATATTACTAAGTTTCCATTTCTTAGTTTTTTTTAACATTATCATTTCTTACATGAGACTTTTATAAACACCTTGTTACCTCTCACTAGGCAAAAACTATCCTCATTGCTCACAAGGCCCGTTAAGTATCTTGTCACCTCTCACTAGGCAACAAATTATCACATGGATCACAAGGCCATAACACATCTTGTCAATTCTCAGTAGGCAACAAATTATCACATGGCTTACAAGGCCATAACACATCTTGTCACCTCTCACTAGGCAACAAATTATCACATGACTCACAAGGCCATAACACATCTTGTCACCTCTCACTAGGAAACAACTTATTCTCATGGCTCACAAAGCCCATAACACATCTTTATACTTTTATACAAGTATTTAACATGTCTCACAAGGCTTATGCAATAAAAGAAATACAACCTTCCCATCATTAGGGTTAGGGTTTTCCCTTTCTTATCGATTAGGGTTTCTCTTACATATCATTACCCTTCATTAGGGTTAGGGTTTTCCATTATTAACCATTTAGGTTTTCAAGAACATATTATCAATGATCAAACCCTAATTCATTGCTCCACACATCTAGGAGAAAACATTGATATCATAAGTATTCAATCATACTTATTCATTCTCATCATTTATCATTAAATGAATCATCAACACAAGGTATGAGTTCCTCTCTCATCCTTACCAGGGTATGATTACATCAGACTTTATTAACTTGGCTTAACCCTTTCTCAAAGTATGTTAGCCCACACTTATCAAAGTGCATTAAACTTATTACATCTCAATGTAACAATTGACATAACACACTTCATGTGTTACTCATCCAAGTATATTGGATTTAAGGTGCATCAAGGTACATCAACCTTGAAGTGTTGGATGTGATATCTATCATGTCTTGATGTATCACTTCCCTCATTACTTTTAACATACTTAAGTTCATCAACTTATCTTGTATTAGGGTATGTCCCATCCTAATACTTTATTCACTAACTCATCACATTTATCATGTAATGTATTGGTCATAAGTCACACAATTGAATTATTCAACCATCATTAATGATATGAACTCATCTCGGGTTAAGGCATTGTTGATATAGGATTAACCATTATCAACCACTCTAGGTGTTTCACCTATCAAGGTATTATCCACACCATTACTTGGTGTTACACTCATCACTCCTAAGAGTGTCTTGCCCTTACCTTTACAAGGTGTATAGGGTTAAATCATGTGCATATGTTCACCATATCGGGTTGTAGGTGTATAGACACTCACCATATCGGGCTAGGATTTGCACTTGTCTCCATATCGGGCATGAGGTACCTTCTTGACCTCATATCGGACACAAGATATATGTATGTGTCACCCATGATACTTATGTGGTATCAACCCATCACCATGTCGAGCGAGAAGTACATTCAATAACCCTATCGGGCTAGTCACCTTCTAGGGTTAGCCATGATGGGTTAGGGTTACCATATTGTTTAGGGTTGTGTATCGTGCAACCATGTCATACAAGGTCATGTAGACCTCATGATACTAAGTATCAATGATGTATCATATGATCATATCATGCAATAACACTTGTTACTCTTCACTTATATCGGGTTACCCAATTTAGGGTTTCTTGTCAACTTACAAGTATACAATTGATCTTGTATTGTGCATGGAGTCTATAATAGACTTCCTATCGTGCAAGAGGTGTATACTAAACCCCTATATCGTTCAATAAGGTTTACAAACCTATTCATATCTTTTTAGTGAAGTAGATGCATCATCATATCGGGTTAGAGGTGCTTGCATATGTGCTTGCACCCGATATCACTTTTATAAATTGATACCATCATCTTCAAGCTCTAGACATCTGTTATAACTGATATAATTCATGGAAACAGGTCTAAGAAACTAATTGAACTCATAATTCCATCTACTATTTCAGGAAATTTCGGAATTAAAAGTATTTCACTAATTAGAGAAATTTAGGTGAAGAATAATAACATGGTTGAGTTCAAGTTATATAACCCGCCTTAAGAACCACTTCAAAGCTTGAAGCTCCAAAGATCCATGTTCCTAAGGTTTAATATGACTTTATTAAAGGTCCAAGGCTCGTTCACAACTCCTTCATATAAAAGGAATCACCATGGATAAGCAATTGGTGAAGAAGAAAAGAAAGGTAGATAATAACCCTAATTCCATGCTTCAATTCAAGCTTGAAGACCACTATAGCTTACCTTAGGGTTAGGTTTTGATTTCCTTAGCTCCTTGGACAACACCCTACAACTCTTGGGCGATATGGACTTCCTCTTGGCTGACACAACTTTTCTTGTGGCCGATACCCCCTCACTTGTGACCAAAATCACTTCAATTGGCCGATATCAACTTGCTATGGGCAATATCAACATGGTATGGCCGATATACTTGCTATGGCCGATACCCAAGGCCTATGCACGATACAATTGTGCCCTTGCACGATATGCCAACCCTCTTTCACGATATGGCACTCACTTGCACGATATGGCACTCAACTCTTCACCCTATTGGCCGATATCACCTTATATGGCCAATATCACCTACTTGGGCGATATGGTCTTGCCATGGGCTATATCCCAAGGCCCATGCACGATACCAAAGCATCCCTTCACGATATGGGATCTCTATGCACGATAAATTAGGGTAGGAGGGTGGTAAGGGTTGCAAAATTGCACCAAGGGGTGAAACTAGGGGTATATATACTTGCTGATCATGAAGAAAGGCAAAAATGAGGTGTCAACATTTTGAGCTAGTAGGTGCCATGTGTCCATGCATGGGTGGCACGTGTCAATGCATGCATCAAAATTTATCTTGTCTTGCAAAATGGTTGAGGATCATCTTGAAATGCAAATTCGTCAATTACTTATACATTTGGATAAGTCATCTAGGTTTAATCACTATTTTAAGTCAAGCCGATACACTTTTTCTAAGGAAACTTGTTGGCCGTCACACCTCACCTCCTTGAGGTGCTTTGCACGATATGGACTTTTCCAAAAGTTCAAAAAACGATATGGGACACCTCCTTGGGCTCCATGGCCGATAGGCACTCATATATAAGCTTTTCAAATTGATACAACTCAAGTTAAGCTTCCAAATTCAACCCTTTTTCTTGGTCATTTCATCACCTAGAGTATCATCATTCATAATTGATCCAAACATGGTGTCTCATTCATTATCTCTCATCTAAATGATACATAGAGGAATTAGGGACATTCTAGAGGTGGTAATTTGCATATCAACCCCACATTTTGGGTAAATTACAATTTGTACCAAAATTGGTGCACAAGGTACCTGCATTGTTCAAACAAGTTCAAACTTGGAATTTAGGCTTTCCACAAGACACCACCTTGAATAATTCTCTCTATAATGATGCTAAAACACATGAGGCATGTTCAACATGTGACAGTTTGCATTATAGCCCCTCTATTTGGGTAAATTGCACTTTGGTCCAAAACAAAGGTAAATTGCTCAAACAACATTCTATCCGGACCAAACTTGAAACATGAGTGTGTCACATGATAACAAAACACCTTAAAGGATTATATTAAAGTTCTAAGAAAATTTATTAGTCAAAACAATTAGGGTTACCTCAAAACCCAGGTCAGGGTCGTTACAGACATAGTCAGTGAATTCTTGCCCAGTGAATTGATAGAAGTAGTTCCTCCTCCAATTACTTTTGAGGTAGAAATTGAGGAGAAAATCTCAGAATAGGACGAGGGGAACTTGAAGTATATGTTCAATAAAGCTCCATGCAAACCTAAAAACCCAGTCTTCCCAGAGCCACATATGGCTGATATAAGTAGTTTGGCAGCACCTCCGCTACTGCCTAACAAAATGAGGGAGATGGAAATGACGTCAGTATTAGGGATGCTTCTGTGTGACATCCACATTTTGGTTGTATACTTGATAGATAAAAATCCAAGAAAGGATGTCATATACAACACAATATTTTGTCTGACTAGAAATGACTTTAGGTCAGCCTTCTAGCATAAGACATCAATTAATAAATTATTATTTAAAGTTCTCTGTGGAACAATCATAGAAGAATATATGTATAAAAATAAAGAGGGGCCAATTTTCAATGCCACATCTAATTTGGCCACACAATTATTTGTCAATAACACCAGAGCTCCCTTTGTTAAGAGTTGCAAGATGAACTACAAAGAACAAGGAAGATGCAACTTATCACACTTCCTTTTAAATCCTTCAACCATTAGTTGCTGACAATGTTGAATCTTCCCACTAGGTAGGTTACTACTTACAATTGTAACATAAAAGACCTTCAACGTGGATGGATAGTCTTCAAGAAGGGAAAGAATAGGACCATACAAGAAATCCCCACACACCTAAAAAGTCTAATACAGTGGGTGGAAGGGTGGTTTTGTCCTATCTGGATGGAAATAATTATTGACACTAACTTCCCTCAACAAAAGCCTGACTTAGGGGACAAGTAGTGCATTATGCTCAAGTCATTAAAGTTTGAAATGGGGGGATTCCCCTTGAAATGATAGTAAATGAAGACTTCCATGCCTTATGAGGGAAATATGTCATGGATATCATCCATATAGAAGATTCTTCTATGATGAGAGAATAGAGGACATCCTCCATATGATGTACTCATTGGTGCCCCTTCATTAGAAACAACATGGAAGGAGCAATTGAAACAAATGTGAAAAGAATAACAAATCCCTCCTTAGTAACTAGTTACAACAACTCCAACACAAATCCCTTTTCACCAACAAAATGATATCCCCACCCCTTTACCTGAGGGAAAAGCTGGACAGGTTGACAAAGAAGTCGAGGTGGGTAAGGAAATAAATATTCCTACAAATAAAGTACACATCATTCAAGCGACTAAATAGGAAGCTCACCAACAAAAAAAAAAGTGGATGCTCCAATTCACTCCAATCAAGAAGTAGATGAAGAAGAGAAAGCCACCAATGAAGAAGATGACACACATATTACATACAAAGATGTAGCCAAACTAGCACCTACATATATGATACAACCCACATTTGAAAACTTTGACAAAGATGCATGCTATGTGTTTCATCATGAAATAAATCAATCCCAGTGATGATGAAATTATCACAATCTTTTATAGAGACGATGTCCATGTCCTATGGCTAGACATATATGACATTCTCAATATTGGAGAATATATAATGGTAAAGCTATGACAACCTACCAGCTACCTCTAGCTAGTGAGGTCCATGATGTATACATGGCCTTATATGATATTCTATGGGACATCATTTTGATAAAGGGATGATGACAGCTCCAACAAATTATATAGTACATGAAGTTCAGAGTTCCACATCTAATTGTTGTACCTTTTTTTCACAAGGGCTACTGGACACTTCTGTCAATAAATTCAAAAGCCAAAAAGATCTGATGCAACAACTTTGATGGCCTGTTCAACATGAAGAGAATAACTTATCATAAAACTGCAACAAGTGTATCTAAATAGAAAGCCACACAAGTGGCTACTCATATTGTTGAGCTTATTATGATGTATGATAGAGGCTTTGCTGATGTAGAAAATAAATTTGAAAAACCACAATTCTTCCATAGGAGCCCGCAACAACATCTTGGCTCCAATGATCATGGATTATAGATAAAAATGCTAGAAACAACTGACAAGAAGGTGGAGTTCTACCATGAATATGATTACTACCACCATCTCTGAGGGACTTATTTACTACATCTCCTTACGTCAGAATGGACATTCACAAGTTTGAAGCTTTAACTTGTCTATTATCACTCAACCTCACTCTTTGACACCTTGGAGACAAGGGTATGATACATTTGGGGGGTCTAAATAGGGAAGCTAGGTACGTCTACTTGCCCAAAACGTCCTATTTTTATTTTTATCATTTTACTATTTATCATATCATTCCTGTATGAATTTTGAACAAACATTGACAAAATCAGAGTACAAATTTTTTTGGTGTAAATATCTTAGTTGTATTAATCCTAAGAAGGATAAAAATTTGATATTCAGGCAAACTTTTGAATCCAATTTTCCTAGATGTTGTCATCACTCACATATTAGACTTGTCATCAAGCTACCTCTTAGCATGACCATTTCAGGTATGATGTTTTGGGCTTTTGATTTGCCTAATAAAATTGTAATTTATCATGTATTTACTTCATTCTTATGTCAAGATACTACATGCAACAAAAGAATTCTACTATTCTAGGGAAAACCCTATGAAATAAGGAGGACCCCATCTGGCACACTCTCAACCGATCACCTAGCCTTCCAATACATATTGAAAAGTGCAAACACTCACTTCAAAGGAAACAACTACCCTTTCTAGTACTCAATCCCTACTATAGGATAAAAAGAGCCTTGGCAGTCCATATACCATGATTATCCTATCACCCAACCTTGTGAGAAAGAATAAAATTTGAGTGTGAATAAAAACATGAGAGTTGTGCTTGGCAAGATGTCTAAAGGATCTACCCCATTGGTATATAGCTACACTTAAGAATGTAGATATGGCATGCCCGATAGTGGATCCCAGATGCCATACAAAAAACCACCTATCTTTTCATGAAAATCTCACATAACCAACTAAAACTACATTACGACTGACAGTTGAGTAACACTATCTCTAAAAATTTCTCATAGTTGAGTGAACCCTAGAAAGACAAGAAACAAAAGAAACTTTGGCCCACCTCTACACAACTAGCTAGGACCACCTGAAAAATTAAAAGTTGGGTGTGAAAGCTACCTTTGATGGTTCCTTGCACAGGTTTCTCTTGGAAATGAGGTTGGATGCAAATCATGATGGAGATACTCCTCTTGAGAAGAGGATTTGCTAGATAAAAGAGGCCATGGAACTCTAGATCTAAGAGAATGAAACCTGGGGGTATTGTCAGTCGATCGAGTAGTCATGTAGATTTGTTTACCTAAGGATGACATAAGGATGTAGTCAATGTTGAAAAACACTAAACAAATGAATCCCATAATTGCCACACAATGCTTTGATTCTATTTATTAGATTGAGGATAAGCCAAATTCTAGGTTTGGGGGAATTCATAAAATCCAATTTGGTGGATGTTTCATGCCTAATTTTACCCTATATTTCCTTATATAGTACAACACTACATTAACTTTCTCACATTGTGTTCATGTTTACCATTCACTTCTTTTTCTAAGATTAACTACTCATTTACATGCAGGAAATCAATCAAATAATGGTTCAAACCTTTGTAGAGGATTCCCATCAGTTTCTAGAACTGATGGTTCCTACTTGACTACTACAAGCCTGTCAAACTAAAGCACCATTAGATTTGACGTTTGACGCTCCCTCTACGTGTTTCATAAAGTCCATTGGAACATGAGCCATCAGATGTCAGTTTCTTTACATCATTGAAAGACTAGAGGCTATATATCAATCGATCATCACTCAAATCTCAAACATAGCCTTATGATGGCGAGCCTTCCTAAGCCTACAGAAGGCCGACCAAAGCGTTCTTTCCAATGGACCGATTGGGAGCCGAAGAACACTAACCTCATCAACCAATGGTGTGCCTATCAATTGAGTGCCAATTGATGGTTCTCCTATCAATGGGAATTGACGGCCAAGTAGATAAGATGACCCAACTGATGGCTTGCCTGCACCACCGCCTTGTGATGGCGGCACTACATGGTTCTGTCATTCAAAACTATTAAGTGCAAGCCTCGAGGCACCTACTTTAATGAATTGGGTCTCAATTAAGTCTTTTTTATGATTGCCTCAAACCCCACATCAAATGCTAAAAATAGTACTTCCCCTACTTGAGAGAGGGAGTCACGTCGTGTAGGAGAGGACAAAGTTCTACTACCGTGCTAGATGCCCATCGACCCCCACTCCCCTCCATCAGTTTGATGCATCCTAAGGATGAGAGTTTGAATGTCAACACTACTCCATCATCATCGAACATACCTTAACTCATACTTTGAAGGAAGGGGAAAGATGAGCCAACCATATTCACTATCATCATTAAATTCAGTGAGGAGGTCTCCATTGACCTTGAATTGCTAAGGTTATTGTTGGTGTATTGTTCACCTTCATGTATAAAAAAATTTCACCTTCTTCCATCCCCATCTCCATGTCTCATCATCCTTGTTATTCCATCATGACACTTACCACTATGAGTGGGTAGTCATCTTACTTGGGTTGGGAGTAGACACTAAGGCTCTCCTAACATGTAAATACTTACTTCCATTGAATATATGCCTCTTATAAATGCTTATCTCCAACTCTTGTTCTTAATGCTTTATTTGCATGATTAGCTACCATTTTGTGTTGTTTTATGGTCAATACCTCGAGGGACTAGTATTAACCTATATTTAAGAGTTCTAGAGTTTCATGAATGTACAGAATGTTGGAATGCTTAATCTAATGATCATATGTCTATATTTTGATTGTTTGTTTGTCATCTCAAGAGGGAGATACAACCATATAATCTAGATCTATAGTAAGATCAAGAGAGGGAGGGAATAGACACTTGTGATGATTGCTTCTGAACTTACTAAGGTTATGCAATGGTTGTGAGTATTGATTATTGGTGAGAGACCCTAGATGGTTAAACCCAATCCAAGTTTCTTTTGTACTTGCACTCTTATCCTTTATTATTCTTGTTCTTTTGTTTTATATTATATTTTACTTTAATCATTTGTTGTTTGTGAGTTGGATAATCATTGTTCCATAAGGAATATGTACCTTTCCTTAACTATCAACTTGGTGTAACTAAGCCAAGGCTTTGAGGATCTTAGCACTTGCTACCCTTGCCCTTGTGGTTCGACCCCAATCAACTACATAGGCCTCTCCATTACTATTGTCAAAGTCTAAGCATCGGGTTACAAATATAAAGTTCGATAACACTAGATCTACTCCTTTTTGGACGTGCAATTTTGGGCGATCACAGACCACATATATTTTTTTATAAATATTATTTTGTCTAATAGGGACCATTTCCATGAGGCCATCTAATCTAATCCCAAGAAAGATTGAACTTGGGTCTGAGTCTTGACATGCCAGTCTTCCTATATCAAAGATAAATGATGTGAAAAAATGGAGATGTTATTGGGAAGATGGTCAAGATTGAATCTGATGAATCACAATGAAATGGGTTCAAGTTTGTACATATTGCCATTAAAATAAAGACTTCCAAAATGTTGCTACCTGCAATATTCATTAACAAGAACACTTAGAAAATGTTAGGACTTGCCCATGATTTGCAAAATGTGGAAGGCTAGGCCGCTCCAAATTCTAAGTGCAAGCATGAGGTCAATCAATACATCTCTACTGAAACTACTTCCATCCCGATTCCTACACTAGGAATCATGTAAAATATGGTGATCCATGCTCAAAGACCTGATTAGGAAGAAACAATCTACATCTCATAGGATTAAAAGTCATACCCCAAAGAATACATACAAGGATACAAACTTGAAACAAAAAGATCCTAAAGCAATCGAAGTCTCAGAGGATGAGGCAAACCCTAATGAAGATAATGATGATTGGGAAATACTCATAGACAAGAATAAGAAGAGGCTTACAAAAAGTAAGTTTCAACTGGAAAGGAATTAAAAACATAAAATCAAGTCAATCAAGACAATAGGGTAGTTCAGCTAAGAAACAATGTGTAAAGGCATGATTCCTACGACCAAATATGTAAAAGACTGCTTCAAAAAATATAAAAAATAATTTTACAATCATGATTAACATCAGAGTCATAGAAGCTTTACATCAGATTACAAATTACAAGTAGTAGTTGATTCCTATATATTCTTCGATAAGGGATAGTTCATGCATGTCTCTTCTAGGTCTTCTTTGATCACCTACTCATAAGGTTCCAGAGGAAACAAAAGCCACACATGAGCCCCAATAAGGGAAACATGGGTAAGAAAAGTTGGTATAAATCAACATTTAGAAACAATATGAACCTATCTACCTCAGATTTTCATGGAAAAATGCAAAGGAATAACAATATAGGAAAATGACATGATGCAGTAATGGGTTTTCAAACGCATTAAGATTCAAGATCCAAGTTTTGAATCTAGTTATTCAATTTTTCAATGGAGAGCACATATCAATGTCTAGTTGTTAGGGAATCCATGTTCTCTCCTATGGAGAACGACAACACACCAACTTAAATTCCCAATATACTAAAGGACCCTATGTCCTTTAACTGTACACATAGGTGTGGAAGCGTAATTCCACTAAACTAGGGGCACTACCTACCCTTTTCCGATGTTTAAACATTGTGCTACTATTTTTCAGGAATAAGTGTTGGTGGCATTTTAAATAGGTAGTCTAAGGTACAAAATTAATTTTTGGCCAACCAACACATCTATTCATGTATTTAATAAATGAGGGAAATAACTTTCCATTTAGAAATATATATTTCATACGTTTGGATCAAAGTATGCAAAATTATAAGTTTCAAATATTCAACTCTGATAATTTAATCAAAATAGATAAGATATACACATGTAGAGGAATATTTTTCACTAAATTGCTTGGAATCAGGTGATGTTTAGATTCCATTTTATTAGTTTTATAGGTTCTAGGGTTTTCATTTTAGGAGCTTGATTCAAGTGTTTCCCATTCTAGTCTTTCCTAGGAATTTACTATGTTATACATGTAGTCAAAGTCTTGTCATTAGGTTAGGTTACCAATGTATCAACAAATTCTCAATCTTATGGTGGTGTAGGTAGATTAGCACCAAGCTAGAGGACACAAACTTGTAGGAAGCTCAATCATTTTGTGGGTCGTCACTATTCTTTATGATCGAGATATAGGTTGTTGTACATCTAATGTGGTGGTCATCAATGAGGAGGAGGATCAATGACCATTGTAACTATGATTCAAATATCTAATCAACATTACCAAAGGGGCAATAGTATTTGGAGTATTGTGGATGGTGGCATTAGGATGGGTCTGATAGGTAGCAATGTCTGTGTTTCATATCGGTGGTGATGTAGCTATGTGTTTGCATTGGGGAATTGGGTCCCTGAGTTGTGAGCTCAGATTGGATCAAGGATGGAGGCAAGGATATGGGGGTTTAGGCATCTCTAAAGATGGTGGCACTGATAGTGGTATTGCTGGAAATCATGAGACTACAAGTCTAGAAAGTGTCATCCTAAAGGTTCAATGGCTAGGCTATGTTGCACATTAGATGATCAGAGATATGCTAGTCTATTGTTCATGGGGGTCTGTAATGGGTTTATATGGAGTTTGAAGGAATGTGTTGGGGATTTTGGATGAGGGTTTGCTGATAAGAAAAAGTGGCACTATTGGTATGTCTTGAATTCATCAAGATACCATCTCTTTCGGTCTGCATTGATGGCGTGGTCAAGGTAATGACCATCTAAATAGACTATTTGGGGGGTGGCATTTCATAGGTTCACATTGGGTATCTATGTTTGAGACGAATGGGTGGCCTAGTTATGTAGTGATCACAGACACAACATCACCTCTCTTCCTATGCAAATTGTAGGGAATACATGACCTAAGGGAAGAGGAAAGTGTTGGTCTTCCATAATTTATATCCTTTAGTAACCCTTTCATTGAAATTACTTCTAATGTGTATATCTTTTAATGGAAAACCCAACTATTTTTATATTTTGACCATTGGTTCTCGGCTATTAGTTTTTGAAAACATTAACACCTTTAATTATGATTCTAAGTGTCCAATTTTAATCACACTCCATATCATGATTGTGCACACTCAATAACATGACTAATATCCTACATTGATTCAAAAGAAATTATTTAATAAAGTGAGTGTGTTATTTAAATACAAGGTCAAGTCAAAGTATTTGAGTAAGAGGCTTTCAAATTGAGATAAATGATGTCATGAAAATAGATCAAGGGATTACTTTGTAAACATTTTTCAAATGTGGAGGCAGACTAGCATATGAGAGCATGATAATGGATCAAAATAATCACATGAGAGTTGGAATAGGGTTCATTTTTAAATTATCTCAAGTTTATGGGAAATTGTGAATGTATAAGTCAAAATAAAATATAGTACCAAATTTTAGTATGTTACACAACAAAATCAACAAAGGGCAAACCACTCAATCAAAGAAATCCTACCAATTTGAATCTTGTAAACCTAGAGAAAACAAGCCTCAACATATTCCTTACCTTCACCAATGCCAAGTTGTAAATGGATATGCGATGCTCAAGAACACAAAGATTGTGTATCAAGCCGTCCATAGGCCAAATAGGGTGAGGAAGAAGTGTACAACATATGAACAAATTGCAAGAAAAAATGAGCCTCAGGAAAACCTTTTAGGAGGAGGAATTGGTCCTTGGATTTCCAACAGGAACATGGATCAAGAACAAATCCCACTTGTGATATGCAATTGAAGATGATGTAACCGATGAATATCAATCGGTCAACTATGTGCGACCTTCAATTAAGGCACACACACCTCTCCTTGTCATTCTTGTAATGATCTGTTGTTGAAATATCAATGGCACCTCCTTAGGCAACATAATTTTCATTATTAAAGAACTCAATTTCTCACTTAGATTTCAAATTTGACAAATTATTGAGACTAAATGCAGAAGACTTTCTACATAGAACATTAGTCATTCACATCAATTTCTAGCTTCTCCCAAAGTTGAAGCCACTTATTTCTTTAGTGGAATTTGGCTCATGCGAGATGATAACAAATGTTTTGTGGAGATCATTTGTAGTCACTGGGAATTTATTCACTGCAAAGTGAACAATAATGGATTTACAAGCATTATATATGACATTTGATCCCTACCAAAAGCAAATATCCTTGGGATAGACATGAGGGGTTATCTACTAACATTAATGAAGCATTGGATGTCATGGGGGACGTTATTGCCATGCTGAATACAAATGAGAAATGTGTGGTACCTACTTCGACAAGTATGCTAGTGCACACTTCAACTCTTGTCTCATGAACATAGGTCTACATGACATGAAATCTCATTGTCAATTCTTACGCTTCCATCATGGTTGTTATAGGAGCAACTAGATAGAATTATCATACATGCATAGTGGCTTGATGATAATCCTGATACCAATATCATGGTAGTGTCATGAGTGGATTTAGATAGAAATCATTTGCTTATCTCAAACATCAAGTCTACTACGAGAAAGAAATGAATTTTCAAAACAATATTGGTAGCATAGAATCTCATCCCCAAGTTTTACAAGGACCTTCTCACTCTCTATAATGAACACATACCCTTTCTTGAACCTTCATCCTCCTTCAAGAACTAATGCTGAATTCACCCAACATCACCATAAGGAGAATTGTAAACTTCTGTCTACATTAATAAATTTTAAGTACATGACAAAACTTCTCATATTCATCATTCTGACATATGTTCCATGGTAATCTAGGAGAAAATCAACTCCTCTATGAAGAAGCTGAGTGGAAACAATGAGGCCTTATTTAATGGATTTGGTATGGGGATCAAAATACCAAATTATTCCACTCCTATGTCAAGCCACATAGACAATACCAACAAAATCACTTACCTCAGTACTAGTAGTGACCACTGGCTAAGTAACACAATGAGCATCCGAGAGCTTATCCTTCATTTCTAACTTAGTGATATCAAAGAGTATACTTACCTAACATTGTTTTGATAGTTACGTAGGCACCTTCCTTCCATCACTACCAATGCGTACAAGAACATGGTGGCAATTACTTCATATTAAGAAGTTTCAATAATCATGTTTACGTTTGTCTCCTCCAGGGCCCCCATACCTAATAGAGTCTACAACGAGTTCTTCTAGAGTATTTGGGATCATGTTGGACCATCTACCTACAAAATAGTTACAAATGAGTTCAACTCTAAGCAAATAAAACCTGAGATGGGAAATTCACATATGGCTCTTATTCCTAAAGCAAGAACACCCCAATATTGTAGTGAACTTTGGCCGATATCTCTCAATGACAAATGCTTCAAACTAATCTCTGAGATTTTAGTCTATTTCATAATTCATGGATATGCCCTACTCAGTCAAGCTTCATTCTTGGGAGATCTATTAGTAGAAATATCCTGCTAGTACAAGAAGTTATCCACAACATGAAAGCAAGGTTGATAATGAAGAATTGCATGTGCATCAAATTGGAATTCTCCAAGGCCTTCATCGAATGAACTAACGTTTCATCCCTAGCATGCTTAAGAGGAATTCTTTACCTCTAAAGTTCTATAATCATATTATGAAAACTATTAAATTGTGTCACACTTCCAATCATTGCGAAGGTGAAACACTTCATGCCTTTAAAGATAAACAAGGCATTAGGCCAAGAAATTCTATCACACCTTATTTCTTTGTTCTTTGCATGGATAGACTCATCCACTCTATTTACCAATGCAATAGCTAACAATATTTGGAAACCTATAACCCTCTCAAGGGGCGGAACCAAGATCTACAATGTGCTCTTCATTGATGACATAATTCTTATCAGAGAAGATTTACTACACCAATTTGGAACAATCATCAAAATCCTCTGCTCCTTTGCAAAAGTCTCATATTAAGTAATTTCTCAATAAAAATGTAAATGTTCTTTCAACTCTTACTTTTCCATATTTGAGATTCGATCTATCATTAAGAAGTTAGGAATCATGTGGACTCTACACCTTAGGGAATTTCATGACATTTTGTTAAACCATCATAGAGTAAAAAACCTACTCACTCTAACATTCTCACTGACATCGTAGGCCACATGAATGGTTAGACCGTGTGGCACCTATCTCTATCTATATGCATTGCACTTGCCAAATCAACTTTGCATGCTATCACCACTTACATAATGAAATCATTTCGTTAATATCCTCATGTATGTGATCATATAAACAAGCACAATAGCCAATTCATTTGGTCTATAAATTGGGAACAAAAGAATGTCTCCTTAGTTACTTGCAAAAAGTTCATGTCCAATATGGATATCATGGACAAAACATTAAGGATGCTTGCGATCATCATCACACTCATATCATGAAGAATGTCTAATCTTTTTTGAACCCACCATCAAATATATGGGTTCAAGTTATGAAAGAGAAGTATATTTGTGGAACTATGTTCCCCATGAATCCTATCTCTTTGGCTTGGAGTTTCGTTAAATAGCACCTACATGATATGCAAAACTCCAGTTACAAAATCATAAACAATGGCCTGCAATTGAACATGCAGATAGAAAAATGCATCCTTGGAAAATCAAAATAGGAATACCATAATAATCTCCAAATTCCTACTGGGTTAAAGTCCCTCAATGTGAAGTCCATGAAACTTGACTCTAGTGGTTGAGATTGTGAGTTCATCCCTGAATACTTACCTACAAGTTCTTGGAAAGTCATTGCTACCATCCCCCTAGATCATTCAGCCAGCTCTAACCTTTGGGGCTGGTCTCTATAACTGAATAGACATATGTCATCTTGCAGTTTATTACTGGAATAAGATTTGGAAGAACAAGTTACCAACATGAGTGTTTGGCTCTTACAACATCATGACATCCATACTAATATGGAAGAATGTGGATGAAACATTGAAGTAAGCAGTGAATGCCCATTGTCTCATAATATTGATGACATTATCCTTCATGTGATTCATGAATATTGGTTCAGTCAACTTGTGTGGACTAAAATCAATATGGGAGGTGATTATTCCTCTCTGAATGAATTTAAATGTATCAATCAGATCCACCAATAACAAAATAATCTAAGAGAATGTGGTAGTGAAGTGGTTTGTCACCTATTGGCACATTTTGATATGTAAGAACAAATTACTTCACCAAGGGGTAGTGAAGATATGAACAAATAACTTCACGAATTGCTGACCCAATCATAAAATGATCCATGTTGTCTAGATTACATGTTTTTCTCTCTATTAATCAACATCTTTACCTTAGTTAGAACCCGAACATTATTTTAAACTTTTTGTTGTCTACACTATATAAGGGATCATTAATTGTTAATCTCTAGTATTTTGCAAAAAAGAAGAAAAAATTGGGCACTTTAGAGTCTCTTGGCATATTCATGCGAAGAGCATTTGTCGGCTGAATTTTCCATAGGGCAATATGGTTGGCAGATGTATGTATCGGATTGACAATATTTTCAGTGGAAACGTTTCTAATCAATAAGTAATTTCAAAAACATGTGTCTTTGTCAAGATAAAATATTTTTTTGGTTAAGTTTCCCCTAAGGTAACTCAAATGACAACATTATAATGTAACATACAAGAAAGTGCATTTAGCATTTGAAGGGGTTAAACCTTCAAAAGTAGATCCATTAGAACCCAAAAATGGCTACAATTTAACCTAAGTAATTGTATGGAATAGTAGGCAATCTCAACTGAAGAGAGACAATTGGACTACATTCAAAGTTTGACTTCTATGTTCAATGCTATAGATGAGTAATTTTTCCTGCAAGAGATCATAATGTTCTCCAAGCTTAATTACTTCTCTACATTTATTTGAATGAGTTAGGTTTTGAATAAGATGTCTAGAATCAAAGGCATGCTTGTAAATATCTCAATGTCCATTCCCCAATGTCTTCTCTCAAAGCTTGTAATTGAAGATTGCTTCCTTAGTGAAGAAGGTAAAGTTTCAAGGCTAGAGATCTGAAGTGAAGGGTTGGTATGTTCTTGGTGAATTTTGAAGAAACTTTCTCAATGGATAGGTTAGACCTTGATAATTTCATTGTCTCCCTTATACATAAAGAGAATCTAGTTAATCTTTGTTCTTGAAGAAAGAAGGTGTTGATGGTGTAACTCCTATATGGAATATAAGGTGGGACTTAAGTCTTAAAAGTCATCACGTTGACCTATCTATGGAGTCGAGTACATGTCTATTTAGAGTCTAGAATCACTATCAATGCTTTCGTTCATTTTTGAATTGCTCAATCTAACATACCCTTGCTTTCCTTGTTCACTTGCAATCAAAGTTTGATGTCTTAAAGGAATCAAAAAATTTCTGCAAATGTTCTTTTCTCTATCAACCCCCATCTGTAAAGCTCACAGTTCCAACAAGTTGTATCAAATCATAATTTTCTATGATCTACTCCTCAAATGAGTAAGTGGATGGTAAAAACAACATGCTTCGTTCACTCAACATTGAGGGTCACATCCTCTAATCTTTTATGATACCAACTTCCTCTATTGGAAGAGATGGATGTAATTCTAAATTGATATAATTAGATCTAACATGTGGTTAGTGTTAGGTTTCCCTTACAAACATCTAAACTGTGATATGCACACTTGAAATGAGGCAAAATTGCAGAAGGCCTAACTCAATTCTAGATCCATAACACATCCTTTACTCAATGCTTACACCAACCATATCCAATCTCATGTATGCTTGGGATAATGCTCAAGATATATATAATAGACCATGTACAATATATGAATGAGTGGATAAAATCAAGGAGAACAAAGTCAATGTTCTTAATAAACTATTTGATGGTTCTAAATTAGGCAATATGAAGAGTGTGGCTGAAATGTAATCATGGCTAGACACCCTAGTAAATGGTCTTGCTTCCTCAAGGCATACCTTGTAAAATGATAAGATGAACTCAGCGATCCTGTTCTCTCCAATCACTGCTGGGAGAAGAAGGTGACAACCAATGAAGAAACTAAGTCACCTGCCCTCTCATAGGCAATCTTCAAGCCAATGCAGTTAGACTCAAATCACAAGAAGAAGAGTAAAATGGCACTATATGAATGAATCTCCAAAAGCAAAGAAGCATCATCCAAAAATCTGGGGTAGGAGGAAAGATTTCCATCACAAGGAGGGAAGGCACAAGAAGTGAGTGACACACCTAAAATGTATGTGTAAAATGCAAGTGTACACATTGTGTAATATAGTCCTATGAGGTCTGAGTGTTGAAATTAGGGAAACATTTTCTAGAAACTACTACTAACTTTAACCTAATCAGCTAGGCCTAGGAAAAATGATTCAATGATTGTTTAATAACTAAGAGAAAAGAATAAAAATCTAAAGTATAAAAATGTGATTACTAATTGATGGATTCCTTAGAATTATAGTTTCACCATGGTATGCATTGCATTCAAACTTCATTTCATCAATAATTATTCACTCTTAACCCTAGAGGAATTACATGCAGTAAGTTCTACACACTCTTGTAGTGTAATACACTACCTAGACTAAGAAAAACCCCACTTATCTAATGGTTTAGGAATTATCTAGATGCATTATCAATAACTCTAGGTTGTTCTTTCAAAGCCGTAATCCCTCTCCCAATGCACGATATAAGCTATGTAAATGTATAGCATTTCCAGCCCCTAATTTCTCTCCCAAAGCAACTAGTGGTATAATATATTTTTTCTAGTGATCTGCCACAAACAATTTCATAAGAAATTATAGATTCAAAACTAGAATAAAAGGAAATAGATTATTAATTCATAATATTTGAACACAAAGTAATATTAAGATATTCACGGGTCCTAAGGATTATGAGGATTATCCCCGCATCATTTCTATCATCAAATAAAGAGAGGAAGAGGGAGAAAACAAGCTAAACATTAGAAAATCAATGAAAAGATCTCGGAGAAGTGCTCCTAAGGATCCCCTCTGGTAGACACCTCAATTCACTATGTTCCAGTTGTAAATCTACCCTTCAAAACGTTCTCAGAGCATCCAGTATGTGGCTATATCCTTCATCTCCTCCTATACTAGCTTTGTGCTCCTTTATAATGAGATAGATCATGATATTCCTCTTTGTCTAAACTCCCCTTAGGTCATAAGTGGGGCTTTGCCTATCATTAAGTCACAACCATTAGATCTATCTTGATTTTCAATCTACACTCTTCTAGGTGAAGGGTATTCTCTCCATTTCCTTCCTTTTTTGTCATGCTTAATGAACTTGGCATGCGGGCGTGAGTGCCTCCATGGAGTGAGCTTATTGGCTCATCCCGACCCTGTAGCACAGCTAAAATTCCAGTTGGTAGCCTATGTGGCGAGCCCTGGTTGGCCCATAGGGTTTTGTTTTGCAAAAACCCTTCAAATTGAACGGTAGGTCTGAATATAACAAAAGAATATATGATTTTAATCACAAAAATATAGGAAATCCAATCAAATTGGTTCCATGACCTAACTCTTTCTCAAGTTTCAAAAATATATAAGGATATACTCTTTAATGTGATAATGTATATAAAACCTTAGTTTCATCAATTTAATGATCATTACTTGGTTAAATAATTTTAATAAGAAAAGACTAATCTTTTTTGAGAAAAGGGGCTTCTTTATCTAATCTAAGATAAAGAACTCACATGTTTCCAAAATTAGGGTTTGTAAGTTATAAAGCATTAAATATGATGATTAGGGTTTGGGAAGCCTAACCCTATTGAAATCCTAATTTAACTCCAAAACCCTAACTTGGAACTCAAGATAGTTTTAATGATATTTTGTGAACAAAATAGTAATACTTGGGTGTTATGCATTAATTTTAGGGTGATTTCTTTGTTGATTATAATTGATCTTGCTTACATGGACTTTAAGTCTTCTCTAAGAAAGGCATGTGGCTACACCTACGACTACTCTCTGTATTGACTTTTGTTCTTTGTGAAGCTTTCCGAATTGGTTTGCAATTAAAATTCTTGAGTGTTTATTTGCTTCCTATAGTATATAAATTCACTATGAATATCATCTTATATAAATGTAACCTTCTCAAACCCAAAATAAACTATGGTAAGTTAAAGATCATGGGGTGAAAGAAGTCATTAAGGGAATTTGGGGTCATCAAGCCTAGAAAGGAAGATCACCTCAAACCAAGCTCGAAAAGGAAGGCCTACTTATGAAAGCAATCCCGAGTGAGGGAAGGTTATGAAATTCCACTATAGGAACCAAAGACTAAAGACAGGTCTCCCCATAAAGAGGCTTCTCTAAAAAGAGGGCACACCACATAGATTGAAAGGATAAGGGTTTAAAGGTTAAAATAAGAAATGCAATTTTGTAGTAATAATTGTTGTTGTGACAGATTATCTTGTTACACCTACATGTGAATATTTTGTTTCCCCCACATACTCAATACATCTGGATGTACTGATTGCATTTTTGTTTCATGTTATTTTAGGTTAAATTGCAATTAATGATTAAATATGGACATCTAGAGAAGAAGAGACCAAAACAAAAGAGATAAAGTTTTTCTAGAGGATTTAGATAGTTAGATTTATGTCTTGTTGCAACATTTGGAGTTCCATTCCATGTAACTCCCTTGACAAAATTCTATCTTCATATTATTATCAAACTTTTTTCCTTTCAATGAATTTTTTTATTATTATTGGTTATTTGTTGAACCTTTATCCCATATATATGATAATGGGCCTTGCCCTCTTAGTCCATCTTGATTGTGGATAATAGGTAATTTGTTAGATTATGACTATTGATATGACCTCTTTGTGTCTTCATGATAACATTATTATGGTTGGATAAGACCTAGATTATCTTGTCTACCTTCCTCTTTTTTGTATGAGAAAGGGGGAGACAAGGTTTTGCTACATATTGTAGATATCATTATGTATCTCTTTGAATGTTGACACAAATGGAAATATCATATATGTATTGTCTATCTTTGGTAAGCATTAATTGAAGGGCCACACATGTTATCTCATATTCATGAAATCCCTTAAATAAAAAAAAATGTACCTAGGTTTCAATTCCTTTTACAATTTTAAGAATGGTTTGTCATATTCAAAAAGGGGAGAATGTTCACCTAAAAGTTATGCATTGTCCATATTGTGATGGTGACTTAACCATCCCATTCATTTCTACTGAATATATCTACCTGAGATGAATTTCAAATAAATATAAGGAAAATAAAAGGATCAAATTAAAAAACTATTCTCTTCCAAAGTTAAGTCTTCTCAACACAAATTCAATATTGAAGACTTGATAGAGACTCCATTAGAATTATATTGAAAATTATTTATAAGAAATATATGTTTTGTAACTAATCTTAATGGTACATTACAATCATTATGATATATGACTTTTAACTCATCTTAATGGTACATTACAATCATTATGAGAAAATATATATGCACTTGACACACTCTTATCCTAATCAAGACATTAGACTTTGTTGTTTGAGTTTTCCTGTTGGCAATATAGCCAACAACAACTTTCGTTGGCTTGTTAGGAATCTTTGGCAGTCAAATTTCTTATCAGTAAGTGACTCAACCAACATGTGTATTTATCCAAAAGGAAAGATCTACCAACCATGTTTCCTAAAAGGTAACTTGGCCTACAAAACTTAACTATAAAGTGCTAAAAGGTACATAATGCTATTTTAAAGGGTTAAAGTAAAAAAACTTAGATATGTTGGAGACCCCAAAATTGAATAGTATTCAATCTAAGTGTCATTATTGTCTAGTAGTCATCCTGAACTATAAATAGGGACCCTTGGACTTTATTAAAAGTTTTCTTTCTATGTTCCTATGATAAAATTGAGTGCCTGTGCCTATAAGAGATCCACATCTCCCTCTAGATTCATTACTCCTCTTCTTTCATTTGAGTGAGTTAGGGTTTCTATAAGAAATATATCTTCAATGTCATCCTTGTAATGATCTCAATATCCTGTCTCAAAGCTTGTGACTAAAGATCTATCCTTGGTGAAGAAGGTGAAGGTTCAAGGCAGAAGACACAAATTCCAGTCTGGTTAAGTCCTTTGTAAATGCTAATGACCCTTATATTGTACAGGTAAGACTTTGGTAGGGATATTGGCTCCTTGGGCCCTAATGGGAAGCTTGTTACTATTTCTTCTTAAAAATTGATGGTATTCTTGGTGTAAATCTTAAAATCAATATAAGGTTGTGTTGGGTAAATTGGACATTAATATAATCCCATTGTTTTGATGATGAAAAACATTTCTTTCTTGTGGTTTTAACTTGCTATTTGAGTGTTTCAGGGACAAGCATATAAGGTGGTGGATAGAAAAGACTTGGAAGATCAATTTTCTAAAATTACTTTATTTTCATGATTGTAATCAAATGTAAAAACGTGTACACGTATATAATATACAAGTACTTAGATATCATGTAAATCAAGCGTTTAGTTCTTCCCTATCCGCACACAACACTTAGATAGGTCATCTCCTAAGTTAGCGTCACAATTGCACATTGATGCACACACTCAGTAAATGAATACATTGAATCAAGGATATTCTCGGTCGACAAAAACTTCGACCGAGACACTCTCAGTCGACAAAGTCCTCGACCGAGAATAGACCCTCCTAGCTGTTAGACTGAGTTATAAAATTGGTTGGGAGTTGGAATCGAATGTTATAATATATTGACTCAGACTCCCACATGGTCAAAAAATTCCACGACCGAGAGACACTCGATCGACAGACTTCTCGACCGAGAAAGGTTTTGTCTGCACTTTTTAGAATTAATTAACTAGTCGTTACAAACATAATTAGTGGATAACTAACGGCTAGTTGAGCACTAAGAACCCCCTAGAAAGTGTCTAGAATGTCCCTATGAACTAGTAGGTCATTCCTATAAATAGGACATGCCTTAGGACACCTAAACTCACTTGAGTACACATACTTGCAATTGAGAATCAACTCTTGTGAGCAATTAAACAATCTTTCACTTGTAGATCATTTCCATAAGCTGAGATTTCATGTCCTATAGGCTAACATCTCCTACCCACTACACTTTCACGTTCATACACATTGGATAGGAGATCATAACGCTTGATATAGGATTCAAGCCTTGTGCTAAAGTGGTAAAGTGTATTTTTCCTTCTTCCCTTCTTGTTCCTTTTATTCTTTGTTTTCTCCTTTGCTACTCCTAGGTTGGAGGATATGGAAAGGAGGGTGTAGGAGCTTCTTCAGTGGTGAAGGTAGCTCAATATGACTTTGGACTACTTCTACAAGGTCTCAATGGGAAGCTACTTCAAGGAGGAAGGCTACTTTAAGGGGGAGCTTGAAGTTACTTCAAGTGAAGGCTGCTTCACAGTTGGTGAGACGACTTCGGGGTGAAGGTTGTCCAAATGATTGTGAAGGTAGTTGTATCTTATGTAACATCCTTGTGAGGTAATAAAATACAATTTCTTTGAAAATCCCAATTGGAAACAATTCTGTAGTGGACTGACTCCCTTACTATTTGCTAAGGGTGGAACCACTCTAAACGCCTTGTCTCCTTCTCCAATATTTTTGTGGTTGTTTGTTGAATTAATTTTAAAAATATCATAAAACCCTATTCACCCCCCCTCTAGTGTTTTTCAATTGGTATCAGAGCAGGCATAAAGGAGCTCTAATCGAGTCTTGAAGAAAATGGGTGATGGGGTACTAAACAACCTCAACTTGGAAGGAACACTTGTAGCTCGGCCTCCACCATTTGATGGCACCAACTACACCTATTGGAAGAGGAGGATGCAATTCTACTTTCAAAGGATAAGCTTGGATATATGGAGAATGGTTTCAAATACTTACACTTTTCATCAAATAGAGTATGCTACATGGGATTCTAATACGGTAAAGCTAGCTCAATTGAATGCAAAAGTTGTAAGTATCCTTTATTGTTCAATTTCTGTAGGTGATTTTAATATAATATCAAATTGTGAAACTGCATATGAAATATGGAATAGACTCTCTATTACTTATGAAGGAATTGTTCAAGTGAAGAATTCCAAAATTGGTATGCTTAAACAAAAGTTTGAACAGTTTCGTATGGAACAAAATGAGTCCATTAGTGAAATGTATGCAAAGTTTTCTTCTATTGTTAATGGTTTAAAAGCTTTAGGTAAAGCAATTAGTGAAGAGGATCAAGTGTCTAAAATCCTTAGGTGTCTGCCTCCAAAGTACAAACCAAAAGTGACTGCAATTGAAGAAGCCAATGACCTCACTCAACTAAGGATAGAGAAACTCATTGGTAACTTAGAAGCACATGAGGCAACCTTGGAGGAAGAAGAAAGATTGGTGGCTGAACACAAGAAGGAGAAAATAAAGGACATTGCATTCAAAGCATCTAGAAGAAACAAGTGAAGATTAGTCATGACACAAGTGAAGATGATAGTGAAGAAGAAACTCTCATTGTAAACGGTAAGCAGTATAGAAGTTTTAAAACTAACAAAACTTCTAGTGTTTCTTCTTCCAGGTCCTTTGAATGTGGTAAAGTGGGACACTTAAAAGGTGATTGTCCCAAACTTCAGAAGGGAAAGAAATCATCTCACAAGAAGAAAGAAAAAGCCTACAAAGCTACATGGGATGATTCAAGTGATGATAGTGAAGATGGAGAAAAAGAAGTACAATGCCTTATTGCTACAACAAATGAAGAAGAAGACGAGGAAATCCTTTTTGATTTATCTAAAGATGATTTAGTTGCTAGCATTGAGGAATTACATGATAAATATATTGATTGTAAAAGGTAACTAAAAAGAGTTACTAAAACTAATGAGGATTTGTATGCATAATTAGATGATCTTGCTTCTGAAAAGGAAAGTATTATTTCTGAAAATTCTTACTTGAAATCATCTTTTAATGATTGCAATACAAAATTGCTTACTCTTGAGACAAATCATAATTTTCTTTGTCTAGAAAAGGTTGAATTTCTTGCAAAATTGAATGATCTTCAATCACAACCTATCTTGTGTACTCATCTAAATTATGATGCTATTGTTAAAGAAAGAGATACTTTGTCATCTGATCTATATCAAGAAAAGTTAGATATCAAAAAGAAAATGGATGAGATTGCTAAATTACTAAGAGAAATTAGTAGCTTGAGAAACAATGATGTTCTTGATAAGATTCTGAAAAATTCTTCTAGTTATAATGGAAGGAGAGGTTTAGGATATGTTCCAAAAGAGAAATCCTATAAACCTCAACCTAGAAGAAGACAAGCACCCAAGACCAAGATCATGTATGTACCCAAGAACAATTCAAAAAGAAATGAAATTGATTCTATTTGTTGTTACTATTGCTTGCGTCTTGGACATTACTCTTTTTCATGCCCATACAAGAAAAGGGATGTTGAATTAGTTTGGGTCGCAAGACCTCAAAATTAGCAAATTTGAATATGATTAAGTTGAGATTTGACCTAAAACTTCATTTGAATATCTTAATGTCTCATCTCAACTAAACAGACTGGTACTTTATCTTATTGCAATAACTCAAGTTTAAAACTAACATAAACAGATTACTGAAAACAATATAGAAACAATATCGGTCGACAAAATCTTCGACCGAGACAACGTCGGTTGAGAAAATTATCGACCGAAGTATTTTCTGTCTCTAACCTGTAGAAATCTACAAAAACAATAACCACGTTGGTCGAAAACGACCTCGACCGAGATAAATTCGATCGAACATTTATTGGACCGAATTTTAACTGATAAAACTGGAGATACAACAACCTTCGCGGTCAAAAAGAAGTCGGTTGAGAAAGAGTTTGACCAAATAAGGTTTTGGAAAACCTATTTAACTGGAAAATTATGAATGAATCATAAATCTTGGAGACAACTCTCAAATCACATATTGATCATTTGCATCATGATCTATATGTTTATTCTTAATATCCTTATGAAACATGTTATAAATTTACTAATTATGTGATAAAAAACTATATGCAAATTGAAACCAGAAATGTTTTCTTAAAATCAATGCACACATTGTAAAGCCTTCAACTGCTATTTCTCTTGAAATGATTAAGCATGTTCATTTACATGGTTTGTCTTAAATTTGAACATTGATGAACCATGATTGATCATGAAAAATATATTGCCTTGATAAATCTTCCTTAAAAGGTATGATTCTCTACATTGTGTATCTTAAAACTAAAACATGTGATGATTTGAGTAAGTTTAATCAAGAAACTCATGGATTTGCTTCTCATGAGATTATTTTGGTTCATCTCCTACATGGTTTGGCTTAAAATTGAAAATTATGAACCGTGTTGATTTAATCGAGAAAATTACTATTTTATGATAATCCACATGGTTTGTCCTAAGTATACCTTGGTTTATCTATATGGAAATCATGTGTCTTGAAATTTGCTTTTAAATAATCATGATCATTGTATTTCATGAAATTATGGATATGCTTCTATTATTCTATCATGATCATTGTATTATGGATATGCCTTTACTGTTTCACCATGATCATTGTGTTTCATCGTTTACTTAGTTTGCCCAAAATAAGCTTGATAAAATAATTAATTGTAAATCATTTCCTTGTACTCAATCTTAGTATATTGAAAACAAGATTTTAGTGCATAGCTCTCATAAAAGGTTAACTTATTATGATCTAATGCTTATTATGACCTTAGAATCATTAAATTAACTTGATTATAAGATTAAGGGGGAGCTCACAAAACTTCGTAAACATTATGATAAATCTTGATCAAATCAAACTTTATAAACTTGCTATGACTTTAGGATTATTAAATTATCTTGATCTAAAATGGATTCTCTATATCAATATGGGCTTAACATCCCTCATTATTGATTAGAGATATATTTCTTGATCCTTCTATTCCATAAATAAAATCTCATATCATTTTCGGGGCTTAACATCCCTTATAAAATGGATGAGAAATCAAAACACATATGCCATGAATCTAAAAGGATCTCATATCATTTCAAGGCTTAACATTCTTTGCAAATGATTGAGAAATAAATTGTGGCTAAATTTGACATAAAAATAAGTGGTTTGCATTAAGTTGTGTTGATTACCCTTGTTTTAAAAAATTGAGTATCAAATTATCAAATTAAGGAGGAAAATAGAAGTAATACTTAATGATTAGCTTGGTTATCTTTTTGAAATGAAAAAGGGGGAGAAATAATATAAAATCAATAACATAAAGTAAAATGATTTTCATAATCTCTTACCTAGCACACACTTGCAAACAAGAGAATGGCTGCAAAAGGTAAACTTTAGTTATGAAACTCATATGATTTATATTTCCTTGATTTATATTTTGGAAATGTTTGTCATCTTCAAAAAGGGGGAGATTGTTTGGTAAATTGGACATTAATATAATCCCTTTGTTTTGATGATGACAAATGTTTCTTTCTTGTGGTTTTAACTTTCTATTTGAATGTTTCAGGGACAAGCATATAAGGTGGTGGATAGCAAAGACTTGGAAGATCAATTTACTAAAATTGCTTTATTTTCATGATTGTAATCAAATGTAAAAACTTGTACAAGTATATAATGTACAAGTACTTAGATATCATGTAAATCAAGCGTTTAGATCTTCCCTACCCACACACAAAACATAGATAGGTCATCTCCTAAGTTAGTGTAGATAGGTCATCTCCTAAGTTAGTGTCACAATTGCACATTGATACACACACTCAATAAATGAATACATTGAATCAAGGATATTCTCAATTGACAAAAACTTTGACTGAGACACTCTTGGTCGACAAAGTCCTCGACCAAGAATAGACCCTCCTAGCCATTAGATTGAGTTAGAAAAGTGGTTGGGATTTGGAATCAAACGTTACAATATATTGACTCGGACTCCCACTCAGTTGACAAATTCCTCGATCGAGAGACACTCGGTCGACAAACTTCTCGACCGAGAAAGGTTCTATCTGCACTTTTCAGAATTAATTGATTAGCTATTAGAAACATAATTAGTGGATAACTAATGGCTAGAACATTCCTATGCACTAGTAGGCCATTCCTATAAATAGGACATGCCTTAGGACACCTAAACTCACTTGAGTACACATACTTGCAATTGAGAATCAACTCTTGTGAGCAATTAAGCAATCTTTCACTTGTAGATCATTTCCATAAGCTGAGATTTCGTGTCCTATAGGCTAGCATCTCCTACCCACTACACATTCACGTTCATACACATTGGATAGGAGATCAAAATGCTTGATATAGGATTCAAGCCTTGTACTAAAGTGGTAAAGTGTAGTTTTCCTTCTTCCCTTCTTATTCGTTTTATTCTTTGTTTTCTCCTTTTCTACTCCTAGGTCGGAGCCTATGGAAAGGAGGGTGTAGGAGCTTCTTCGGTGGTGAAGGTAACTCAACATGACTTCAGACTACTTATAGAAGGTTTCAACGGGAAGCTACTTTAAGGAGGAAGGCCACTTCAAGGGGGAGCTTGAAGTTACTTCAAGTGAAGGCTGCTTCAAGGTTGGTGAGAGGACTTCGGGGTGAAGGCTATCCAATGGGTTGTGAAGGTATTTGTATCTTATGTAACATCCTTGTGAGGTAATAAAATATAATTGCTTTCAAAATCCAAATTGGAAAGAATTGGGTAATGGACTGACTCCCTTAGTATTTTCTAAGGGTGGAACCACTCTAAACGCCTTGTCTCCTTCTCCAATATTTTTGTGGTTGTTTGTTGAATTAATTTTAAAAATATCATAATACCCTATTCACCCCCCTCTAGTGTTTTTCCGTTGGAACTCAGGGTTTAATATTCCTAGGGTTGACCTCGCTAGGTAGTGCAGTACATTTCTTAGAGATTGGGACCATTATAAATACTTGCATTCATTTGTGGTTTGCTCAAACTCTCTTATCACTATGGTGTTTATTTGTACTCAAATTTCCATATAAATTGGATGTCCAAAAATATGTAGTGTGAGTCTTTTTGACTCTATCAACCTTCCATCTAGACCCCATAACCCATTAGGATCTTTCTTATTAACCTCCACAAATCCATTAAGGTTTTGGACTCTAGAGATGCACTTGAACGGGTGAGCCCACACCATGATTTCTGTGGATTTTAAAATTCCAACTATCTAACCCTAATGCTCCTCCTCTACTATAAATACCACACGATAGATGGCGTGCAAAGGGTTGGTGTGACAGAGTGAGTTTTTCATTTGATTTACTCTCTCTTAAAGTTTTATTTCTCAAATTATTGAAAAAAATACCCTCAATCATCTCCCCCACCTTTTTGACCAAAAAGGAGTAACCAATTTCACAAAAACAAATTACAAATCCTTGTTTCATAAAAAGATGGCATACATTTATCATGGAATATGATTAAATTTATATGATTAACCTTCGAATTTGAACCCCAAATTTATACCATAGTTACATGTTAACATCATGAAGCCATCCTTAAAATTTCAATCTAGGTAGATTAACCAATTAGGAGTATTAGCATTTGAAAATAATGTACATTATATTACTCTTGACCTAAGTTGTTAATTATGTGTGACATTTATTTGTCACATGGCCTTAGTTAATGCCAGGGCATGGACCACTTATATGGCCTCACACCCCAGTCATCTAATATAACTGGTAACAGATCAGATGGGAGGGATGACAGTGATTTCATCCCTAACCTCCCGCGAGGCTCGGGATTGACCCCAACAGAACGGACGACCAAACCTTACCTCACACGCTCAACTCCCGCATCGCTATGTGAGATTTTTAGAGGACAATCTCCTCTCACCAAAACAATATGAATGACCCCCACCACGTCACCTCTATTTCCCTAGTCAGCGAGAATGACCCCCTTCTTTCTCACTGATCTCACCTAGAGGCAGTGCCCATGTTAGGGCTTCTCTCTATGCCCCATCTCCAACCTATTTAAGAGTCCCATTAGCACCGCCTACCATCCTTTGATCATCTACCACCCTCAATTGCACTGAGAGGCATTTCCAACATCCCAAACATAAACTACCTCACCTCACCTGACCCTGACCTCCTCCTTCACTCCAGAAGCCCCCACCTTCCAATCTACTAAGACCATACCCTCCTGGGACCTCAATGATGTGAATGGAACATCCCATTGGATCCACAAAGGTCCAAAGCCCCGAGTCGATGAGCCACTGCAATCGAGCTCCAGAGCTCCATCGCGATTGAGGTTGGGACACGCTTGAGCCATAAGGAGCAATCAAAGAGCATCGCAAACCACATGTGGATCTTCTAAACCACTCAATCTAATATGATGGTAGGGAAAATCCAAAGACCCCACTTCCATTTGATAACCATCTGTCGATCTAATCTGGGGCTATGGCTCATCTCCGACGAAGCTCTTGGTCTCATTGAACTCAGGGAGATCCTACAAATAGAACCCACTCACCCTTATGCACTTAGAAACCACCTAACTACCCCGACCCATCACCATTTCTTACTGAATCCTCACGCTATGCTGCCATGGCACAAGCAACAATCAAATTGATGGGTTACCCATTTCACCCATGCCCTGTCACGAGACGCATTTGGCCCCCCATGGGCATTTGCACCCTTCACATTTGGCCATTGACCCTGTTGACCATGTCTGGCTCATAGGTTAAGGAGAGGATCCGCGGAGCCAGATCCCGGATCAAAGGCCGGCCACCCTGTTTCATTTTTTTATTTTCATTTTAATCTTATAGAAGTTACCTAATTGGACGGTCATGCAAAACCCATTGTAAATAGCTCCCATGTCTGAAAAATACCCACAAAATACCCCTATTCTCAGAAAAATGAGGAGAACCTATATAAATTATCACATGTACCTAAATACAACCCTAGATCGATGTATTCTTTTATGACTTTGTGTTATTTCCTTTTTATCTTTAAATTGTGGAAAATAAATATGAAAATAAATGACAGTATATTTTGTAAGATCTTGAAGTATCAAATCTGACCCTGATTCCATTGATTTGAAACCCTAAAATGCTGACCAATAATAGGTTCACATTAGTAACACATAATTGACCCTTATTTCTCTCTCTTTATATAATGGTAATTAAAGGAAGAACCAATTATCCAATATACATGATTCACTCTCAAACCCTACAAATACTCTGATCTAAGCCAATGACACTAAAAGAAAACCTTAGTGAGTGAAAGATCCTAATATGAGGTGTTGACAACACATAATGACATTAGGTATTTATTTCCTTTTAGGGTGTTCTATTTACTGTTCCTCTAGACTCTTGGTATGTGGTCTTTATTAAGTATAAGACTAGTTTTCCCTGGTTGCATAAAATATGAAGTACCTTGTGTGAATCTATTTGCTTATGCCTTGTTGGATTATTACTAGTACTATATGCTTCACCAAAACTTAATGGAACATAAACAAAAAATTTGATGAGTTGTAGCTACAAGTGCACATTGGCCCAGTATGAATGTATGCTATTTTTGTCTAGTATGGATGTATGATAAATTGCCCATGCTAGATGTATGATAAAGTAATTTTTCCCATAATGAATGTATGATAAGTTTTGATAATGATTATAGTACAACTGCATCTAATGAAATGTGTAAAAGATGTGTCTACCTGATTTTGTTCCTAAGTAGTGGTTTTCTTTTCTTTCTTCTTTCTTCAAGTATTTCCAACTATGCAATCATACTATTGTACTTTTTACCACGTACCAACTTATGTTGATGATTTTTGTTTCTCATATTTTCTAGGTACAATGAACAAATAATGCGCCTCAAAGTACCTGAAGCTACGAAATAAATGGGCATGGAGGATAGATTAGCTAGATTTCCATTTCTTATCTCTTTTTCAGTAAGATAGTTGCTTTTTCTACTAGATGTTGTATAGGATTCTCCATATCCTATGTATTTTTCATTTCATAAGAACTATTTCTTCCTTTTCCTAAATAATATGTATGACTTTTATTCTCTCTAATGAATGGTGTTTGTGTGGAAAATCAATTATGATTGTGAACACGATCTGGCTTCTTTTGTTAATAGTTGACAATCAAAATCTCTTGTATTTTTCCTTTTGACATATTTAGATATGAGTGCATGCATATCTAAGAATATCACTAAGGAAAGTATGTAGAAATTGGGGTCATCACAGTTGGGATCCTTATGATTAAAACTAAACATAACACCTACAGGTTCAAGGAAAAAATCACAATTCTACAGCCACTCCACCTCCACCCCTACCAAAGCAATTGACCTTCAATCCATCTCCACTCCACATAAACCATTGCATCTTTATTAACCAATTCAACCTTCTTCAACTCAAACAATAATAGTGTAACGACCCCACCTCCCGGTAACCCCCAATTAAGGGAGACCGAAAGATCAGAGTCGTTAACCAATAACCCGGATCAAAAGTTCGACAAATAATCAATAACACTTAATAAACTTTATCAACTAAACTAAAAACTGGTATAAAAAAAACTTTTCTTACCTTTTAAAAACTGGGATTTCTAAACTTCTATCCATGAAGATACTAATCTAACTAATTCTCCTGTGTACGTTAATCCTCATTTAATTCCCCATATGCCACTTTACTGTTTGTTCTTTTCACTTGTACCTAAAATGCCGACAAACAAAACGTCGGTCAGCAAGAAGTTGGTACGTGGGGGAAACAATAATTGTGCAACTAAGTTAACAATGTAGTCATCCAAATCTCATTTAACATACAAAGTTATGTTTTAAGCAATACTACTCAATCCTTGCCTATCCCCTATCTCTATGTTGTCCCTACAGTGGACATGGATACTACCTGTCTCATATGGTAGATCCTTACCCCCATGGCCCTACCACACAGGTAGCCAATACCTAGGGTTATGGAGTCGCATGGCCCTACCCAAAGGTATACCAATCCCTGACTCATGATGACTTGATGGTCCTACCCCATTGGTAGCCATGTACTAAGTCATTCAATGACTTGAAGGGCCTACCCCATTGGTAGCCATGTACTAGGTCAATCCATTAGGCTACAGAGGGGACTAGGATTTGAGCTAGTAGGCACATTTCTTATGTGATAAGTATATTCACATTATAATTTGCATGAATAAATTCATCCAACAATTAATTCAAGCCACGATGTAAACATCGATAAAATCATCAAAAAACTAATGTAGGATAATCATAAGTGTAACCAAATACCTATCAAGCTGATCAGAGATAGAAATAGTCCAATCACTCAATAGGCAAGAAAGCATTCAATAAGATCCTGAAACAATTATACAATTTCCTTTTATTACTCATGTCATTAAGATCTATTAAATCTAGCTCGCTTCCTAGGGTTTCTAGTCCACTTTTAGGGTTTCCATTGCAATTAGGGTTTCCCTTCATCTTTTACTAATTTAAAACCTAATTTAACGCAATTGATCACAAACCCTAATTATTTCAACATCTAATCCTCAGTTTCGAATTTAAGGCATAATTAACCATTAAATAAGTCCATTAAGCCTCTTTTCATTAAAGCTACCATTTTTATCCCATTTAACCAATGACAAAGTCATTATGCTCATTCATCATCAATTCATTGTTCATTATGGTCTAATACACATATGAACGATATTTATCATTAATTCTACCTTGATTCATTAAAAACCCTAATTTCTATATTAAGGTCATTTATCCACAAATTAGGAACTTTAATGCTTGAAATAGTTTATAATCATGAAAACTGAGTTCTATGCATGAAATCAAATAATTAAATCCATTAGTAGTCCTATTTACCAACATTAGGGTTTCAAGGCCCATTAAAGCCTATTTATGCATATAAACTCTAATTTAACTAATTATATGCAAAGTTCATCCTTTTTGTTCCTAATGATCCTTTTCAGTATTAATCAGATAGTATCAACTTTAATCATCTATCAACACTTATAAATATATTATTCATCTCAAAATAGGGTTCTTTAAACATTAATACATTAAAGTTGACATCTTCCATTCATTTTCAAATTGTAAGAGGAATCAGGCTTCAATTATATTTTATTGGATTCCTCGTATTTTTCTGAGAAAGTTTCGTATTTTATGCATAATCATCCGAGCTACTATTAGGGAGATATGAATTTTGTAAAATTACCTATTTTGGGCCAATGAGGGGCCTCCACGTAGGCCTCATCCCTGAAATACGCTACTGTTTCGAAATTATTACCGAACTACAAGTATGCCTTCAGTGTGGCTACTTGTTTTTTTGCATCTCGGAGGGTATAAATGTCCAATGACCAAGGGGTCATCTTCTTCCTTGGGCCAATGGCCTGCTGCCGCCCTAGCCACGGTTGGGCGTCGTTTCTATCCTTCCTTGGACCCCGACGGTGACCGAGAGTCATCCCTTTAGCTCTATAGGTCTTCTCCGCCCCTGCAGGTTCTCCAATCCACTATCAAGGTGGCGGGATTTGAAGCAAATGGACCTGCAACTCCGGTGCCACCTGCAGCCGCACTGCGGTCCTTCCTTCCCTTCCCCTAAGGCTCGAGGGCTGCCGCCCATGACCGCCCCAGCCTCTAAGAACCTTGGCGCACATAAGGCGCCCCCAGGTTGCGACCACCAAGGCGATCCTCGAGTGAGAAACAGAACGTGATTGCTGCTGCGTTTGCAGACTTACGGATGGCGTTGCTTGAATGTGCCAGTGTAACTTTGGTGACCGGTTCTTCGTGGTTGGTCGGGGATGTCTCCTTCCTCAAGCAAGTCCATAAACATCCCCCCGTCACTCCAAGGATAGGGTCTTACCCTCAAGGGTAGGGTTAGCATGGAAAGAAGAAGGAGGAAAGGTTGCCTTGCAAGGGATCTCTCTCTGGACCTCGACCAGGGGTTTACCCCCTTTCTATAGGGTGGTATATGTGCCGCAGATCGCTTTCCCATAAAGAAACCAAGGCTTCTCCTTATAGGAAAGGGATTTTCCTTACTTTAGATGTATCTTTTTCTCTCTCTTCAAGTACTTGTTCATTAGATTTTAGGAATTCGAAATTCCTCTCACCTATTCTCTTTATTCTTGATTCTCAATCCATAGGCACGAATTTCTATTTCTTTTAATAGAAATTACTTCCTTTTTAGCAATACGGCATAATCCATTAATGTATTCACATTATATTCTTATCTTTTATAGGTATTTTCTCTTTCCTCTTTCTTCATTGGGACTCCTTGGATCCCAAGAAACTCTATTATTTTGAAATCCTTTTTATTGGATACTCATTACCCTTCTAGATGCATCTAAATGCATTATTCTTCATTATTTCCCATTATCTTGTTTATTTCTTATTAAACTAGCTCTTTTTGAGGATTTCTTCTTTATTTCTCTTTTATTTTCATCATTGGTATTCCTTTTATCATTAGGAATCCTTGGGATACGAAAATACACCAAGGATAACTCAATTATACCTCTTTCCCCCATATTTTCCACATTTTATCATTATTTTCAATTTCTTTCTTAATAAAGAAATACTTAATTGATCATTTCTTTTCTTATTGCATTATTTTTGCAACTTTGGACTCCTTGGGACCCAAAAAATCCAAGAGGCACAAAATCCAACTTTGGATTATATTCTTTTTCCTTCTGGAGGTTTCCACACCTTTCTTTTCTCAAAAACTTAATTATTCATTTGCTAATTGAATTTCCTTGTTATTGGGCTCAATAGCCAAAAAAGCCCACCAAGCAATCATCAAGCTATTGTAACAAAATTCATGCATTCAATCAAAAGACATCATTATTTGTTCATTTATCTTTAATAAGAGAAATTACATTTATCAGCAAATGAACCCAAAATTGGGGTTGTAACATCCTTCCCCTCTTATAATAATTTTATCCTCGAAATTCCATCGAGCAAGCAAACAAACATGATAATCCTTTCTTATGTCCATCAGGGCTCCCATGTGGCTTCACCCTTTCCATGGTACTTCCCAAGAACCTTCATCATCTCATATTCTTCAATCTGAGTTCTTTCTTACCTTGGTATTTTGTACCCTCATAGGTGACTCGGGACTTTTCAACCTCTCAAATAGTTGAATAGGATCAGGGCTCAGCACATGGCTTGGGTACCTCACATAGTGTTCTAGATCGGACTCATGGAACACATTACACATCATGTTATCCTGAGGGGTAAGGCTAATCACAACCTTCTCCACCAATACATCTCAAATGGACCCATATATCGGGGACTCAACTTTCTCAGCTGTAGCTCGGAGGGGTCAGATTTCACATTATATTCTCCCACAGTGAACTGCGTGTCAGTCTTCTTTGCATCAGCTCGTGACTCATGTCACCCTTGGGCTCTCTCTCAGCCATTGCCCGATCAAGAGACTTCATCTGCACACACTGTGGTTCTTTTCTAACCTTCGTGAGGCCTCCTTCACCAACATCATCATAATGAAGTGGTGACCGACACAACCTCCTTATAGAACTTCTTGCATCCCAATAAAGGCTATGGTGGTTAACGTCACAACTTAAGAACTATCTCTTGATATCAACCTAAATGAGCACACATGCTCTCATCAGACCCTCTTGTCTGGATCATACTAACCATTAGTTAGGGTGTGATAAATGGTACTAACATCAAGTTCTTCATATACCTACTTCCATCTTATGGAAGTGAACCTTTAGATCATACTTAAGAACTTTTGAACTCACATCATGGTGTAGTTGAACCATCTCTCTCATGTGTAGTTCAACCCGATCTGTCCCTTGACATTACTCTTTCTTTCTCATGTCATCTAGGTAAGGCGATCTACCATAACCCATATTGTATCATGACTTTCCTTGGTCAAGGGGAGACCTTCCACATCATCCACAGTGATGAACTCCCATTCCCTCTCAGGGACTCTTTTATCCTCTATATCTATACATTGGGTTACTGGTTTTCATCCTTCACCTCCTAGCTTGCATGGCCACATGCTACATGCAACTTTGTTTTAAGCATCCAAAGTGCTACTATCACTTACTATCTTTGTAATTTCATGGTGTGTGGTGATCTTAAAATCATGATTTCCTATATATCATGGTTCCTCAAGATCGATTCCTCAGAAACCCTAAACCACTCTCATCAGGGCTTTATTACCTTCCTATCCAAAGAAGTGTATCTGAGGTTCTACAACCATTCTTGTAACACATCAAGGACTAGGCTGGCTTACCAAACAACCATTAACTTGATTAACCACTATTGATACATCTGGGTGTTATCCAAACTTATCTCTTTTCCTCAACTTAAGGTTAGCCTAGCAACCTCAACTTCTTCTAGCTTCCAAATAAACTAGGCAACTATATCTCAACTAGAGCATTCATTACCGCATTTCATCCTCCATGTATTATACTTATCATCTAATTTCAAACTCTAAGTTTATCTTCATCAAGAAACTCTGAGCTCATCCACCTAGTGATCAAACTCAACCTTGTATAACTTGCAAATTCCACAAAGCTTCTACTAGGAACATCCTTATAAGGTGATTATCTTAATACTTTTATCGTTTGTACATGTCCATGTATCATTCACTCCACCAGGGCACATTATCTTCTCTGTCCTCATTCCTTCTAGCAACGTTCCAACTCACATCATCTTTACCCTTGGTGTATGGCATCCGTACTGTCCTATCTCTCACTCCCACAATAAGAAGAAATAAGCATTTGGCGGCCGTCCAAATACAAAGTTCTTCCTATACAAGAGTAGAGATGGTACAACCCATATTTCCAGTACACCTTCAAATCTAAGTTGAAACGTGCAACTTATGTCTCTACATCACAAGCATCATGATATCAAAGTTACTTCCATGGAAAACTGGTCTCGAACCTACTTGGGTCACCACACAATCCTTGGTCATCTCCTCTAGGTCTATAGGGTGCCGACACTTTTGGGGTCATCCCTTTTCCCTTATTCATCCAAAGAGTGACCTACTCATCTGCCCTTTGGGTCCCATGAGTTCATGAAGGTGATCAATCTCCTAACCCATGGCCCTCAGACAATGATAGTTGTTACCTCCCGACCCTATGGTCATGTGCAACTAGGGAATTAGGCAACTCCTACTTCCATCGGTCTTATCCTTACCTGACCCTAGGATAGACTTAGGATTATATCATAGTATATGTTCAACTTAGAACCTTACCCAATCCTTCATCATCCCTCTCTGCATTTTTGGGCAGTCTTTCATCCTTTCTCAGGGATCATGGCGACCTGCCTACCTTGGTCAGGCCCCATACCAGTTACCTCCATGGTAACACCTCCACATGCGCATAGAGATGGTTATATATGGGTCTATAGGTTCATTCTCATTCCGTGTACTTTTAACTTAGCTTCTCAAGATCCTCTGAAACCTCAACAAAACTGGTATACACCCTACAAAAGGGTCCCTCTCCCAGGATGGGAGGAAACTACAACTCTTGACAACAAGGTCACATCCGTCCTTAGGGTTTACATTCACATGAGCATGCCTAACCCAACAACTACTAAGGCACAAGTAGATCACCTATTAAACCATGCTAGGTCATACTTGTTCTCTTTCCTCAACATTAGGTCAACTTAGTTGTGAGGGGTTCATCAAACCTACCTTTAACTTCAGGGGTTTCCTTTTCCTCTACATATGAGGAGTACCATGCTCGAAACTATCGAGACTCAAATCTCATCATGAGCATCAGGTACACCACTTCCCCTCATAGGCCTAGGAACCCTAGGTTCTCCTTTGGGTATCCAACTGCATGCTCAATCTCTTAACCACAAATCAAGCATGTCCAAGGTATGTCATGTACTCCCATGATCCTTTTATATGAGAAACACCTCAGAGTTGAGTCCTCCTCACGTACAACCAACTAGGTATAAAGCCTCACAACTGGTTACTTGAACCTCCACAGGGTCTAAGGCACTCTTTGTCTCATCTCAACAGGTAAACTCCTATACCATAGGCACATAGGTTCCAGAAGCATCATCCTCTCTTTAGGGTTTGGTTCCCCTAAGGCCACCAAGATATTATCATCCTCCATGGATCAAGCATGAGGCAACCACTATCATCCACTTAGGTTGCATCATCCTCAACCTTCCGTTGTTCCTCGTGTCTCGAAATCTAAGCTTCCAACCCTCTTTCTTGAGTCCTACTTTCTCTCTCTAGAGCTAACTCCACATCCAGCCATACTACTAGAGGTTCTCTCTCCATGAAGGATCAAGCTCACAGGCATACCTCTATGTGGGTGAAGCCTATGCTCAACCTTATGTTTTCTCATGATTATCCATAGCCCATTATGCTTATCTCATAAGCCATCCATCATGTCCTTCTGGCCTCGGTTTAAACTTACTACTCGTACTACTGATGTACTCTGGGTGCAAGCTATATCCTACTTGCAATAGCCCATAAGGTTTATATAGGTTCTTCTCTAACCTCATCCATGAAGGAGCTATCCTTCGCACAAACATGCACGACCCTTCCCAGGGTTGGGTAGCCAAAGGTACTAGGTTATCCAACCTCTCATAGCTCATAAGGCAATCCCAAGGCATATCCGACCAAACGCACGATCAACCATGATATCTAACTCATCATGTCATCTCTCTCTCTAACCTTCACTTAGGGTTAGGGTTAACATCATCCTCAGAGGATGTGCTAGGTCTCTACTTTTAATGGAGATCTCTACCTCCAAGACTAACTTTCTCTACTCATCCTCCTGACAAGTAGGTCTAGCCTCAGGTCTCTCTTGAGGACAATGACAACTCGTGTCATACGAACTAAGCATGTATCTATTCCTTTATGCTTACTCTATTAAGCTTATGTCCATGACATCTTATTTACATGCTTTTTATTAATTTGGTGGAGGATTCCTTAATCCTTATCAACCTTACCCATACCTCAAGAGGGTGAGGAAAAGAGAGAAAAACCTAATCCTTAAGGTCCTTGACAGAATTTGAGTTGAGAAAGGATGAACAATATGAGAGAGTCCTAAATGTATCTTATTTTGAGTCATATTCTAAGACATTGGCCAGGCAGTCACACAATCCGGGAGTCCTCGTATTCCGACTAGCGGTGCGAAGGAAAATATTTCCAGCCCCCAGACGTGATCCTTTTCTAGACACCTCAATCTTTAAGACAATCCTCTAATAACTCCCTCTATTTTATGGAATTTGTAAACTTAAATAATTATTAACGATTAAATGAGGAACCTATGCTCTGATACCAATTGTAACGACACCACCTCCTGGTAACCCCCAATTAAGAGAGACTGAAAGGTCAGAGCCATTAATCAATAACCCAGATCAAAGGTTTGACAAATAATCAATAATGATTAATAAACTTTACCAACTAAACTGAAAACTGGCATAAAATAAAACTTTGCTTCCCTTTTAAAAACTGGGATTTCTAAACTTCTATCCATGAAGATACTAATCTAACGAATCCTCCTGTGCACATTAATCCTTATTTAATTCCACATATTCCACTTCACTGTTTGTTCTTTTCACTTGTACCTAAAATGCCGACAAACAAAACGTCGGTCAGCAAGAAGCTGGTATGTGGGGGAAATAATAATTGTGCAACTATGTTAACAATGTAGTCATCCAAATCTCATTTAACATCCAAAATTATGTTTTAAGCAATGCTACTCCATCCTTGCCTATCCCCTATCTCTTATCTATCCCTACAGTGGACATGGATACTACCTCTCTCATATGGTAGATCCTTACCCCCATGGCCCTACCATACAGGTAGCCAATACCTAGGGTTATGGAGTCGCATGGCCCTACCAAAAGGTAGAGCAATCCCTGACTCATGATGACTTGATGGTCCTACCCCATTGGTAGCCATGTACTAAGTCATTCAATAACCTGATGGGCCTACCCCATTGGTAGCCATGTACTAGGTCAATCCATTTGGCTACAGAGGGGACTAGGATCTGAGCTACTATGCACATTTCTTATGTGATAATAATATTCACATTATAATTTGCATGAATTAAATTCATCCAACAATTAATTCAAGCCACGACGTAAACATCGATAAAATCCTCAGAACACTAATGCGGGATAATCATAAGTGTAACCACATACCTGTCAAGTTGATCAGAGACAGAAATAGTCCAATCAATCAATAGTCAAGCAAACATTCAATAAGATCCTGAAACAATTATACAATTTCCTTTTATTACTCATGTCATTAAGATCTATTAAATCTAGCTCGCTTCCTAGGGTTTCTAGTCCACTTTTAGGGTTTCCATTGCAATTAGGGTTTCCCTACGTCTTTTACTATTTTAAACCCTAATTTAACGCAATTGATCACAAACCCTAATTATTACAACATCTAATCCTCAGTTTCAGATTTAAGGCATAATTAACCATTAAATAAGTCCATTAAGCCTCTTTTCATTAAAGCTACCATTTTTATCCCCTTTAACCCATGACAAAGTCATTATGCTCATTCATCATCAATTCGTAATTCATTATGCTCTAATACTCATGTAAACATTATTTATCATTTTTTTAGGTAACCTGCTTAATCTATTAACTCGGGCCCAAACGAGGCTCCGACCAGTCAGCTACAAAAGAAGGGAAATTCGCAGAAAGAAAACTAGGTGCAATCCATGCTGTAGCTTCTCGAGCTAGACGATGGGCTAAGCCATTTGCTTGCCTATTACAAAAACTGAAAATAACACTATTAAAACAAACTAAAAGCCTATTGATATCTCTGAGCACAGTGCCTAGCAGGTCCATGCGTTTAGCGCCTCCTTTGATGAGGTTAATGATAGTCTGTGAATCCGATTCAACGATGAGCTTCTCACATCCAAGCTTCTGCGATTGAAGTAAACCTTCTTTAATGGCCCTAGCTTCCGCTACCAGGACATCGTTTAGTGATGGGTGTTGCATTCCTGCCACATGGATAACTCTACCACTGCTGTCCCTCCATACCAGCTCGGCGCTATCATACCCCTGAACCCCGACTGCCGCATCGCAATTCAGTTTCAGCTCTCCTTGCTCCGGTGGCCGCCACGCTTGCTCCTCCCTTCGTGGTGGCTACTGCTTCTCTTTGGACAATGCTTCCCTGTAATCCCGGATCATCGCCCCTAAGACTCGCTGCACCGTATATGGAGGTCTTACCGGGTTCCCAAACACGATGTCATTTCTGCGAGTCCATATGGACCACAAAGCAGCGACCATGGTGTCTTCCTCCTCAGTCGAGCCTGTAGGAATTAGTTCCATGATTCTGTCTTGTATGCTGCGTTGCCCCGCCCTTCTGATCATCAGTTGTATCAATGCCGGACTGTTCTTCCACAATTCCCATGCTTGAGGACACCGAAAAAGGACGTGGGGGATATCTTCTTTCTCGGTTTTACAGATGCCGCAAACACCATCGGGATGACAATGTCTGTCGTACAGTCTCCCCACGGTGCCTAAGGCACCCGTCATACACCGCCATAGGAAGTGAGCGGCTTTCGGAATGAGTCCCCTTCTCCAGATCCTCCGCCACATACCTACGACGGCTTGTTCTTCCTGGCGCTGAAGGCTACCGCTGTAGTTCGAGGCCAACCAGTATGCCGAGCTGACCGAGAATGCACCTTGCCGACTCGGTCTCCAGAAAATGTTGTCTCGCTGCTGTGTTGAGCTCAAGGGTATAGCGAGGACCTTATGGGCAATGTCCTGCGTGAACAGGTTATTTACCTTCTCTTCATTCCATGAAACCCCATCATCCACCAACAGTTCGCTTACCCACTCGACTGATGTACTCGACACCCCATGCACTTTGTCCAAGCTGCCTCCCATCTGCGGTATCCATGTGTCCTTCCATATGTGGATATTAGATCCATTTCCCACCCTCCATTGCAGCCCCTCCATAATGATGCTTTTAGCATTCCATATACTTCGCCACGTGAAGCTCAGATTGTGTCCCCTCCTCGCACTTAACACAGATCCCTGTGGAAATTATTTTGCTTGGAGAACTCGACACGCTAAAGATTCCCGGTTGTGAAAAAGCCTCCATGTTTGCTTCTCTAAGAGAGCTTGATTGAAGATATGAATGTTCCTGAACCCCATTCCTCCTTGTGATTTAGGTTTGCACAGATTATCCCAACTGACCCATGTCATCTTCCTTTCCGTTCCTTGTGCCCCCCACCAGTATCTCGAGATCATGCTATTAATAGAATCAATGAGATATCCCGGTAGTTGAAATATGCTCATAATGTAAGACGGGATTGCCTGGGCCACCGCTTTGATGAGGACCTCCTTCCCCGCTTTGGACAACAATTTTTCTTTCCACCCTTAAAGCTTCCTCCATATACGTTCTTGTACATAGGCGAACACTTGTTACTTTGATCTTCCTACGGCCGTGGGAAGGCCAAGGTATTTTCCATGTCTATCTACCTCTTTAACCTGCAAAAGACTTGTCAATTCCCTTCTCTTTTCTCGGTCTACTCCTTTACTAAAAGCAACCTCAGTCTTGGATAATTTAATTTTCTGTCCGGATGCCCGTTCGTACTGGATGATAATGGCAGCTATTTTCAGGCATTCTTCTTTAGTTTCTCTTATGACAAGAATAGAGTCATCTGCAAAGAAAAGGTGAGAAACTCGGGGGCCATGACGGCTTGCCCAGATCCCATGACTGACGTTATGTTGTGTGGCAAGGTTAAAAGAAGTAGAAAAAGCTTCTGCGCAAAGAATAAAAAGATATGGAGAGAGAGGGTCACCCTGTCACAGTCCTCTGGATGGTTTGGTCTTCCTGGTTCGTTCCCCATTAATGGCAAAGGAATGTGCTACAGTTGACATGCAATCATAAATCTTCCTTCTCCATTTCTCACCAAACCCCAGCTTTTCTTGCACAAAATCTACAAACTTCCATTCCACCCTGTCATAGGCCTTCGACATATCCAATTTAAGAGATAGATGACCTTTCTTTTTCCCTTGGTCCCCTTTCATAGTATGGAAGAGTTCATAGGCGATAAGAGCATTATCAGTTATCAGTCTGCCCGGAATAAAGGCACTTTGGTTTTCTGACACAATGCTGTCCATGAGAGGTCTGAGTCTATTCGCCACCACTTTAGAAGCAATTTTATAAATCACATTGCACAGACTAATGGGCCTATACTCCCCCAACTCCTCCGGTTTTTGTACTTTAGGAATCAAGACTACTAGAGTAGCATTCAGATTTTCGAGGCTTCTGTCAGTTTTCCACCACCCTTTTATATAATTAGCTACATCCTCTCCCACGATGTGCCAGTATTTTTGAAAAAGCATTGCCTTCATGCCATCTGGCCCCGGAGCTTTGTTTGGGTGCATACCTTTGATAGCAGCTAGGATCTCCTTAGTAGTGAAGTCCTTCTCTAGATTTTCCCCTTCCACTACACTCACTTTATTTGATAAACCTTTGGTTGCCTCTTCCCATCCCGTAGGATTAGATGTTTGGAACAGATTGTTGAAAAACTGTAGGATAATTTTTTCAATGTCCTCCTCCTTAGTCCTCCACTGTCCCTCTTGACCTTTCAGTCCTTCAATTCTGTTTTTCTTTTGTCTTTGGGAAGCCTTATGGTGGAAATAAGCCGTATTTCTGTCACCTGCCTTCATTTCATTGACCCTGGCCCGCGCATGCCAAAATTTCTCCTCCTTTTTGTGCCACCCTTAGAGTTCCTTACTGAGAATCGAACACCTCTCAAGGTTCATACTGTCAGGCGGTAATTGTTGTATTTCCCCCAGGAGACCTTCTAATTCTTTTATTTTCTTCCTTCTTTCCCCAAATTTTTCAGCAGCCCAGGTTTTTAGCTTGTTCCCACACTGATCCATCTTCCGCTGGATATCTGCAAGATGATGTTCTTCCCACACAGCCTTAATGATATGTTCACACTCCTCCTCCTCCGCCCACATAGGTTCAAAGAAAAAATGTTGTTGTCGTTTAAATTTCTTCCCTGTACTACTGGTGGTGTTGATGATGATGGGCACATGGTCAGATTCATATTTTGTGAGGTGAGTAACTCGGGCTTGGTGGAAAGTAGAAACCCATGCAGGACATCCGAACGCTCTATCCAGCCTTTCCCTCACTAAGGTTTCCGGAGTGAGGCCTCTCTGCCATGTGAAGATATTCCCACTGTATCCCAAATCTGTAAGATCGCAGTCATCCACCATATTTCTGAACTCTTGAATAAAGCGTAGCGGTTTTGGGGGGCCCCCTTGCTTCTCAGAATTTGATAGAATCTCATTAAAGTCACCAAAGAAGAGTTTCAGTGTGTCAGCTTCTCCTTTTAACTGCCGAATTAAGTCCCAGGTTCTGAACTTTTGTTGTTGATCTGCCCATCCATATATGCCAATTGCTCTCCACGTAACCCCTGCCTGACCTTCAGATACATCGTAGCAGCAATGATGTTGTGAATAAGACGTGACTGTAACATCAACGTCTTTCCACCACAGTCCGATCCCCCCTGCTCTACCCATACTAGATAAGCAGAAACCTTGAGTAAATCCGCATTTCTTTTTAACCACCTCTAGATCAGTACTCGAAATCATAGTCTCCATAACAAAGACTATACTTGGCCCCTCCCTCCAAAACCATGACCGAAGGGCGCTTACCGTGTCAGGGCGGGCCAGTCCCTGACAGTTCCAGCTCAAGATTTTCATAACTCTTCGCGGGGTTGGTGTGTCCCAGCCTCCGCTACTTGGGTTGATATCACCCTTTGTTTGTTCGATTCAAGTCCCATGTTCCTGACTTTATTACATCCTTCTAGTTCTACTTCCGTTTCATCCACCTCCATATCACAAAGATCTGAGTGTCTGCTCCGTTTTCCTGTATTGCTGCTCCATTCGACCTCATGTTCTGGGATCCCCAATCGCTGGCCTCTGCTCATTTTGTACACCCATGGCATCACCTTCTTCTTCCGACGAGTATTCTGTCCTTCCCTCGTGGCTTTGCTTTGCTTTTGTTTTTCACGTTGTGCTCTTGTTCTAACTGATTTCTCCTCATGTGGTTCTGCTTCCATCAGCCCTTCTATATTCGTCTTATGGTGCTGTCTAACAGTGCTCTCCAGTTGAGAGCTATTATGCGCTCCCTTCCCTGTAATGTCGTGACTGTCGGCATTGATCTGACCATCTGCCCTTATTGCTACAATCTCTTCTCTAGTGTATTTCACTGTCACCTCTCTTCCCCCTCCCTTCAGTTGAGTCTGTGTGCACCTGGGTTGATTCCGGCCTCTCTGTTCCACGCCTGCTATCTCTTCTATATTCTCGTCATCCTGCTCCACATTCCGCATTGTCTGCGTATGGGCCTCCGGGAAAAACTCTGCTAACTCATAGTCAGATTTCCCCCTTTCGCTATGCTCTTCTGTAGCTACGGCGTCGTGGGATTGTTGTGCCTTCATCTGACCTTCTTTCTGCTTGCTGGTTCCACCTTCACCACTGGTCGCAGTCTCCCTAGTTGAGTCACTCGATCTGCTCTTTGTCATCTCCTCTGGTTTGGTATTGAACGAGACCCTCCTTTGCGTTCTAGAATTTCCGAAGACTTCCTCCTGTAATGACTGTCGTGGTTTCCTCGGCGACGCCTTGAGCCAGGCGCCCCATTGCTTTTCCCAGTCTTCTTCAACCTCCTGTTCGTTGCAGTCCTTCCAAACATGCCCTAATCGAACACATCCATGACAGAAGTTCGCTAACCTCTCATACTTGATTTCAATCTCCAGTATCTTGCCCTGGCTACCTTGAATCCATAGAACACGCTTCAACGGCTTGTTTACGTCCAGAACGATTCGCACCCGCACTGATGAATCCCATCCCAGTTCGTCCAAGTCAACCGCCGTGACGGCGCCCACTCTATTAGCCATCTCCTCTATCATCTTCTTCGAGCAGAACCCTAGTGGGATCCCGTATAGCCGGATCCAGAAAGGGCAATGGATAATCGAGATTCTTCCCAGTTGTTCCTCTTCTTCTATGTTCTTGAAAAGCAACAGCTTGTTGTCGAAGTTCCATGGCGCTCCTTCCTCTATTCGCTGCTTATCACGCCAATCTAGGAACTGCACTATAAAGTGATCGCCTTCGAGTTGCTTGAAGATTACCTTCCCGGTGAGACCCCATGCCTAGGTCATCGTCTTCTTCATGGCCCAGAAATTAATCGGCCTATCTGTCAAGATCCTTGCTACCCACGCCAGCTGTAGGTAGCCTCTTCCTTCGTCTCCGGCTGGTGGCGTTAGGTTGATTAGTTCTTCCTCCTCCGGTGTCAGCTGTAGCCTAGCGCATCGCTCCACTAGATCTTCTGCCATTACGGGGAAAAGACCAGAAAAACGACCAATCCTTGGACCTGCAAGAGAGAAACCACGGATGGAGATAGGGCTCCCACGCTCGTAACCCTAATCACCAGAGCGATGGGCCGGCCACGGGGAGAGTATTTGTAAATGCTATTTATCATTAGTTCTACATTAATTCATTAAAAACCCTAATTTCTATATTAAGGTTATTTATCCACAAATTAGGAACTTTAATGCTCGAAATAGCTTATAACCATGAAAACTCAGTTCTATGCATGAAATCAAATAATTAAATCCATTAGTAGTCCTAATTACCTACATTAGGGTTTCAAGGCCCATTAAAGCCTATTTATGCACATAAACTCTAATTTAACTAATTATATGAAAAGTTCATCCTTTTTGTTCCTAATGTTCCTTTTTATCATAAACAGGCTAGAATCAACTTTAATCATCCATTAAACCCTTATAAATATATTATTCATCTCAAAATAGGGTTCTTTAAACATTAATACATTAAAGTTGACATCTTCCATTAATTTTCTAATTGCAAGAGGAATGAGGCTTCAATTATATTTTTAATGGATTCCTCGAATTTCCCTTAGAAAGTTTCATATTTTATGCATAATCATCCGAGCTACTATTAGGGAGATATGAATTTTGTAAAATTACCTATTTTGGGCCAATGAGGGCCCGCCACGTTGACCTCCTCCGTGCAATCCATTGCTGTTTTGAAATTATAACCAAATTACAAGTATGCCCTCGGGGCAGCTATTTGTTTCTTTGCATCTCGGAGGGTATAAATGTCCAATGACAAAGGGGTCATATTCTTGCTTGGGCCCACGACCTGCTGCCACCCTAGCCGCGGTTGGGCATCGTTTCTCTCCTTCCTTGGACCCTGATGGTGACCAGGAGTCATCCCTTTAGCTCTATAGGTCTCTGTCGCCCTTGTAGGTTTTCCAATCCACTACCGAGGTGGCGGGATTTGAAGCAAATGGACCTGCAACTCCGTTGCCACACTGCGGTCCTTCCTTCCCTTCCCCTAAGGCTTGAGGGCTGCCGCCCATGGCCGCCCCAGCCTCTAAGAACCTTGGCGCACACAAGGCACCCCCAGGTCGCAACCACCAAGGCCATCCTCAAGTGAGAAATAGAATGCGATTACTATTGCATTTGCAGTAGTTTGCAAACTTACGGATGGCATTGCTTGAATATGTCAGTGTAACTTTGGTGGCCGGTTCTTCGTGGTTGGTTGGGGATGTCTCCTGCCTCAAGCAAGTCCATAAACATCCCCCCGTCGCTCCAAGGATAGGGTCTTACCCTCAAGGTTAGGGTTAGCACAGAAAGAAGAAGGAGGAAAGGTTATCTTGTGTGGGATCTCTCTCTAGACCTCGACCATGGGTTTACCCCTTTATATAGGGTGGTATTTGTGCCCCAGATCGCTTGCCCATTAAGCAACCAAGGCTTCTCCTTATAGGAAAGAGATTTTCCTTAAATTAGATGTATCATATTTCTCTCACTTCATGTACTTGTTCATTAGATTTTAGGAATTCGAAATTCCTCTCACCTAATCTCTTTATTCTTGCTTCTCAATCCATAGGCACAAATTTCTATTTCTTTTAATAGAAATTACTTCCTTTTTAGCAATACTGCATAATCCATTAAAAATGTATTCAAATTATATTCTTATTTTTTATAGGTTTTTCTCTTTCCTCTTTCTTCATTGGGACTCCTTGGATCCCAAGAAACTCTATTATTTCGAAATCCTTTTTATTGGATACTCATTACCCATCTAGATGCATCTAAATGCATTATTCTTTATTATTTCCCATTATCTTGTTTATTTCTTATTGAAATAGCTCTTTTTGAAGATTTCTTCCTTTATTTCTCTTTTATTTTCTTCATTAGTATTCCTTTTATCATTAGGAATCATTGGGATATGAAAATCCACCAAGGATAACTCAATTATACCTCTTTCCCACATATTTTCCACATTTTATCGTTATTTTCAATTTCTTTCTTAATAAAGAAATACTTAATTGATCTTTTCTTTTCTTATTGCATTATTTTTGCAACTTTGGACTCCTTGGGACCCAAGGAATCCAAGAGGCACGAAATCCAACTTTGGATTATATTCACTACTACAGAAATGGCTTATAACATCACTTTTAAAGGCGTCGGTTGCATAAATACATTGACACCTAAACAATAAAGCGTCAGTTTATAAAATAAACCGACATCAATCTGTGAAGGGCAACCAGACACATGTAATGCTTTTATTCAGTGTCGGTTCCTTAATAAAAAATTGACGCCAAAAATTAACCGCCAAATCCAAAATTTCCAGTGAAAAAAATTACCTCCAAAATTTAACATATGGCGTCGGTCATTAACTAATAAACCGATGACTAAAGGTTATTCGTGAAATAGAAATTGGGCACATTTTGATCGTCGATTTTACAACAATGACCGACGCTTATGGGTTTTCCCGCGCTGTTCGTGGGAAATTTTTCACACCCTTTGAGCATCGGATTTTAAAAAAAACCGACGACTATGGTCATTAACCGAGAACAATTTTTTAATCGCATATGTAGATAGACGTTAGTTTTTTTCTAGTTAAAACCGATGACTATCATTGAGAACAGGTGTCGGTTTTTTGTAGAACCGACACCTTTAGTTTTATGTGTCAGTTTTATTTAATAATTGACACTGAATGTTAACTTAATAGCACCTGCGCACATGAGCCCGACTCTTCCCCTTTCTCTATTTCATTGCAATCGAAGTCGATTTTAGGGTCTAGTGATTCCGGTGAGCAAGAAGACTCCCTCCATGCGTGCCAATGCCCACCGCCGCCATTCTCCTTGCTCGCCGCTGCTGCTGCTATTCCCTCTATGCTCACCGGCTGACTGCTCACCGCTGCCCTTCTCCCTCCTCCTTGCTCACTCGTCGGCTACCTGCCTGTTTCCTACTCACTGGTTGCTTTCTCGACGGCCTCTCGGCTCCCTGCTCTCCTGGCTATTGACCGCCGCCTGCCTTCTCACCCCTGCCTGCTTGCCTACCCTCCATCTCGCCCTCTCTCCCTGCTTACGCCCGGCTGGGCTCAAACAGAGGTAAACATCCCCCAAAAACCATATTTTATTACACTGTTTGATCTTAAATCACATAGACTTAATCAACATTGCTACTTGTAAGATCTTTGTGATTAAAATCACTCTTTCCTGGTACCTCAGGAACTAATGTTCCCTTGAGATGAGTGTTAATTGAGCTAGCTTGCTTACTTTCCTTGTAATGTATCTTTTACGTGCTATGACCCAGTAGTCACCTTTAGAGTATTAAAATGATGCAACTTGTACACTTGTTAAGTTTGAATCTATAAATCCCATGAAATGATATCACCCCACAAAATCAATAGTCATTATTATGTCTTGTATACTCTAGAATCAAGATCTAATACTTTTATGCTATTTTAACACCATGAGACCTTTTTTTATCATTCTAGTGGATTATTATGACCTATGATGACCTAACATGAAACCATGCTCTTAATGATATGATTTTGTTGGCCTAGAAACCCGTCCAAGATTTACTCATTAGGAGTAAATCTTGGATAGTCCCCGGTTTGGGACTGTTCTTGAACACCTAATCTCACTTAGGATGTAAGTGTATAATGTGTATTGGATTTTTGAGAAACTTTCGGTAGCATTTCCCCGTTTGTTCTCTAAGTACATATATACTTGGAGAACAGCGGGGAAATGCAACCAAAATTTTCTTGAAAACCCAATACACATTATACATTTACTAGTGAGATTAGGTGTTCAAGAATGGGATAGGTGGTACACATTTATTATATATAAGAATGACAACACATGTATTTATTGGCCTAGAAACCCATCCAAGATTTACTCGTTAGGAGTAAATCTTAGATAGTCCCCGGTTTGGGACTGTTCTTGAACACCTAATCTCACTTAGGATGTAAGTGTATAATGTGTATTGGGTTTTCGAGAAAATTTTGGTAGCATTTCCTCATTTGTTCTCTAAGTACATATGTACTTGGAGAACAGCGGGGAAATGCTGCCGAAATTTTCTTGAAAACCCAATACACATTATACACTTACTAGTGAGATTAGGAGTTCAAGAATGGGATAGGTGGTACACATTTATTATTTATAAGAATGACAACACATGTATTTATTGGCCTAGAAACCCGTCCAAGATTTACTCATTAGGAGTAAATCTTAGATAGTCCCCGGTTTGGGACTGTTCTTGAACACCTAATCTCACTTAGGATGTAAGTGTATAATGTGTATTGGGTTTTCAAGAAATATTTGGTAGAATTTCCTCGTTTGTTCTCTAAGTACACAGCAATGGAACTACTTGGACCCCAAAGAATGGGAGGAGTTTGTTACCGAAAGAAAAATAGATGAATTCAAGGTATTAAGCGCCACTTCCAATTTAATTAATATACATTTTTATGTATTCACCTATTCATGATTAACCTTTAGTGTTACTAACCAAATCAATGTGCTAAATAACTAGGCTATCATCGATGCTCAACGAGCAAGGCATGCACTGAATGTGCACAACCACACAATGGGTCCAAGAGGATATGCAGGCGTTCGCCAAAGACTATAGGTTGAGTCTACTCAGCCTACTGCTACTCAGGAGACTACAGAGTCCTCTACTGTTGCTCCCGCACCTCTGCCTCGTCATGTTATGTGGATAACTGGGAGGCAAAACAAGAAGGGAGAGATAGCGAAGCCCGCAACCGCTGAGGTGGCTGCAAAAATGATAAAAATCAACTCTTAGAGCTATCTATTGATATTGATTATTGTTATGTTTACTTACAAATTTTTGTTGATGGTGATTAGCGGGAGCTGCACGAGCAGAGGAAGGAAGGCAAGTTCATCCCTCAGGGCACAAGGGATGAACTGACAGTTTCTCTGGGTAACCGAGAGCATCCTGGACGTGTAAGGGGTGCAGGCGCTGGTGTGGGCATCAAAGTGTTCTTTGGGCCATCCCAGCACAAACCTGTCCTAAAAGCGGGACTTTCACTAGCTGAGGTAACTTATTCTTATTTTAGAACTTTATTGCGAAGGGAATTCAATAATCAGAAACTAGCATTTCTTTTATCCATGTATAGGTAGATTCCTTAATTGATAGGAGAGTCGAGGAAGTACTTGATAAAAGACTCCATGAAGCAATTAACAAGTGGCATGCATCTCAGACTGCCACTCAGACAGTACATGTGGCGAACCTCTCTTCTCCTACTACTCGTACTGCAGAGGTTGTGAGTAATCCTATAGACCCACAACCTAGCACGTCCTCTGTAAGTATTTTTATGGCATATATAATAGCTAGTCTGTTCAAGATGATATGTTTGTGTATATATGCATATAACATTCTTTACGTAAATTTGTAGGGGTTGAAGCCATGCCGACTAAAAAGTGAAAGATATATCATTGCAGAGGCATCATCTTACCCACCCCTTAAATGGTGCATGTTTCATGGGAGTCCAGTACCAGATGGCATGGTACGTGTGAGCCTGATACATATACTCCCTGGATGGATGAATCTTGCACTGCCTCATGCACACCCAGATGTTGAAACACTTGGTGAGGCAGTAGGCGGAGTGATACTGTGGCCCGAAGTGGATGTCCTCTATACTGATATTGTATGATAAATTTTTATTACTTTAATTTGTTAGTGTGCATATATATATGAGTCAATTGATATGAAATTATATATACATGTCAAAAAACGAGACCCGCTACATCTCGGCCTCCACCTCCTCGACTACCAAGTTGGCTTCCAGGGGACCTACATGCCTCGATAGGTCCTAATTGTAGGAGTGTGGCAGTATGAATCGACGAACATAATCCAAATTGCCCTATAAATGTTACTATTCCGGAGAATCCTGCAGGTAAACCATACGATAACAATCCATTTATACAAGTTTAACATACGTATTAATGCATACGTAATAGAAGTTCTGGATACGTATTAATGCAGGTCAAACATTCGGAAACAACATATTTATACAAGATATTTTGGAGTTGTTTAGTTATGAATGGCTGAACACATCTATGACAGAGTTGTGGATATGGTGAGATTAATGCAGACGGCAATCTAGTTTATACATCCATATACCTTGTTTTATATACGGCAATCTGGTTTCTTATATATTAATGCATACGTAATACATGTTTTGCAGCCACTTACACAAGACATGTACAGATTTTGGGTTTTCCCTTGTGGGATTTTTGGTTCCATCTTTGATTAGTCTTGTAGATACAGACCCGTATTCAATTACTTCATACTATTGTGATGCTTTTGAATATTTTGGTAAAACTAATAAGACAGTGATAATAGCTCCATTCAATGTCGAGTAAGTTTACTTTGCTTGTAATTTTGGACATAAGCAAATTACATTTTTATTGCGGATATTGATTTATTAATTTTCTACTTTCTTACATGTAGTGCTAAGCATTGGGAGTTATTAGTTATTGTCCCCAAGACATTCACCGTCTATTATCTAGATCCTGCGGGGAGTGAGGTGGATGTATTATATGGACATGCAATTAAAAGGCCATTATTGTCGTGAGAAATATTTTATGTTTTTATATCTGTTAACATATGTTACTGCATTACTATTTAATTATGCAATTTAATGTGTTACATTAACATATATAGGGCTTTACAAGAGTACATAAAAGCTGGAGGAAAGGTTCCCAGGAAAAAAAATCTGACACTCATTTGGGAGAATGTGAAAGTAATTTCCTGACTCCAATGTATATATTATTTATGTGAACTGTGCTTATTTGTATTTTTGAATATTTTGTATGTTTCAATTTATAGTGTGCTACACAAGACAATGACTGGGCGTGTGCCTACTATGTGATGTGATTTATGGACCTAATTATCAAACATGTCGTATTGCAAATCGATAAAATACAACAGGTATTATACATAGTCTCGTTAGATAATATGAAATATATGAATCTTATTATATATTATTATACTTATGTATATACATCATTCTCTTTGTAGGTCTTTAAAACTGAGGACTTCAACACAGGTGCAAAGTGTTTCGATGTACATGCTCTCTATACGAGAGATGAATTAGATGTTGTAAGAGAAGATTGGGCAAAAGCCCTGCAAAGAGTGGGAATTTTTCAATATGATTTTGCTGACAATGATGACAATGATGAATAAAGAATAACTTTGTTCTCATAATTAATTTTGTGTGAATGTGAATGATTTTTTATGAATTGTCATATGTGTGTGAAAATCATCAATACATGAATATTTCTACATGTGTCTGAATGTGAAAAGAGATGAAATAAATGGAACTACAGGTTGCTACTGGTTTCTACATGTGTGTGATGAAAAAATAATATGAATTAAATGTTCTTATACATGAGTGTGAATCACATATATATATAATATTGTCCATCATGTTAATTTTGCAGGTTTGTGGCCTGTTGTTGGCTGATATCAATGGATGTCGTAAAACCTGCAGTTTATAACTGAACTGCAGGTTTCTCATCCGGCGACCAGCCACAGCAGGTCTACAGACTGACAGAAAAAAAATCAAAACATAGGCGTCGGTTATTTGAACAAAACCGATACCTATGTTATACGGCGGTGGTTTTTCACCTAAAACCGACGTCTATGTGACCAGGTACCACGGCCGTGCTGGGAAGCACAGTCGTGGTGGTAGGCAGGGGATATGGTGTCAGTTATTATCATAAAACCGACATCGGTTCAGATGATGTGGCTTTGGTTTCTTTTAGAAAACCGACGCCTATAATCCCTTTGTTGGCGTGTTTTTGGTGGCGGGAAGAGTTTTGGCGGCGGTTTTTTAGTAAACAACTAATGCCTATAGTCCCTTTGCTGGCGCGTTTTCGGTGGCGGGAAGCATTTTGGCATCGGTTTTTACTAAACAACTGACGCATATAGTCCCTTTGCTGGCGCGTTTTCGGTGGCGAAAAATGTTTTGGCGTCGGTTGGGATCCGACGCCGAAGGTGTCCCCCTTTAGCGGCGCCCACTTGGGTGTCGCTTTGAAACCGACACTAAAGAGCTTAAATAACCGGCGCTAAATGGCTTTTGTGTAGTAGTGATATTCTTTTTCCTTCTGGAGGTTTCCACACCTTTCTTTTCTCAAAAACTTAATTATTCATTTACTAATTGAATTTCCTTGTTATTGGGCTCAATAGGCAATAAAGCCCACCAAGCAATCATCAAGGCTATTGTAACAAAATCCATGCATTCAATCAAAAGACATCATTATTTGTTCATTTATCTTTAATATGAGAAATTACATTTCTCAGCAAATGAACCCAAAATTGGGGTTGTAGCAAATAGTCTGTGTTCATGCATCATTCATAATTGTTTCTTACTTCACTTATTGTCTCCCTATAAGTTAGAATCAATACCTAATAAGAAAAAGGAAAGAAGGAGATTTAATGTCACACATCATGTCATGACCATGATTGTTTCTTCTCTCCCCATTAATTGTATTTAACTCTTAATATGGAGCAAGTATTAGTCATTGGGGTGCAATGATTGTCCCGTCTACCCATATTTCATGAAATCATTTACTTACAACTTGCATGGACCATTGATTTAGATTTTTTTTTAAAAGGTAAAATATTACTCAAGAAACAAATTACAAGTATATGGAAGCAACAAAATCCCGTATACAAGTGGGATACTCTAAAAAACCCCACTTTCTAAGAATGAGAGAATCCACCCCCATCCAATCTTAGGTTTAGTTTTAAACAACCAACCTAGATTATGTATAAGTTTATCAAAAATAACAACCAAATCATGTACATTAGAACGATGGATTCCAGAGTTTCATTCAGTCCAAATGGCATGGCATATAGTTGTGAAGGTAATACCAACCAAAGCTCTCAAATTCCCTTTATGGTTTGTCTTCTCCAAACACCAAGGGCTAAAATCTTACATGCAAAGCGGTGGGAGACCACCCCCATCCCATCTGAAGGGAAAATAAGGAGATCAGATATTTAGAAAACCTACATTCAAAAAACAAATGGCTATGGCTTTCCTCCTCTTCTCGATAGAGAACGCATAAGGAGGCATACAAAAAACCCCATCTTTGCATCTGGTCATGTGTAGGAAGCTTCTTCAAAATGCACCTTTAAGTGCAACAACTCCATTTCGGCATGTGGAACTTATTCCATAGGATTGGATCCCATGGGACCTGGGGTGTATGAAAGGAAGCCATACTCCATTGATAAGATTGAACTCAGTGTAGGTTCCACTGACCCGAAACATCACAGACATACTCTGCTTTAAGTTTGGACCAGCTGGAAGACATCATCCTCAATGTCCTAGAAAAGTTAGGAGGGCAGATGTCCAAGTTTTGACCATATCTATGAACCATCCATCTCTTCCAAGAGGATACACTAGATCTCAAAAACCTATCCACTCTTCTAGTTGTAGAAGCCATAGCAATACCATCAATATCAGATATATTCAGTCCACATTCATGGAACTTCCTAGCAATAGTGGACCAAGCCACCCCATGATATTTCCCTTCCCAAATAAAGTTTGCACAAATGGAGCAGATCTTCATAAGCACAAAAAATGGTATATCTACATGACCACACCCAAAGTTAATCTTTCCAGTGAGGATAGATCTCACAAGGACCAATCGTCTCGTAAGAGACATTTGTATTCCAGTCCACTTTGATATGGTCTCCCTGAGATTATCAACACAAGGGGCATAATCACTTCCTCTTCTCCTACCTCTAGTGATCGAAATGCCCAAATACCGAGTAGGAAAAGTCACGTCCTATAGTTGAATAAATGCTTTGAGCCCTCCCCTTCTAGATTCATAAGATTTAGAAAAGAAGACTTTGGATTTAATGTCACTAACAAATAGACCCATAAGATGTCTGAACTTTAACATGAGTTGGCAGAAACCCCTCATCACTCTCACCTTGGTCTCAAGGAAGAAGAGAACGTCATCAACGAAGATTAGATGGGGCAGCACCCTAGTCCCACCAACTTTGAAAGGTATAATGGAGTTCTCATCCACCGCCCGATGAACAAGATGGGATAGAGACTCCATCACCAAGGTAAAGAGGAAAGGGTATAGGGGATCCCCTTGTTGTAGGCCATTTGATGCTTTGAACATGCCATAGGGAGAACCATTTATAAGAACTAAAAAGGAGGTGGTTTCAACGCATTGTTTCATAATTCAATCCATCGTTGAGCAAAGCCAATGGATTCCATAATTGCCCTTAAAGTCGGCCATCTAACTTTGTCATATAATCATTTATTTAATGTTTCATTAATTTATCACCTATGATGCATCGCCTTCAAAATTATAGGTCTAGAGAGCTCCAAGTCCTAGAGTCTTGATATCGATTAATTCTAGTTGACCCCATGATGAGAACTTGGGGTGGGTGGTTCAAGGAAGATTGATACAAGATCCACATGTAACACAACAATGATTATACAATTATATTTTTTATTGAAATGTCCTTGTCCTGGAAGAACTTGGAATTTTTTGGGTCAATTTAATATTTAACAACTATATGATGCTAGTAATTGAATACCAACAGTGCTGGTGAAACTCCACTCCACTCTAGTGTTTTCCACCATTGATTTTGATCTCAATATAAATTAATTTTTATTTTGTCGCAAGTACATTATTTCAACTAAATCAATTGTGGACTTCGAATATTTATTGCTCAAACTAAACAATATTAAAAAGATTCTAAAATATGTTGTCTCCTAGGATGTAATTGTTAATTATATTTCAATAGTGGTCATACATTTAGTGGTGGTGTTTGTGCCTTGTTTTAGTAAAAATTGGGATTGTATACCCTAGTGAATTTGCTAGTGTGATGATTTCCCCATTAACATTCCAACATTCCTAATCCGAAAACCTCATAATTGGATAATACAAGTCATATATGCACAAAAGTTCAAAATGGAAGACTAAATATAATTCTATGTAGTACTTTGATGTATGTCATTTGTGTAAATTGTATGCCTTGTAGTTAAGCGTAGATGTGTATTAAATTTATTTAGAATGGATTACAATTGCATGCAAGATAGTTAGAAGAATTTAAACCAGTAAGGTCCATTAGCTAAGTTTCCTTTTAGGAAACTCAGTTGGCATTGTGCATGTTTCTATAGTTGTGTACATTGGATGAGATTTTCCATTAAATGGCGTCTATATATACATGTGTATGTGTTCCTTAAGTTTAAAACTACTCATTTTTTCATTTTAATGTGCAAGTGTATTATGAAATTTTTATTTGTGCAATTATATGTATTTTTTAGTGTAAATTCTTTTTTGTTATTAGTGTTCCCTTCATAGAATACATTACCCACGGTGACATTCACCACTTTGTTCATATGTGTCTAACATTTCCTATTGATATTGTTTCATATTCATAGACACACTCCAATTACCCCAATTTAGAAACCATAGAGTTGAGACATAAAGTCACTTGTGCACTTGACTAGTGTATGTTTAGTTAATGTTCTTACATCTAGTTGCAGATAATGTATGGCTTATGAGTATTGAAATTGTCTAGTTCTGTAAAATAAGTCATTCATGTACATAGTTTATAGTTAAAGAATAAATAGAATTATCTCTAGAATTTAATGCAAATCACATATAATGATTTTTTAATTTGTAGTCAATCTTAAACTTGTATTAGATTATATTGGAGTGGATTACAATTACATGTAGGACCACTATAATGACTAAACTAGTAGAGTCCAAGGCTGGTTTTTCCTATAGGAAAGTCAGTCGATGAAATTATGAATGCTTCTCTGATTACTTGCATTAGTTAAGTTTTTCCCTGCAAATGGTGTTTATATATACATGTGTAAATGTTCTTTACTTTTATATCATTTATAAATGAGGTTTGTTGCATATGTATGCATGTGTAATTTGTAGTTTATTTATTTGTACAAAAATACATTGTTTGATGCATTCTATAGTTATAAATGTTAACTCCATTTAACATTACCCCTTAATGACCACATGATACCATCGATATGTGACTGGAACTTATGTTGAGATCATTTCATGTTTATAAATGAACTCAAATTTCCCAAATTTGGAAACCCTAGAATTAGAGAAATGCAATCATACATATTCAAAGTTCAAAGTTGAAGACTAAAAACAAATATATGTATACCTTTGAAGTACAACACTTGTAACTATTTTATGACTTGTGATCAAGCTCTAAGATTTGTTATATTTAATTATCATGTATTACAATTCCAAATAGAATAATTATAGAAACAAAAATTAATAAGGATGTTCAACCAAACTTTCCTATAGGAAAATCAACCGATGACACACTACATGTTTCTCTAGGTTCATTACTTATTCAAATTTGTCTTGGAATATAGTGTTCATATATACATGTATTTGTATTCCTTAAATTTACATGTATGTATAAATTGAAGCTTATAATGGCCATTTGTCTTGTGTAATGTATTTATCTATGAAGTAATGTCAAATATTTGATGTTATCTTATAGTTATGTGTGTTGATTTCATAGTTTACATTACTCATGATGACCAAAACTAAATTCATACACATCTAATATTTCGATGGAGATTTCATATTAACATACACTCTCCAATTCCCCAATTTGAAACCATATAATTGGATAACATAAGGTACACATGTACAACAATCAAAATTGGAGAATACAAAGATTTTCTATAGAACTATTATATAAATCACTTGTAATTATTGGCTGACTTATATTTGAACTCGAACATGTATTACATTAGTTATAATAGATTATAATTGCAAAAAAAAACCTAAACAAATGCAGTCCATAGACTAAGGTTTCCTAGAGGAATTTATATGCAGGTTTCTTTGGCTTCTTGCATTAACCAAATTTGTATTGGGAAATGGTGTTCATTTCTATATGTGTTTGTGTTCTTTACATAAACAACTATATATGTATGTGTATCTTTTTTATGATGTGCATGTGTATAATATAATTTGTTCATTTATGGAATAATGTGCATAGCTTGGTGAATGTTTATAGTTTTAAGTGTTAAACCCATAGTTTAAATCAACCATTGTGAATTCACATTTCGATTCACATGTTTCTATCAATTTTTTGTGAAACCTAGTCATTCATGAAGATAGTTCAAAGTTCAAGATAGAATAGATTTCTCTATGGAACATAGATGTAAATCACTTGTAATGATTATATGATTTGTAATAAGCTCAATCATGAATCATATATCACTAGAATTAACAAAATTTTCATATGGAATACTTAAAAAATAACAAACTTGGTATGGTCAGTCTCAATGGATGACACTATGTGGGTTTCTTGGGTTCCCTACATTGGCCCAGTTCATCCTAGAAATTTATGTTTACATAGATCATTTTCTCTTCTTTCTAGTTACACATATATTTATAGTATGTTTGTTTCTTATATTAGGAAATTGTATTGTGTAACTTATTTAGTTGTGCAATAGTGTTCAGTGTTTGATATATTTTTATAGTTAAGAGTGTTGATTCCATGTGTTTCATTACCCATTATGACTTCAACATTCCATTCATATGTGTGGAACATTTTTTTTGAGATTTTATTAAATTGATAGACACTCTCCAATTGCCTGAATTTGAAAACAATGTAATTGGAGAATTCAAGCCTTCCATACACAAAGTTCAAAAAGTTGAACAATTAATAGAATTCTCTATAGATATTTTATCTAAATCATGTGTAATGATTTTGTGTAATATGATCGTATGACTTGTAGGTAAGCTCAAATATGTTTGATATTTAACTAGATTGGATCATACTTTCTTGTAGGATAGTTAGAAGAAACATAAATTCGTAAGGCCCACGATGAGTTTTCTTCGAGGAAACTCAACTGATGGCAGGAAACTCAGGAAATGAGAGTATGTAGGTTTCTTTAGTTTCCTACATTAGGAAAGTTTGTCATGGAAAATGGTGTTTACATATACATGTATTTATGGTCTTTCAATTTAATTTGGTTTTTGTTTCTTATATAATGCATGTGTGTAATGTATTTTTTTGCAAGAATGTGCATTTTGCAGTACATATTTATAGTTTTAAGGTGTCCCTCCATTATCTACACTATGAATTCTGACTTCACCATTCCATTCATATGTTTCTACTATTTATATTCAGTTGATTCATACATATAGACACACTCCTAATGCTCCAATTAAAAGATCCCAAAATTAGATAAATTAATTCATATAAGCATTATGTTGAATGTGAGATAATAAATACAATTTTTATAGATATTTTATGTAAATAACTTGAGATGATTGTATGACTTATAATTAAGATCAAATGTATATCAAATTTATTAGATATTATTTTGTGTAGGTCATTTAGGAAAACCTAAATCAATAATGCATGTCGACCCTAATTTTTAAGGGGAAACCCAGACCATGATACCGTGTAGGTTTATTTCGTTACATTCATAGAAAGTGGTGTTTATATATATGAGTTTTTTATCTTTTGAATTACAATTATTGTTAAATGGTATTTCTTGCTAATAATGTGCATGTGTATTCTATAATGTCTTCATCAATTTAAAATGTGCATTTCCTGATGCATTTTATAGTTAAATGTTGAATCCATAGTTATATTACACATGATGAATTCACAATTGCATTCATATGTATCAACCATTTCTTTTGATTTATTCTCATATTATTAGACACAATCCAATTTATTCAACCCAAAAACCTAAGAATTGGAGAAATTAGTTCATGAATCCACAAAGTTTAAAGTCGAAGAATAAATAGATTTCTCTTAACAACTTTGATGTATATCACTTGTAATAATTGTATGACTTGTAATTAAAATCAAACATATCCATGATTAATTTATAACATATTATAAATACATGTATGATATTTCCTGGATAAAATGTACTCGATGATCCTTACCACATCCAATTTGGGATATGCTTATAACTATAAGTAGTTTTCTCTAGAATGAATACAAATATATGCATTATCTTACTATATCTTAAATTTTCTAATTCTATGCAAAATGTTCAAGGAAATGACTTTTGACTAAATTTGAGTTCAAATTTGATACATATATGACTGATCTTCTAAAGGTTCCTCATAGCCTTACCTCAACATGTATAAAGAAGGAATGAAGCCTCTCTACCACTGAAGAATCCACCAACAACCATATACTCTATGTGACTAGGTGGGGTTTGCCATAGTTGGATAGCAAGTGAGCATAACCGACTGCACCAAATTAAGCACACCTCCTATTACTGAAGACCAATCCACAAGGTCCATGTATCAAAACATATTTCGACTACCTCATTTCTTTCCTATTAAACATAAGGAGAGGCATCTTAAGTCATCAAAATTTTATTGAATATATGATGTGTGTCATTGGACACACAACAATGATTAGGATAAGTCCTAGTGTTTAACCTTCTAACCAAGTTGTCAACTTGATGTGAACAACAAGTCAACTAAATTTTGATAGGTATTGATCCAACGGTTGACAAAAGAAGCAGTTGAAATCCAAATCTGAATGCTAAAATAAGACAGAAGGAAACTCCTCGTGTTCTGCCATAAGAACTTGGAGTCTATATCATGGTGACTAAATTTCAATTTGTGAAGGTTTTTTAAAACTAAGAACAAGAAAAAGTGTTCAAATAAAGATTAACTACTCAAGAAATATAATAACAAATTGAATCAGAAGAAAGAGATATGGAAGCTTATGTGTTTCACCTCCATAACCGATTTAAAAATAAGATTGAAGGAATCATACAATAATTAAGATAAAAGAAGGCATGTAAAACATTCGCAAATGAATCAAAAAACATGAATTCCCAGTAAACCCATTGGTCCTGGCATTCACAAATTGTAGTTCAGTCATCCTAATAGGGATTTATATGAGATCTCATCCAAATACCCATGTGATTTGTTTAGTTGTTCTAAATCTTAGGCTCCACAGTCGCATCCGCCAAGATTAACATACGATAAAAATGAGAGTTCACTTCGTTAAAACCAACTATTTTCCAAATCAAAAACCATTTATCTAATGTATACATATAAACTTCAATCTACATTACATATGGCTAAAGGGTTACTCCCCTTGCCTCGATATGGAAACTACTCACTACCCATAACCAAAGAAGGAGAAGCAAAGGAAAGAAGGTAGGAAGTCATAGACTAGCTAAATAAGAATTCTGAGAGGGGAATTTATAATGATAGATAAATGGCTTCTCCTTTAATTACATGTTCCCAAGAAGACCAAGGATAAAGAACGAGGAAAGGACATCTGAGAATAAACCTAATTTACTAAATAAATTTAAAGATTATAATGCTCAAAATTAGAGTAACAATGCTCAAAATAAAAGTTCCAAGTACAACATATGAGATGTTTTTCTTTATGATGGTCCTCCTCCATTTATAGGGGAAGGAGGGGTGGTAACCCTAAAAGGAGGGGGAGTGAAATGAGAGAGCCACTGGCTGAAACTTTTTGGATATGGTCAATAGAAAATGTTGATTGTCCTTAATTATCTTGACCATGTAGCTCTCTTTGATGCAGATTTTCACAGCAGCAATTTCGAGTGGATTTTGCTCCCATAATAGGGCTAAAAGTGCTCCACATATGAGAGATTCTTTTAGAAAATTAAATTTCCTTTCCAAAGAATACTTGTGCACTGAATTTGGAGTTTGGCGCAAAAGTTATGACACTTTTGATGCCAGGTGTACATGAATTTCTGGACTGTTGCAAATTGAGCAATTATGTTCCAAGAGTATTTATGCCTTTTTTCTAAAAAAAACTGACACAAAAATAACTAAAACTCCAATTCAATAGAAGTAATATAAATTATAATAATTAATTCTAAAATTAAGAAAATAATCAATAGAAAAATCCTAAAGAGATATATAAATGATGTAAAAAAGTAGATAAATACACATTTATCAATATACTTTCATTTGATAGGTTCATTACTTATTTAAATTTGTCTTGGCATATAGTGTTCATAAATACATGTATTTCTATTCCTTATTTCTGCATGTATGTATAAATTGTATCTTATAATGTGTATGTGTCTTGTGTAATGTATTTATCTGAGAAGTAATGTGCATTATTTGACATATTCTTATAGTTAACCTTAGTTTACATTACCCATGATGACCAAAACTAAATTCATATATGTCTAAAATTTTGATGGAGATTTCATATTAACAGACACACTCCAATTGCCCCAATTTGAAACCATATAATTGGATAACCCAAGGCGCACATGTTCAAAAATCAAAATTGGAGAATACATAGATTTTCTGTAGAACTGTTACATAAATTATTTGCAATTATTGGCTGACTTATATTTGAACTTGAAAATGTATTACATTAGTTATAAAAGATTATAATTGCAAGAAAAAACTGAAACAAATGATGTCCATAGGCTACGGTTCCCTAGAGACTTTTGTATGTAGGTTTCTTTCGCTTCTTGCATTAGCTGAATTTGTCTTGGGAAATGGTGTTCATTTCTATATTTGTTTGTGTTCTTTACATCTACAACTATATATGTATTGTGTATCCTATTTGTGATGTGCATGTGTATAATATAATTTGTTCATTTGTGAAAAAATATGCATAGCTTGGTGAATGTTTATAGTTTTGAGTGTTGAACGCATAGTTTACATCAACCATTGTGAATTGACAATTTGATTTACATGTTTCTATCATTTTTTGGTGAAACCTATTCATTCATGAAGATAGTTCAAATTTCAAGGTAGAATAGATTTCACTATAGAACTTAGATGTAAATCACTTGTAATGAAATATGCCTTGTAATTAGTTCAATCATGAATTCTATATCACTAGTATTAACAAAATTTGCATATGGAATAGTTAAAAAATAACAAACTTGTATGGTCAATCTCAATGGATGACACTATGTGGGTTTCGTTGGTTCCCTACATTGGCCCAGTTTGTCTAGAAATTGATGTTTATATACATTCATTCTCTTCTTTCTAGTTACATATATTTTTATAGTATGTTTGTTTCGTACAATAGGCATTTGTATTGTGTAATTTATTTAGTTGTGAAATAGTATTTACTGTTTGATACATTTTTATAGTTATGAGTGTTAATTCCATGTTTTTCATTACCCATTATGACTTCAACATTCCATTTATATGTGTTGAACATTATTGTTCAGATTTTATTAAATTTCATAGACACTCTCTAATTGCCTGGATTTGAAAATAATGTAATTGGAGAATTCAAGCCTTGCATGCACAAAGTTCAAAAATTTGAACAATTAATAGTATTCTCTATAGAAATTTTATGTAAATCATATGTAATGATTTTGTGTAATATGATTGTATGACTTGTAAGTAAGCTCAAATATGTTTTATATTTAACTAGGCTGGATTGTAATTTAATGTAGGATAGTTAGAAAAAACATAAATTAATAAGACCCATGTGAGTATTCTTGGAGGAAACTTCACTAATGGTAGGAAACTCAGGAAATGAGAGTATGCAAGTTTCTTTAGTTTCCAACATTAGGCAAGTTTGTCATGGAGAATGGTGTTTACATATACATGTGTTTGTGGTCTTTCAATTTAATTTGGTTTTTGTTTCTTATATTATGCATGTGTGGAATGTAATTTTTTTTGCAAGAATGTGCATCTTCTAGTAAATATTTATAGTTTTAAGTTGTTCCTCCATTATATACACTACCAATTCTGACGTCACCATTCCATTCAGATGTATCTACTATTTATATTCAGTCGATTCATATTTATAGACACACTCCTAATGCTCCAATTTAAGGATCCCAAAATTAGATAAATCAATTCATATAAGCACTAAGTTCAAAGTTAGATAATAAATACAACTTTTTTAGATAAAATAACTTGAGATTATTATATGACTTATAATTAAGCTAAATGTATATCAAAATTATTAGATATTATTTCATGTAGGTCATTTAGGAAAACCTAAATCAATAATGCATGTCGACCCTAATTTTTTAGGGGAAACCCAAACCATGATATCATATAGGTTTATTTGGTTGCATATATATAAAGTGGTGTTTATACATACGAATTTTTTATTTTTTTTATTTATAATTATTGCTAAATGGTATTTCTTACTTATAATGTGCATGTGTATTCTATAATTTGTTCATCAGTATAAAATGTGCTTTTCTTGATGCATTTTATAGTTAAATGTTGAATCCATAGTTAATATTATCCATGATGAATTCACAATTTCATTCATATGTATCTAAAATTTCTTTTGATTTATTCTCATATTAATAGACACAATCCAATTTTTCCAAATTAGAAGCCTAAGAATTCGAGCAATTAGTTGATGAATGCACAAAATTCAATGTTGATGAATAAATATATTTCTCTGAATAACTTTGATGTAGATCACTTGTAATAATTGTATTACTTGTAATTAAAATCAAACATATAAATTTTTATTTATAACATATTATAAATGCATGTATGATATTTGCTGGAGAAAATGTACTCGATGTTCCTTACCATGCCCAATTTGGGATGTACTTATAACTATAAGTAGTTCCATTTTTCTCTAGAATGTATGGAGATATGCATTATTTTACTATATCTTCAATTTTTCTAGTTCTATGCAGGAAGTTCAAGGAAATGCCTTTTGATGTAAATTTGAGTGCCTATTTGATACATATATGATTGATCTTCTAAAGGTTCCTCATAGCCCTGCCTCAACATGTATAAAGAAGCGACGAAGCCTCACTACCACTGAAGAATCCACCATCAGCCATATACTCTATGTGACTAGGTGGGGTTCTCCATAGTTGGATAGCAAGTGAGCATAATTGACTGTACCAAATTTAGCAGACCTCGTGTTACTGAAGACCAATCTGCAAGGTCCATGTATCACAACATATTTCGACTACCTCATGTCTATCCTATTAAACATAAGGAGAGGCATCTTAAGTCATCAAAATTTTATTGAATATATGATGTGCGTCGTTGTACATGCAACAATCAGTAGGATAAGTTCTAGAGTTCAACCTTCTAATCAGGTTGTCATCTTGTTGTGAACAACAAATCAGCTACGTATAGATTGGTATCGATTCAACAGAAGATAATAGGAGAAGTTGAAATCCAAATTCAAATGCTAAAAATAAGAAAGTAAATTCCAATTTGAGAAGGTTGTTTAAACTAGGAATAGGAAAAAGTACTAAAAATATTAACTATGAATCAGAGGAAAGAGATATCGAGGCTTATGGGTTTCACCACCATATATGAAGTAAAAATAAGATCGAATGAATCATACAATAAGTAAGATAAAAGAAGGCATGTAAAACATTTGCAAATGAATCACAAAACATGAATTCTCTGTGAACCCTTTGGTCATGGCGTTCATCAATCCTAATTCATTCATTCTAATAGGAATTTATGTGAGATCTCATCCAAATCCCCATGTGATTGGTTTAGTTGTTTTAAATTTTTGGTTCCACAGTCACATCCACAAAGATTAACATACGATAAAAATGAGAGATCACTTCGTTAAAACCAAAAATTTTCAAAGCCAAAAACTATTTATCTAATGTAATCATATAAAATTCTATCTAAATTACCCATGGCTAAGGGTTTACTCCCCTCATCTTGATCTGGAAACTACTCACTACCCATAACCATAGAAGGAGAAGCAAAGGAAAGAAGGAAGAAAGTAGTAGACTAGCTATAGAAGAATTATCAGAGGAAAATTGCTAGTGACACTTAAATGGCTTCTCCCTTAATTCCCTATTCCCAAGAAGACCAAGAAATAAAGAAATATGAAAGGAGATCTAAGAATAAAATTTCTTTACTAAACAAAGTGAAAGATGATAATGCTCGGAACTAGAGTAACAATGCTCAAAATAAAGGTTGCAAGTACAAGATATGAGATGCTTTTCTTTGTGCAGTTCCCTCTCCTCTTTTAACCCCAGCTTTTGAAATGTCGCCAAAGGCATGAGATTTATGCTAGCGCCAGAATCACATTGCGCTTTAGGGAAATGTTGACCACCTATTGAGCACGGTATGTAAAAACCTCCTGGGTCCTTTCTCTTCTTTGGTGAACTCCCTTGGATCATAGAGCTCACCGTCTCATTCATCCAATAAATTTCATCGTCTTTTATCCGCCTCTTCTTATTGATGATTTCCTTGATAAACCTCCCATAGGCAGGTACTTTCTCGATCATCTCCACTAATGGAATATTGATGTGGAGTTTTCGGAATATCTCCAGAAATTTCTTAAAGTGACGATGCTCTTTCTTTGACTTCGGATTTACTGGATCTAAAACATCAGCTGCATCAACACGCCTGTGAGGTGGCACATAAGAGCTTTTCGGGGGTACCTCCCCTAAGCTTGCTTCAATCATTCCCTCGGACGTGGGCTTTGGCGAGACATCATCAATAGTAGCAGCTTGTTGTGGTTCCTCTCTCGCCTCAGATGTCTCCACATGTGCACAAACAACCTGCACCTGCTCCTCTTGCCTAGATGGAGATACCATACTCACAACTCTCTCTGATTTTCTGAAGAAATGGTTTCCGCCCGGCAATCTATAGTAAGTGCGTGGATACGGTATCGCCGGTGTTGCATTCACATTGAAAGTCATTTTTCTTTCTTCTACAACTTCTTGCACCTGAGATTCCTCATTTCTTACCACCGACATGTACTTAACCTGATGATGTGCTTGGGCCACGTTCGCATTCTCAGCTGGTTTCTGTTGATTGGCATGCTTGATGGCCGCCACGTCACTTGAAATCTGAGCCACGGTGGTCTCTAATGCCCGCATCTGTGCTCCATGGCTTTGCAGCGTCTGCCCAAATTTGGTTAGAATGTCACCTTGAGATTGCAATTGTTTTCCAAACATGGCCATCATCTCTTGGTTTTGCTGTACCATTTGACTCAGCAATTCAGTGTTTTTGTCCTCGGCTTTTTGCTGTGGCTTGGCATCCGGATCCTGTAAAAAATTGTTCGGATCCTTCCATGAAAACTTTTTATCTTTCCTCCATGCATAGTCATTGTTTCTATAGCCCTGTTGTTGCATGTACTTTACTTGGGCTTCCTCATCCTTAGATGCATCCTCCTTAGTTAGCAGCTTCTTGGCTAGAAGATCTAACTTGTCGTTCAGCTCCCTAACTGTTCTGGATTCGCCGGCAGCCTTGACATGTTCCACTGCACCTCTGTCGCCCCATGACTGTTTCCTAGCCATGTTCTTTAATATCTCCCAGCATCTTGTATCAGTGTTGTTCAAGAAAAATCCGGAGCCAACCGAGTCCAAATTGCTTCTATCATGCTCGGAGAGAGCAAAGTAGAAGATTTTCACTTGGGTTTCCTTGTCCAGTCCATGGTGTGGACATCTCCTCAACATGACTTGGAATCGCTCCCAAGTCTCAGAATAAGTTTCACCCGCCTGTTGGGTGAAATTGTGGATCTTCCGGATCATATCATTGGTCTTCTCAGGAGGGAAGAACCTCTCGAAGAAAACCTCCACCATGTGATCCCATGATTCAAAAAACTCGTCATCGAGGTTATGAAGCCACTCTCTTGCCACTCCAGCCAAGGAACTCGGGAATAACTTGAGGTAGAGCACATCCTGTGGAAATCGATCTATCTTCACCATATCGCAGTTCTCCACGAACTGGCTGATGTGGGCCACTGGATCTTCATTTTTTAATCCGTGAAATGTGTTTGATTTAACCAGGTTAATCAGTACTGGATCGATCTTGTATGTCGGTATGTTGATCGCCTGCTTCTTTATAGGCCCCTTTGATGCCGAGGAAGAAGACGCCTTGATCTTCTCCCATATTGTCTGTGTTTCAGCCATTTCTTCTGCTTGATCTTGCTCTGATTCAGAGTTTATATCACTTTGGTACTCCTGCTCGTAGTAGTCCTCGTCCTCTGGTCCCGCAGATGGAACCTCAGGTGTGCGATTCACGTAGTCTCGACTATGTGTGTGCACCATGCAAAGTACCTGAAATATGGAAATAGGGGTTCAGTACAATGCTTTGAACGAGTCAACACAATTATAGAGAAATAAAGGAATTTTTGAAATTGTTTTAAAAAAAAAATGTGGCCTAGAGTGGCCGCTCTTAGCACTCAAAGTGCCAATAATTCTCCGTATCCCCGGCAACGGCGCCAAAAACTTGACGTGTATTTTACTACGCGCTTAAACGCAAGTATACGCGTCGAGTAATATAGGCCTTGTGAGGCCCGAGTCGAACTCAGGGATACGTGAATTATTGGAGACTTCTACTAACTACTCGCAATCAGCTAGACCGATTAACAAAGTAGGGTTTTGTTGTTCAAATTAAAAGAAAATAAAAATCAAACAAAGAAAACAATCGATTAAAGGTTAATTTAATCAATTAAAAGGGATATCTTTAGGATGGCGGTTTCACCGCGGGTCAACATTGTATTAGATTTCATATAATTCCTCACACTTCTCTCTCTATCCGGGTAGTGGCCTGAAATGAGAATTACCCACTGTCGTGGTGTAATCCACTACTTAGATTTAGGTTGATTCCATCGTCATAGTAATCATTCCCCTAAACTAAGCGCATTAAGATCGGTCCCTCAGTTTCTACCATTAATTTTACAACTCCTTTGTCAAGGGTTTTATTAATTAATGTAGAATTCGTCTCTTTTCAACCGTTAATCCTTCTGTCGAAGTGATTAAGGGTGTTAAATTATTATTATGGTGATCAAGCATAACAATAGCAATAGAGAAAACGAATTTATACCACGGATATGAGAAAAAAAATATGAATTATCAATATAAAATCATCATACAATGTATCCCCGGGCTACTCCCGGTCCTAAAGATTGAGGGTTTTAGCCTCTCATGTTCATCTCACACGAGTACATGGTAGAAATTGGGGAATTCATAAGAAAACGTGAAATAAATGGGAAAACCCCTGAACGGAGAAGAACCGGTGGATCCTTGGCGTAGAACACAAGCTTTCCCCGCCTGTCGGTGGTGGAAATTGTCTTCGGCAGCGTCTGAATCACCCGGGATGAGCTTCTCGGCCTCCGTTCTCCTTTCTCTCCTCCTCGGCACTCGTGCGAAACCAAAAATGAGATGATCCCCCGTCTGGGCGGCCATCATTAGGTATAAGTCCCTAATTAGGTCGTCAAATAACAACAGCCGTCCGATCGAGATCAAAACAGATCCAACACATATCTGCCGGCGTCGATACCATCGACGCGGGTCGATGGTATCGACCCAGCGGATTAGCGGCAGCTTTCCTTTCTTTTATTCTGAGCGCCTGTGGTGATCTCGATACCATCGACTTGCGTGTCGATGGTATCGACACCTTTAGCGTCGGTTGTTGTCGTTTAGCGACGCTGTAGCTCTCCATGTGTCGATGGCATCGACTTGGGTCGATGGTATCGACAGTTTCCTCGCCAGCAACTTGAAGGGATCTCGATACCATCGACTTAGGTGTCGATGGTATCGACTCTGTATTGCTCTTCTCGGCTGACAACCTGTGGCTTGGTCGATGGTATCGACTTCCGTCGATGGTATCGACGGAAGTAGATACTTGTTCTTCCTGAAATTTCACAACAGGCCCAAGTAAATCCACACAATTTATAATAAGATGATAAATAATGCTCAAAATAGTAAAACGAAGGGGATTTGATATAAAATGATGGCAAAAGACCAAATAAAGTGAATTATGCAATAATATCCATGAAAATGAGTAATTAAGGCACAAACCACATATGAAATAGGTCACTAAATGCGACTCAAAATCATCGCATCAGTATTTATGTCATTTTTCTACAAAAATACAAACAAAAACAATTAAAAATCCAATCCAAAAGAAAAAAATATAAACTAGAATAATTAATTCTAAGATTTAGAAAATAATCAATAGAATAATCCAAAAGAGATATATAAATGATGTAAAAAATAGATAAATATATATTTATCAAAATACCCCAGACTTGAATCTTTGCTCGTCCTCAATCAAATAAAATCACAAAAAATCTAAGTTATACCGGAAACATTTTATTCCTCACCCTTGTAACATCGCCTTATTCCTTTCCTCCAAATTTGGCCAACCATCCCTATCTCCTAGAACCACATAGCACAAAGTTCTACATTCTCTATCAAATCAATTATCATATCTTGTTTCTAAATCAAGATTTCATATAAAAATAGGCTTCATCTTACTTCTGTTTTGACACTCTCAATTTTTTCTATTTTTATGAATTTTCACAAGAATAGTATGAAGAGGGGGTGCTGAAGAAAATGATGTTCCCTCTTCTATTTGACCCGGGATGTATTTAATTTATGGAGTTGTGGCTACCATGATCATAATTTTTTCATGTGCTCTTTGGCATCTTTTGATGGTACTCCCCTTTGATGGGTATGGAATTTTTATATGGGAAGCATGCCACCCCAGACTTTGTTTTTGTCTAGAGGTGATTCTTTGCTTCTCTCTTTTAGAAAGAAAATAAGGGGAAAAGTAAAGGTGTTCTTGTGCTTATGATTTCAACTTTTTTTCTAGAGAGTGTCATTGCATTAGCTAGAGTATTCCTATAAATTGCATCATACGGGTTTTATAATAAGATAATCTATTGTTAAACATAGAAAAATTGTGTTTGGTTCTGATTTATTCCATACGACTTGACAACTATTCCAGGAGTGATGTTAGTTTGGAGTCCTAAGTGACATGGTGGTTTCAAATATGGCAATTTGTAAAAGATTTTACAAAAGATTTACTAAATTCTAAGAGGAGTACAATGATGGGTGTCTATTCAACTTAGGCCAACTTGATAATGTCCAATCTAATAGGTGACATCGTGGCGGCCTGATGGTGTCAGCGCACAGTTCATCAAAAGAGCTGGCGGATTGTTGGACCCAGTGTTATTAGATTGGTCCAGGAGGCTTTTGCAGAGGGATGAGTATCTGAAGAACTATGCAACTCTACTATAGTGCTCATACCCAAAATCTCGACCCCTAAGACCCATATCACTGAATAATGTTATTCTGAAGATCATATCCAAGCTGATTGTTGAACGCCTGAAGATACACATCCCAACCTGGGTATCCCTAGCCCAGAGCAGCTTCGTGCCGGGGAGACGAATCTCTGACAATATCTCCCTAGTCCAAGAGCTCATACACCTAAACGAAAGAAGAGCCGAAAGGTAATGGCGATAATGATAGATCTTACTAAGGCGTATGACCAGATGGCCTGGGATTTTGTGTTGGACACGGTGAAGCGCACTGGTATGCCACAGAACATTGTTGATTACATCATGTCATCCATTAGCAAGGGCTCCACAAGAATTGTCTGGAATGGCAACCTCTCGGATGAGTTCAAGGCCAGTAGAGGTCTCCGGCAGGGTGACCCCCTCTCCTCATACCTATTTGTTCTATGTCTAGAGAGACTTAGTCAGTTGATAAACCAGAAGGTGTCCGAGGGCAGTTGGAAGCTGGTCAAGCTAGGAGTGAGGGGCCCCAGGATATCCCACGTCTGCTTTACAGACAACCTTATTCTCTTCGCTCATGCTAGTATGGTGCAGACGGCAACGATCCTAGAGTGCTTCAGAAAATTTGAACTTACGTCCGGGCATGCGGTCTCTGAATCAAAGATGAGGATCTTCTGCTCTAGGACGGTGGATCGGGACCTGAGAAAACGAATCAGCGAGGTCAGTGAGTTCCAGATCACAATGGACTTGGGGAAATATATGGGCGTCCCCATTATACACAAGAGAGTAGATAAATGGATGTACGGAGAATTCTGGACAAAATTAACAATAGAACTTCGGCTTGGTCGGCTAGGAGCATGTCCCTGGAAGGCAGGCTGAGCTTGGCAAAATCTGTGCTCCAAGCAATCCCAACATACATGATGCAAACCTCTGCCATTCCCGTGCAGCTCGGTGATTGGATAGATGGTGCTATAAGAAGATTTATATGGGGGGGAACCACAAGGCCCACCCCCTCACCTTGGTAGCATGGGATAAGACGACGTGCAGCAAGCGAAACGGCGGAATGGGGCTGAAAAGCATGAGACTAGAGATTGGAACCTTGCCGTGATCTACATGCACATGTGGGAGATACACAGTGGACGTGACACTCCATGGATTCAGTATATGAAACATAAGAGAAAGAGAAGCTGGGGGAAAATTGTTGGCAGCATGTCAAGGCTAAGCAGGGCTGTTCTCGACAGAGATCCGTTCATCGACCAAAACTCCTACTACATTCTGATTAATGGAGAGTCCATCAAGGTGTGGACAAACAATTGGGTCTGCAATGGCCCCACTCTTGAAGAGATTGCCATTAGACCCATCCCGGAGGAGTTACGGGATCTAAAAGTAGCAAGTATGGTAAACCTTGATGGTGGCTGGGATGAAGAATTCCTGAGAAACTGGCTCCCTAATCCAATCATTGTGAACATAATGAGGATGAGGCCGCCCGCGTCAGACGAAGATGAAATTAGGGTATGGAACCTCACACAGTCAGGCGTATTCTCTACTAGGACTGCCTATAGGCATTTGAGAGAGGGGAAGACATCAGGTGGAGGGTTGCTGGCCCAAAGTATGGAGGACAGATCTTTCAAGCCATGTTAAAACCTTCATATGGCTGGTGATGCACGATGCCCTTCTCACCAATTGCAGGAGAGTCAGATGCAATCTTGCCACTTGCAGCAGCTGCCCGAGATGTCAGGAAGAAAAGGAATCTACCCTCCATGCACTGCGGGACTGCAGGCATACGAGAGAAGTTTGGGATATCATCGAGGAGAATCAGGCACTACCGAACTTCTTTGCTACGAACGATGTGAAGAACTGGATCCTTGCCACGCTTCAACAAGGCAAGGAGTTCTATACAACTGCCATGGTGACTTGTTGGTGCATATGCTTCTTGAGAAACAAGATGATATTCGAAGGATCTGCACTCCCCGTCACACACATTATCAACATGATCTGAAGAGAGGCCGCCGCCCACGTAGAGACGTTCACATCGCAACCCCTGGCGGCAACGAGAAGAGAAGCAATCGCTTGGAAGAGACCTAACCGAGGAACGATTAAATTCAACACTGACGTAGCGGTTAGGTGCAATACTGCTTGCTGCACGATCATTGGTCGGGACGATCAGGGATGGTGGGCCGGCGGGGCAGCTGCTAGGCTGACTACCAGAGATGTTGTGGAAGCAGAGCTCGAGGGGATCTTAATGGCGGCGGAGGTTGCTTGTGCGAACGACCTCACTGATGTTGTGATCGAGTTTGACTCTCTCACGTCCGTGAAGATGCTTGATCTAAGCAAGAAACATGACCCCAGGTATAGCAAGTTAATACGGAGGTTCCGATTGATAAGGAGACCCGGGTGGAGAATCAATTACGCCCCCAGAGAATGTAACTTGGTTGCAGATCAGTTGGCAAGAAACGGTATACAAAACACCCTGGCATACTCTGTGTATGCCCATCCTCCTACGAGAGTTATTAATCTGCTTTCTAAAGATTATAACGGTAGTAGTACTACCATGTTTAATGATTCCTATTTGATTAGTGGATGTATTTTATGGCTAGATTTGCTTGCAAGGGAAGGGCGGGATGAATAAGATAGCCTCCCATCTTTACTAAAAAAAAGTTGAAAAAGTTTATTTTTTTTAAATTAAAACTAAATTGTATAACATAATGAAAATTAACAAAAAAATTAAGATAGAGTGGGTGGAAGGAGTATGTACCACCCACCTCCACCCTAGACTTAAAATTTTACTTGTCCCGAGACAAACTCAAATCTAGGATGGAGGGAGGAAGAGGGCGTCTAGGTTTCCTAGGTATCTCAAAAAACATATAGCTAAAGGGGATGTGTATAAGAACTATGGCCTTTATCAGAGGAGCTTCATAGTAGGGTGGTCGTTGAAGATCCAGGGGGCTTCCATGATTCTTTTTGCCTCACGAGACTTCTAGAAGGATCCAAATGTCTTCCTTTAGTATCAAAGGAAGTGCCGTCGATGTTAGCGGATATGGATCATGGCAGTGCATGTCAGTTATCCTTGAGAGTGACCATTCTGCAAGGACCCAAGCTGGATCATCTTTTGTGGAGAAATAGATGGGTGAATATGAATCCACTTTGTGAGGCTCTGACAGTGGTAGATCAGGTGGGAATCTTGGTATGGGATTGTCTTCATTACCTAGAACTACATGCATAGGGTGTGGTGTCAGTGTAAGAAGAGCTAGATTTTCTATTGATCAATAGACTTCATGTACGCATATAATCTCCACATTGGGTTCAATCAGTTGTAGAATATGGGTTGGTTGGGAACGTGTGTAGGATTCATGGTAAAGAAGTCTTTCTTCAAACGGATTATTTGATGAAGCTTCAAGAGTAGCACGCGTAGAGGGGTGACCTTCTTGTAGTGACTTTTTGTACTGAAGTACTAAAGGCTCATACGGAGAGGTCGGGTATTCCTCATATGAAGAGTGAAATTTGTTGGGTTGAGCTTCAGGTTGTGCCAGTATAAATTATATAGGGATAGAATCATCATCATCAACAATGATAATCTTGGGTTGCTCAAGATCTTCCGGGGTTCTGCAATTGAGCCTCCAGTAAGATAGCTAACAGGGATTGACTGGTTTCAAGTGTTGCTTGTCCTTCTGCTGCTATCTTTTCTAGGGCCCTAAGTCTTTCCTCTAGTAAGGTAGTTAATAGGGATTGACTGGTTTCAAGTTTTTGTTGTCATTCTTGTTCTATATTTTCCAAGACTCTGGTGTTCACAATACCATCCATTTTTCCCAAGGTGTTGTTGGTCACAATACTCCCCACCATTTTGTTGTTCATAACCCTCATATGGATAGAAAGGTCTTCCATAAGTATTCTCAGAGGAGTTAGGATTTACACAATACCCACCAAGATGAAGGGGCTAAAGATTAAAAAAGGTTTTACCGTAAGTATGGGGTAGAGTTGGGCAGTCTAGAGATGTATGGTGATAAAGGCCACAATATTGACATTGTAGGGGATATTACAATGCCCACTACATTTGAATAAATTCCTGAAAGATATGTCAACTTGTTGTGAATAACAAGTCAATCAAGTATAGATAGGTATTGATCCAAGGGATGGAAAAAGCAGCGGTTGAAATCTAAATCTAAATGGTAAAATATGAAATTAAATTATGCTTTGAGAAGTTTGTTTAAAACTATGAATAGGAAAAAGTTCTAAAATAAAGATTAACTACTCAAGAAATAAAGAAACAAATTGAATCAAAAGAAACAAATATCGAGGCTTATGGGTTTCACCACCATATCCGATGTAAAAGTGAGATCAAAGGAATCATACAATAAGTAAGATAAAAGAAGGTATGTAAAACATTCACAAATGAATCACAAAGGATGAACTCCCTGTGAACCCATTGGTCCTGGTATTCACGAATCCTAGTTCAGTCATCCTAATATAGATTTATCTGAGATCTCATCCAAATCCCCATGTGATTGGTTTAGTCATTATAAATATTGAGTTCTACAAACACATCCATCAAGATTAACATACGATAAAAATGAGAGATCACTTCGTCAAAACTGACAGTTTTCCAAACCAAAAACCATTTATCTAATGTAATCATATAAAAATTCGATCTATATTACACATGGCTAAGGGGTTACTCCCTTCGCCTTTATATGGAAACTACTCACTACCCATAACCAAAGAAGGGGAAGCAAAGTAAAGAAGGAAGGAAGTCATAGACTAGCTAAAGAATAATCCCTAGAGGGGAATTGTTAGTGATAGTTAAATGGCTTCTCCCTTAATTCCACATTCCCATGAAGGCTAAGAAATAACGAATGAGGAAAGGAAATATGAGAATAAACTTCTTTACTGGATATATTGAAAGATTACAATGATCAAAACTAGAGTAACAATGCTCAAAACAAAAGTTGCAAGTAAAAGATATGAGATGTTTTTCTTTGTGGAGTCCCCCTTCCTTTTATAGGGGAAGGAGGGTAGGAAACCCTAAATGGAGGGGGGTGAAATGAGGGAGCCTCTGGCTAAAACTTACTAGATATGTTCAATAGAAAATTTTGATTGTTTTTAATTATCTTGACCATATAACTCTCTTTAATTTATATTTGTACATAAGCGATTTCAAATGGATTTTGCTCCTATAAAAGGTAGAAAGATGCTCCACATAATGAGAGATTCTTTTATAAAATTAAATTTACTTTTTTTTAAGGTGAATTAAATTTACTTTATAACGAATACATTTGCACTCCATTTGGAGTTTGAACGTAAAAGTTGTGACACTTTTGATGTCAGGTATACATGAATTTTAGGCAAGTTGCAAATTGTGCAATTATGTTCCAAGAGTATTTATGCCATTTTTCTACAAAACCCAAGTAAAAATATTTAAAACTCCAATCAAAGATTAAAAAAATCTAAATTAGAATAATTAATTCTAAAATTAAGAAAATAATCAATAGAACAATCCAAAAGAGATATATAAATGATGTAAAAAATAGATAAATACTACACATTTATCAATATACTTTCATTTGATAGGGTTTGAGTTTCACAAAATCCACTTCTGACCAAAGAAGAGTCTAGGAGCTTTAATTGGCAAGATCTCCAGACTCCAATATGACTCCCCCTCGAGTGAATTTCTTTTGAATGCCAAATAAATGGCCTGTATGACCTATATTAGGCTTGAAACCTATAATTAGATCCCTCCATCATCATGATTAGGGTTTAAAACTCCACCCTCTTTTGCACCAGGACCACAACACGAAACACTCATTATCCACCTTCCACTAGTGATAGTGTGACATTTCTACAAACACATTCTGCCTAGTGAGCCATATATTGGTACTTCGTTCTATTGTTGTCATCCATGTCATTGGATATATACCACTAGGATAGGCTTGTGGTAAGTTTCACAAATTTTGTATGTGCTCGACATAATCTTTGTCGTTGGAGCCCATGGTTTTGATCTCCCCAACTACCTTAACCAATGATTGAAGTCAGCTCCATCTTAGAGCATTATTAAGATGAACCAGACATGAGCGTCTACTTTCCTCCTTTGGATTAGAGTTCCTATTTATTGAATTACTTTTTGATAATAAACAAATACTGTTTAGTATATATTTCATATGCTTTCTTCTACTGGTCAGAGTCTATTTGTGAATCTAGGTAGATGGAAAGATCTATCTTGTCACCAATAAAGGAGGGTTGTGTTGATTGTTTGAGCTGTCATGCCATGCGTGCATGTATTAACATTTAGCACCAAGAGAGATAGTGTCCACTATATCTAATGCTTTGCAAAATATCAAGAGAATGTTGGTTATCACAATCTTCATAATTGACTCTATAGAGCTTAATTTCTATTTTTTCATAGTTTTTGTTGGATGAGGGAGTTTGATTGAGATGCAAAAGGCTTTGATATGGATGTTTATCTCAAAGAAATTGTCAAACACTTTTGTTTTCCAATAAATCTAGTGAGTTTACTAAGTACTATATTCATTATATTATTTTTACTTTATATATTATCTCAAACTCCATGTGTCTTAAAATTTAAGTAGGTTGCACAAAGCTAGTAAGAGTTCCATATACCTACTAAGATCTAGAAAATGATCATGGCTATGCTACAACAAACCTCATATACTTGTGTGTATCAAACATTGTGTGGTTAATTGTAAATTAAAAACTGTACACCTACAACATGAGAATATAGATCATAATTAGTGGATAGTGTTAGCCTATTTCAATTAGAAATCAAACTTTATTCTCAATCCCATTTTACACATGTGTTGACCCAGTGTAGGTTTTTCTTCTTTCTCACATTGGTTGAGTTTGTCCTAGAAATGGCATTTACAAACACATTTATTTGTGCTCATTCCATTTATAACTTGTTAATATAGTTTTTTTTATGTTCCTAGTATTTTATCATGTTATTTTTCTTTACTACTGGACTCTTATGTAATTCTTCCAGTTATGGTACTATAAAATGAGAGGTATCACATTGCTCCTCCATAAGTTGTACATGCAACAACCTAATTTTCTATTCACATGGTATCAGATCAATCAGATCCAAGGGAAGTGTAATTATCCTTAACCCTAACCAGTCAAGCAAGAGTCGTGTGGCAAGCCTAAGATAGCTAGACAATAGCTACCAGACAGTCCTCCGTCTGGCTGGGTGTCATTCTGTGAGGTGCCAATCAAGGTCAGATCTTTGGTAAGGAGGCATCGAAGTCTTAGGATCTTTTCAACAACATTCTAAAATCCCAAACCGAGCAGTCTATGTCTATGTAGAGATTTTGTAATCCCATCTCCTCCATGTGTGATTAGAAAATATTTACTTGGAGGTTGTTGATGCATTAGAAATATATCATCTCATCCTTTATAGAGTGACGTGTATCTCTCCATCACTCCTCTTCTCATCGTGACATGTATTTCTTTGTCATTGCTTTTCTTATCGTGACGTGTATCTCTGTATCACATTTTAGTCAATGAGAAGTGTATCTCTCAGTCACTATCTCCTTTTCATCTAAGTTATGGAGGATAGTAAAGCTTCTATTATATACAATGAGGTGTCATCAATTCCCTCTATCAAGTTGAAAGGGAAAATTTTTTTTGGGGATGATTGTTATCCATATTGTGATAGAGTCTAAAGATAAGGCAAAGCATGTTGATTTTGGTCCTCCAACCACCACTGAAAAGGGATATGCAGAGTGGAATATTAATAACAGTCTAGTAAAGACATGGATGTGGGGGAGCAAGGAACCTGGTATTGCATATATATTCCTATTCTACTCCATTGTGAAGGAGATCTAGGATGCTATTAAGAAGATCTACTCTTAAGAAAAGAATACCCTCCATCAATTTACAATATATGGTCATCTTTCTATAGAGAAACAACGAGATAGATCATTGGAGGTATATTTTATGACTATTCAGTCTATTGTCCAAGAACTAAGTTTTTATCATCCTATCACTATTCAAGAGTAGATAAAAATAGAGATGACCTGGTTACAACCAAGTTCTTATCTGGGTTGAGCCCTTAGTTCAGTTGTGGAAGGATTGTTATTTTGGTTGCTTATATACTTCCTAGTTAAGAGGAGGCCTACTCCAGGATTTTATAATCTAATTTTTAACCTTTATAATGCATTACAACTCCTTCCTTTTGTGAATCTCAGTCATTCATTGTTTCTACAGTTAGAAATGGACATACGTGTGTTGGATGAGGAGGGTCCACCAAGCTCAAGTGTACCTTCCATGGTCGTCCAGAACATACTTTTGAGAAGTGTTGGAAGAAACATGGAAGACCTACTGCACCACCTGCTATGAAAACCCACTTTGTTGGTGGCAATGAGTTGACGGAACCTACTTCTATTACTACACCTACTTCTACTTCTACTTATGGAGCCCTTGGTATCAATATCACCAAGGAAGAATAAGATACATTTATTTTGGCCACTCAGAATATGACTTGGGAGCATCTTCTTCATCTAGCTTGGCATCTATAACTAGTAATCCAACATCTTCTTTCTTGGCTTCCATATCTTCTCCTTTCTTTATGGTTCATTTTGGAGCTTCACAACATATGACTGGTATGAGGAAACTACTTCACTCAATTGACTCTTATATCTTGCATTAGTCTGTGTGGAAAGTATTATAAAGTGGATATGTTTCTCTTACTCCAAATATTGACCTTATATTTGTACATTATGTGCATGAATTTCCATTCAACCTTTTGTCTATTACTAAATTAAATGATAATATGAAATGAATAGTGACGTTCAATTCTTCTTGTTTTGTTTTACATGATATCAAGAGTATGAGGATGATTGGTGGGGGGATAGGAAAGGTGATCTCTACCTCTTTCATGGAACAAGCATGCCTCATTAGGTTCATGATGTTCTTGCTCTTGCTATCCTTTTGAATGGTTTTCTCTTACTATGGGACTACAAATATGGTCACCCTTCTCTAGAGAGTTTGCAAACATTAATTATTTTTATCACATGTGTCCTCTTTAGAGTGCCAGTCCTATCAATTTGGGAAACATCATAGGATGTCTTACCCTAGTTGTGTCATTAAGCGGGCTCTTCACCCTTTTGATTTAGTTCACAGTGATGTATGGGGTCCTGTAAAGAAAGTAGTTATAATAGTTTTTGATATTGTAATCCCTTTGTAGATGGTTTTTATCATATGAAATGGATCTATCTATTGAAGATTCGAGAGTATGTGTTGTCCATTGTCAACCATTTTCATCAAGAAATGAAGGTACAATTTTATGGCAATATTAAAAATTCTCTAGTCTGATAATGCCTTAGAATATGTTCAACATGCTATGGTTGATTTTTGTAGTTCAGTTGGAATGGTACATCATATGTCCTATCCTCAAGCCCCCAATAGAATGTGGCAGTTGAGAGAAAAAAATATCATCTCATCTATATTAACGGGACAATTATGTTCCAATCCAATGTTCCTAAAAGATTGTGATCGGATGCTTTACTAAGAGCATGTTTTCTTATTAATTGACAACCTTCTTCTGTTCTTCAAGTATGCACTCCTTTTTCAATTTTCCATCCTAATGATAAGACGTTTCTTATTCCTCTTAGGGTGTTTGGTTGTACCTGGTTTGTTTGCAATTTTGATCCTAAAGTTGAAAATTTGTCTCCCATGTCTGTTAAGACTCTCTTGGGTATTCCAACAACAATAAAGGTATAAGTGTTACTATCCTAGTCTTCGTTGCAAGTTTGTGTCCATGGATGTCACTTTCCATGAGTCTCCTACATATTTCTCTAGTGTTCCCAGTAAGGGGAAGAAATTGTGTGAAAATGAGGAAGTGCTACTATCACCAATCAGTGAGTGAGTGTTTCCACCACAATATAGGGAGAGAGTGTCGCATATCATTTCTAACGAAGAGCCATCTAGAGATGTTCCTTCAATTTAGAAATACTCACAGGTCTGTCACAAACGACGCAGACCAAACCATGATGAGGTAGTGACTCCTGTCCATGAAGCTCTCTCAACTTCCTCTACTCAAGACAGTCTTGAAGATCCATCTAATCTAAATGTTCCCATTGCTATAGGCAAAGGTAATCACACTTGTATTATTCAACATCCTATTGCCGGTGTTTGGTTTTTGTCCAATTTATCAAATTGGGATCACTGTTTGGCTCTTGGGATTGATTATGTGATACTTCCAAAGATCCATGTTGATCTGATGAAGGACGTTAGCTTGTTAAAAGCTATGAAATCTAAAATGTCTACACTCATTTAGAATTAAACATGGTAGCTTATTGATATGCCTTCAAGTAAGAATGTTGTTGGTTGTAGATGGGTTTTCACTATCAAACATAATCCAGATGGTTCAATAGAGAGATTGAAAGCTATATTGGTGGCAAAAGAATATACTCAAACATAAGGTGTTGATTTCCTTGAAACCTTCTCACTTGTGTCACGTCTTAGTTCCATGAGGATCCTTATCTCTCTGGCTTCCACCTTTGACTGGCCACTATTTCAGATCGATGTCAAAAATGCCTTCCTACATGGGGATCTGTAGGAAGAAGTATAAATGGAGAAACCTCCTAGATTTATTTCTGAGGGGGGTGCTAGAAGATGTGTATGTTAAGGAAATCCATTTATGGCTTGAAGCGGTCTCCTTGAGCTTGGTTTGACAAGTTCAGCGATATCGTTTTACTTCAATTCGTTGTTCTATTCTAGTTCTTCTACTAGGTCTATTTTTATTGTAGTATATGTTGATGATATTGTTATCACTTGTAGTGATTATGTAGGTATATCTAATGTGAAGGGTGGATTGCAGAAGCACTTTCATACGAAGGATACAAGAAAAATTAAGATATTTTTAGGCATTGAAATACTTCTCTCTCAAGCAGGTATTAATTTGTATCAAAGGAAATATGTATTGGATCTACTCCATGACACAGGAATGAGTGCATCCAAGCATGTGTCTACTCCTACGGACTATCATGTGAAGTAAAATGATGGTGATATTGATTATTCAGATCTAGGGTATTATAGGAAGATTGTGGGAAGCTGACATATTTAACAGTGATTTGTCCTGACATTTCCTTTGTTGTACGAGTGGTGAGTTAGCATATGATCTCACCAAAGTACTCTCTTTGGAAAATAGTCTGTTTCATTCTGAGGTATCTAAAAGGAGCTCTTGGAAAAGGATCACATACTATAGAAACTAAAACTCCTCCATCTACTCTAGTTCTTACAGGCTATGCAGATGCAGACTAGGTTGGTAATCTAAATGACAGAAGGTCTACATCTGGGTATTGTACATTTCTAGTAAATCATCTTAGCACCTGGAAAAGGAATATGCAAAATGGTGTGGCTCATTCAAGCACAGAAGTTGAGTACAACACAATTTTTCATGCTTGTTGTGAGTTATAATGGGTCCAATCTATGCTTTATGAATAACAAATTCTTGTGATATCTCTTGTAGAACTCATATGTGATACTCAAGCTGCTATCTATATTGCCAAAAAAATAGTTTGATGAGTTTCTTGCCAAAGGGGTTTGTGTTTTTTGATGTGAGAATGAAACTAAGAAAATCAAGTATGGAACCCAACGATTCTTCTTGATAATATAGAACGATTACATCCATTGGTCGCTCCAGCAAACCCAAGAGCAAAAAAAACTAATTAAACAATTGATAAGACAGTCTGACTTTCCCATGAAGTTAGTTGAGTTTGCATACAACTTTTTTGCAATGCTGACCTACACTTGCTCAGACCAAAATCTACATAGCCCTATAGAGTTTCTTTGGACCCTAAGATTGGCTCTATCAAACTTCAAATCAGGAAAAGAACCTAGAAACATATTCAGTGCTTTAACAAAGTTTTGAGCATACATTACAATATTATGTTTCTCTTTACATATATACTCAACAAAGAGCATAAAGTTTTCATGATTTCCATCACCAAAAAGATTAACATGTATTTTATATGTCCTTCCTTTTTACATTTCCAAAACAACACAAATAGTAGAATTTGTAGGATTTATGATGGGTGATTTGCTCTAGAGGGGGTGAATAGAGCTAAAAAGAACTTAAACAAAATTCATTAGACCATCAACATATATCACAAAATAAGGTTTCTAAATAGGAATTTGAGAGCAACTAAACATACATAGCAAGGATGAGAGAGATTGAAACTAGCACAAGAACGCAAACTCTGTAGAGTGGTTCTAATCTCCAAACTAGGAGATTGTCAGTCCACTACCTAGAGGTCAACCTCTAGGATTTCTCAATCATGTCAACTCCTGATATTCATTCATAAGAGTTACAACATATGACCTTCCTTTTCTGGGACAAGTACACACAACTTTCTCTTTGAGGGGAAGGGAGCCAACAACCTACAAAAGGAATTACCTATTCAACCAAGAGTCTTCTACCTCACCAAGGACTTACCCACTTTGTGCCGAGTCTTTGGCCTTCACCAAGGACTTACTCACTCTTGCAAAAGTCTTCAGTCATTGAGGAATTACCCGCTCTTCTTGGATCTTCCACCTTTGACTTCACATTCACCAAGGAGAAGCTTTCACCAAGGACTTACCCACTTGAGAAAGGAGTCTTCTGCCTTCACCAAGGGCTTACCCACCTCTTGCATCAAGTCTTCAACCTTGAACTTCTTCACCTCTCTTACCCAAGAGAGAGAACCTTCATCTTCATCTCCATCTTCATGGTAGAAATGAAAGATTGGGAGGTGGTGGAAGTGGGATCCTCACAAGATATACATGTAAGACTAGTTGTCTTACAAATGTCCTATTCACTCTAATGGATGTAGCAAGTGATTAAGCGTAGAGAGAGAGAGAGGAGGTTGTAGGATGCACTCAACTACAGAATAGGGACATTCATACTCCTTGGATAACCATGGTATGAAGCCCATGGGGTCCTATTTATAGTTTTGGATGCCTTTTTTTTTAATTAAGCCAGGGGACCATCTATTCACCACACTCCCCTCGTGTGGGCACAATCACAGAACAAAACATACAGCTCCTGCTAAAAAGCAGGTCATACCCCATATACCTCACCAAAAACACCAAAGATACTAAACCGCACAAGCTGCCCACATCCCCTCTTACCTCTCTCTCCGCAACACAATATAAGGCGTCTTGTGTTTCTCAAGAAACACCATGCCCCTAATCCTACCTGGGACATCCCTCATATCAGAAACAACAAGCAGTTCAGTCAAATGCATACCCCATCTCCCTATCTCCTTCGGAATCGAGTTGATAACTTTATGCACTAATGACCCAACAATGTCCTTCTCCGCAACGATCTCCTTCACCTCCTTGATCAAGTTGACGATCTTCCAAGGGGCAACATCTACACCCCACAACATACCATAAACCGAACGATCATCAATCTCCACACTAGAAATGTGTAAAAACTGATCTTCCGCAAACTTGATACCAACTGCACAAGCTTGTACAAGCGCCATCTGGAAGCTATCAGCCGTCAACCAAGCTCTGGTAATCTGACATACAGCAGCATGATGGTTCCTAACAATCCCAACCATCCACCATCTATTATGTCCATAAAAGTCACGGTTCTGCCCAACCGCAATGTTCAACTTCAAATTATAAATGTCAGGATTCATCCACCTTACCAAACTAATCTCCTTCAGCATGTACTTTGGATCCTCCACACCATAGGCCTTAAGCCTGTTATGAAAAGAAGAATCAGCTATGCGGGTGAAGCTTTTCTGCTTCATCAAGGCGTTAATCTGATACATCAACCAATCCATCTCCCTGTTCCAGAGAATTCTTCTATTGTCATACCTAGCCACACATCTCATCCTAGAAGCCTAGAAGCCTTTGGGAATACTTAAGGACGAATACTAGCTGTTTAGGGTGTTGTAAGGGATATTTTCATGTTTTGCAACACTCCAACAGTTAGAAACACTTTTCTAGCCCTTTTCTATACAGTGCGATCTGTCGAGATTACTTTTGGGAAATATGACCGATTGCACTATTTGACAAAGCAGATTTGAAAAATCGGACGAGTTTATCATGGATGAAATTTGACCGATCACTTAATTCAGTTTTTCCTAGTGTAGGGATCTGACGAGTTGTATGAGTGTGCAAATTGACCAAACCATGACATTTTCCAAATCCATTAAGGGATTGGTCAAGTTTGTAACTCAACCAAAAAAAGCTTATATTGAATTTTAGAAAATGTCATTTAAGGACTTAAATATTCGATTTAAGTTCTCATGGTTTTTTATAAGCTTGATTACAAGTCATACAATCATTACAAGTGATTGACAACATGATTCTAATGGATTTACATCATATTCCACAAAAGTGTACTTGTATTGACATATATATATATATATATATATATATATATATATATATATATATATATATATATATATATCAAGTTTGGATGCATGTTAGGGCATTTGGAGTGTGCCTATACCTAATCTTAAATCACTCAAGTAGAATCATTAGACACAATTAAGTGGAATGGTATACTCATCATCAAAATAAGGGTTTTGTCAATTTAGACCTAGAGTCAACATTTTCCCCCTTTTCGAAGATGATAAATCATTCCATAAATGTATTGAAAGCATTTAATTAAATTCATACCTTAGGAGAAACCTAGGGGTTCAATAGAATTGAGTTCATATGCTCCCCCTTAATTGATGCTAGTGGAGTTCTCATACTCCCCCTAAATTGATGCTATTTCACCTACGTGGTTAGCTTTCATAACATTTATAGAATACTATGTCTTCTACTTATATATGTTCTAGACATATATGTCTTCTTCCCTTTACCTTCTCCCCTTTACATAAGAGACATGTTTTTCTCTCTTCATGTAAGACATGCCTTTTGTCCCCCTGCTTTATAAAAGAAGATAATGCTTTCTCCCTCTTTGCCATTTCAAAGGTGGGGATATGAAGAGATAAGAAACACCACTTGTTAAAAGAAATGAGATAATAAATGTTATAGGGGAGAGTAGAAGAGAAATATTAGGGGCTTATCCAAGCATAGTATATAAAGTAGATTGAAACATGCATCAAAATAGCCCTAGATGTAATTCTAGTCAAAGATCAAGGCAAGATAAACTATTGTAGAAAATAATGAACTTGACCCTCAAGATGACAAAATTCTCCCAAAAAGCATCAGGGCTCATGGAAAAGCCATAAGTCTTTCTTAGACTTCCATTTCTGCATAAAACAAACACTAGTCTTACATCAAAATATGACACTAGAGCAAAAATCTACATAAATTCCAAGGATGTTGTAATTTCTAGCTCTATTAATCATGCATTACAATGCTATGTAAGCAACTCAAGATAGTAGATATGTAAGTTAAAGAACATGTATGAAACAAGATATCATCATAGCATATGATGCATACCAATAAGTGAAATGAACTAGAACTACATGTAGATAGACTAGTAGTAGATGTTATCACAAGTAAGGGATACTAGTAGGATCTAGATCATAGAGTGAGATACCAAAAGCTACAAAAGATAAAGCAAGCTATGAGTAGATGTAGAGATATATCCAAACAAGGATATATGCAATTTTGGAAACATGAAAGAATATAACTCACTAGCAAATATGCATCATTACCAAAAGATTATTACCACTAAGAACCTCAAGGTTGTATCCAAACAACATATACAACTATATAGATGTAGCAACTTTGAGCACATCAGAAACACTTTAAGACACGATCAAGAGATCCAAGGAGATCATCATCAAAACCTGCAAAGAAACTCAAGATAAGTAATTGTAAGATATAGGTATACCACTAGAAGAATATCAAATTATAGTAATTAGAAAGATATATTTGTAAGAAAGATAGGCAATTTAAAGCATGTCAAAATGCATATATAAATGTACCAAAAGAGTGCCAAAGAAAAAGGCCATTGACTGAGAAAATCTAGTTGAGAGGGAAATTCTCATTTCAAAAAGCCAATTGTGTATTCTGTGCACAATGCTATTGGTCAAGTTTTTGGATTGAGCTTCTTGATCAACAGTAGATGTTGACAACACCCATTGGTGCCTATCGATCAAGTTTCTCTCAGGACAAACTCGACCGACAAAGCTGTTGTCAAACATCACACACACACACACAGATATATATATATATATATATTATATTTATATTTATATATATAGATAGACAGATAGAGGCAAGATAAAAATATAAATCATATTCAAACATGTGTAATCAAGTTAGTAATGCACTATGACAGCATTAGAAATAGTTTTCGAGTAAGAAAGTGATGAGAATCACAATATACTAATTTTGACTCAAAGACCACATGCATTGTGCACACAAACTTGATAAAAACAAACTATGATAGGATATGAGGAAGAATAACATTACTTTTGTACTTACCATTTCTTTTCCACTTGTTTCCACCCCATACACATCTCACCTTTTGTAACGACCCTGACCTGGGTTATGAGGTAACCCTATTTGTTTTGACTAATAAACTTGCTTATAACTTAAATATAATCCTCTAAGGTGTTTTGTTATCATGTTACACACTCATGTTTTAAGTTTGGTCCCGATTGAATGTTGTTTGAGCAATTTTCCTTTGTTTTGGACCAAAGTGCAATTTACCCAAGTTGAGGGGTTATAATGCAAAATGTCACATGTTTAATGTACCACATGGGTTTTACAATCATAAGAGAGAGAATGATGTTAAGTGGTGGCTCGTGCAATGCCTAAATTCCAAGTTTGAACTTGTTCGAACAATGTTGGAGCATTGTGCACCAATTTCGGTACAAATTGCAATTTACCCAAAATGTGGGATTAACATGCAAATTACCACATCTACAGTGTGCCTACTCCCTCTTAGCATCATTTAGAAGAGATAGAAAGGAGGATACACCATACTTGATTCCATTATGAATGATGGTAATCTTGGTGAAGAAATGACCAAGAAAAGGGTTGAATTTGAAAGCTTAACTTGAGTTGTATCAAGTTGACAAGCTTATATATGAGTGTCTATCGGCCATGGAGCCCAAGGAGGTGTCCCATATCTTTTTGTGGACTCTTGGAAAAGTCTATATAGTTCAAAGCACCTCAAGGAGGTGAGGTGTGTCGGGTTACAACTTCCTTAGCAAAGTTGTGATGAGTTGTGAATAAAGTGGTGATTTTGTTGATATATTTTATTCAAAGAGATATGTAATGGACAAATATTTATCCCTAAATGATTCTCAACTATTTTTCAAGACACGATAAATGTTGATGCATGCATGTACACGTGTCACCCATGCATGACACATGGAACCTACTAGCTCAAAATGTCGACACCTCATTTTTTGCCTTCCTTCATGAACAACAAGTATATATACCCCTAGTTTCACCCCTTGGTGCAATTTTGCGACCCTTACAACCCTCCTACCCTAACTTATCATGCATAGAGATCCCATATCGTGAAGGGATGCTGTGGTATCGTGCATGGGCCTTGGGGTATCGCCCATGGCAAGACCATATCACCCAAGTAGGTGATATCGGCCATATAGGGTGATATCGGCCATAGAGTGAAGTGTTTTGACTCCAAGTGAGTGCCATATTATGCAAGTGAGTATCATATCGTGCAAGAGGGGTGGAATGTCGTGCAATAGCACAAGGGCATCGTGCATAGGCCTTGGGTATTGTCCATAGCAAGTATATCGGCCATAGCATGTTGATATTGCCCATAGCAAGTTGATATCGTCCAATTGAAGTGATTTTGGCCACAAGTGAGGAGGTATCGGCCACAAGCAAAGTTGTGTCGGCCAAGAGGAAGTACATATCACCCAAGAGTTGTAGGGTGTCATAAAAGGAGCTAAGGAACTCAAAACTTAACCCTAAGGTAAGCTATAGTTGTCTTCAAGGTTGAATTGAACTGTGGAATTAGGGTTATGAACTACCTTTCTTTTCTTCTTCACCAATTGCTTATCCATGGTGATTCCTTGTATATTAAGGAGTTGTGAACGAGCCTTGGACTTTTGATAAGTCATCTTCAACATTAGGAACGTGGATATTTGGAGCTTGGAGCTTTGAAGTTGTTCTTAAGGCGGGTTATATAATTTGAACTCAACCATGTTATTATTCATCACCTCAATTGCTGTATTTAATGATCTACTTTTAATTCCAAAATTTCCTGAAATAGTTGATGAAGATATGAGTTCTAGTAGTTGCTTAGACCTGTTGACATGAACTATAATAGTTATAACAAAGGCCTAGAGCTTGAAAATGATGATATTACTTTATAAAAGTGATATCGGGTGCAAGCACACAAGTAAGCACCTTTAACCTGATATGATGATGCACCTTCTTCACTTCAATGATATGGATATGAATGAATACATTTTTTCACGATATGGAGGTGTAGTATACACCTCTTGAACGATAGGGAGTCAAGTATATACTCCATGCATGATACAAGGTTAAATGAATACTTATAAGTTGATGTGAAACCCTAATTTGGGCAACCAAATATGAGTAAAGAATAGCAAGTGTTATTGCACGATATGGTAGCCCAATACACATACCTAGTTGATGTCTAGACCAACATGGTGACGTCTTAATACCTCATGCACTACATGGGTAACACATACAAACACGTTGAGCCCGATATGAATGGTGTGTATATACTTCTAGCCCGATAAGGTGAGTGCTCATATACTTACAACCCGATATGATGAACATATGCACACTTCTAATCCAAGATACCTTGTAAAGGTGAGGGAAAGACACTCTTAGGAGTGATAAGAGTAACACCAAGTTATGGTGTGGCTAATACCTTTATAGGTGAAACACCTAAAGTGGTTGATAATGGACAACCTTATATCAATAGTGCCTTAATCTGAGATGAGTCCATATCATTGATGATAGCTGGGTGATTCAAGTGTATGACTTATGGTCAATAATTTACAAGATTAATATGATGGGATAGTGGATAAAGTATTAGGATGGGAAATACCCTAATACAATATAAGTTGATGAACTTAAGTAGGTTAAAAGTGATGAGGGAAGTGGTACACCAAGGTATGGTAAATATCACATCCAACACTTTAAGATTGCTACACCTTAATGCATCTTAAATCCAATATGTATGGATGTGTAACACATGAAGTGTGTCATGCCAATTGTTACATTGAAATGTAATGAGTTTGATGCACTTTGATAAGTGTAGTCTAACATACCTTGAGAAAGGGTTAAGCCAAAACAATAAAGTATGATGTAATCAATATCCTAGAGAGGATGAGAGAGAAACTCATACCTTGTGTTGGTAATAATTTAATGATAAATGTTGAGAATAAATAAGTATGATTGGATACTTATGATAGCAATGTATGCTCCTAGATGTGTGGAGCAATGAGTTAGGGTTTGGATCAATAAAATAAACATGAAACCCTAATCGGTCATAAAGGGGAAACCCTAATCCCAATGATGGGATGGTTGTTATTCTCTTATTTCATAAGCCTTGTAAGGCATGTTAAATACTTGTATAAAAGTATAAAGATGTTATGGCCTTGTGAGCCATGTGATAATTTGTTGCCTAGTGAGAGGTGACAAGATGTGCTATGGGCTTTGTGAGCCATGAGAATAAGTTGTTGCCTAGTGAGATGTGACAAGATGTGTTATGGCCTTGTGAGCCATGTGATAATTTGTTGCCTAGTGAGAGGTGACAAGATGTGTTATGGGCTTTGTGAGCCATGAGAATAAGTTGTTGCCTAGTGAGAGGTGACAAGATGTGTTATGGCCTTGTGAGCCATGTGATAATTTGTTGCCTAGTGAGAGGTGACAAGATGTGTTATGGGCTTTGTGAGCCAAGAGAATAAGTTGTTTCCTATTGAGAGGTGACAAGATGTGTTATGGCCTTGTGAGCCATGTGATAATTTGTTGCCTAGTGAGAGTTGACAAGATGTGTTATGGCCTTGTGAGCCATGTGATAATTTGTTGCCTAGTGAGAGGTGACAAGATACTTAATGGGCCTTGTGAGCCATGAGGATAGTTGTTTCCTAGTGAGAGGTAACAAGGTGTTTATAAAAGTGTCATGTAAGAAATGATAATGTTCAAAATAAACTAAGAAATGGAAACTTAGTAATACAATGATAATAATAAATGGATACAATAATAATAATGAAATCTTGATCATACATGCTTTATGCTTATAGCCAAATAAGGGCTATAGTGTTTGAAATATATGAGAGGGATACTTGTTTATATAAAGGATGTGAATAAGTATGATGGGTTGGCCAAGGTATAATGCCCAGTAAAAGTGATGTGGTATTCAGTGATGTTTGCACAAGATTGGCATAGTCCAATGCCTGAAATAGTTGCACAGGATTGGCATAGTCCAATGCCTGAATATAATATGATGATGTATACCCACATGACTGGTACAATTAAATATCTGGTTAGCAGATTGGCTGAGGCCAATAAATAGAAATGAGAATGATTCATGGATGACATGCCATGATAATGAGTTTCACTGGACAAGCTTGAGATGTTGATATAGTATGATGAGTAAATGATATACATGTTCTTCCCATTCCTTATAAAGAGAATAAATGAATTACTGCTCTATCACAGATAGTTGCAATGCTTTAAAGATGAGAATATTCTAAAACTGCTTATCTTCTGCTCAATTTTATACCATTTAAACTGTGATAATAATATTGTTGGTGGAGAGTTATATCTCTCGCTGGGGCAATTTACAATTGTCTCACCCCCGTGAAATCCAAATTTTTAGGTGGACGTGCACGAGGAGGTGAAGACCTTTTTACAGAGGAAGAACAACAGTTGAGACAGTAGTGACAGCTCAGGTTGAGTGTATTGTATGTCCTATCTTGTAGATATGAGTCCTATGTGTTGTCTCTGTACTCTTAGGTCCTTGGAGTTGGTTCGTACTGGTTTCATGAAAAATATGAGATTTTGGCTTGAATGCCTCGAGGTTTTATGTTGCTCCAATATGTGTTTAGATAGACCAACTGTTATATGTTGTCCTTGAGATGAGATGAAACAATGTTGTACAATGTCAATCATGATATGTATGAGTTTTGAATCTTTCAATAAAAGTATTCTATACAAGGATCTCCTTGCAAAATGGTTTTAAATTTAGTGATTTTTGTTAATCCGCTGTTTATGTTTATTCTGCTTAATTAGTAACAATTTGTTTGTCAGTTTGGCAACTGTTGTTTCAAGTTTGGTATCAGAGCCTAAGGTTCGCTGAGTCTACAGAGACATAGGACTAAGGTGTTGAGTCGGTGTTAGTGTCCTCCGGTATACCCTATAGTGATTTCTTCTTATGCAAAATAAAGGGTAAAGTTTATAAATGACTGGGGAACACGAGTAACACATTGCTAAGGGCAATGTTGTTGCACCAGGAGAGGGTGCATGGGATCAGGCAAGAGAAGAACAAGTGCCTGAGAATTCCCATCTTGACCTGATCAGGATAGAGAGTCCTATGTTTATGCTCTTGAAGGGCAGGTTAGGATAACAGTGATGCATATAGAATACTGGATACTAGCATTACAGCCTAGGTTACCGGTCCTTAATGCAGAAACTTTAGGCTTTGAAGGGGTTCATGAATGACATGTTCATGTCAAAACAGTGGAAATGTGGGAAAGATTAACATATGGTGAGAAAGTAGACTCTTCCATAAATTTAGACAGATAGTACATCTGTGATGGTAGTGCCTAAGGAGGGGCAATAAGCTGAGATTTAAGGTAAGGTCTCTATATATTTAGAGACATTTTCCTAGTTGTTCTGAAAAGCCAAAGTGTTTGGTACCACCAGTGCAATAAATGCCTAGTGCACCAGGGCAGTAGTCATTATGTAAGGGCAAAGGTCCTAACTTTTCACTTGTAAGAACTCATGGCATAGATTATACATTGGTAATGAGACCGATAAGACAATGGTATGAGGACAAGACATGTTATGGATATGGACTTGTTGTGCATACTAAACTCTTCTCTTTGAAAAGAAGGGAGGAAATGACTCAACAACCGAGGTAGACTAGGCAAGGCTTATGAAAGTTACATCCCAATAAAGTGAAAAGGCAAAAACAACAACATGAAACAACTAGACTCTATGTGTTGAGTCAACCTAAAGAGGTAGATGACCGTGAGGGATAACAGTTATATAGAGCTTTTCATTTTTATATGCCTTATCTTGATGATTATATGATAAACATAAAAAGGATTGTTGTTACGGATTTCCCTATTGATTGTCCTATGGGGACATAGGGAAGAAATATGAGAACTAGAATTTATATTCTATTTTGTATTCTTTTAAATGCTTTATAATCTCTCTTATCTGTGTAATAAAAGATGAGATATTGAAGCAATATCTGAAGAAAATTCAGAAATAAAAAAATCATGTGTGTATAAGGATATGAGAAGTGAGGAATATGACAGTAAATAAAGTACATACTACCTAATCTCAATACTTGTATACCCTGGCCAGGTATATGATTATTGAAGATAAGGCAAGTATGAAACTCTTAGATTGTTGTCTTTTTTATTACTCTGATCAAGTAGTCATACTGAAACAATCTAGAGAGTATAATCCAATTAAATAGGAAAAGTTGTGTGAACATTCCTAAATGGGAAGAGCTATGTGAACATTCCCAATTAAATAGGAAAATCTGTGTGAACATTCCTAAATGGGAAGAGCTATGTGAACATTCCCAATTAAATAGGAAAAGATGTGTGAACATTACTAAATGGGAAGAGCTGTGTGAACATTCCCAATTAAATAGGAAAAGCTGTGTGAACATTCCTAAATGGGAAGAGTTGTGTGAACATTCCCAATTAAATAGGAAAAGTTGTGTGAACATTCCTAAATGGGAAGAGTTGTGTGAACATTCCCAATTAAATAGGAAGAGCTGTGTGAACATTCCTAAATGGGAAGAGCTATGTGAACATTCCCAATATAAAGGAAAAGCAAAGTGAACATTCCCAATTAAATAGGAAAAGTTGTGTGAACATTCCTAAATGGTAAGAGTTGTGTGAACATTCCCAATTAAATAGGAAAAGCTATGTGAACATTCCTAAATGGGAAGAGCTATGTGAACATTCCCAATTAAATAGGAAAAGTTGTGTGAAGATTCCTAAATTGGAAGAGTTGTGTGAACATTCCCAATTAAATAGGAAAAGATGTGTGAACATTCCTAAATGGGAAGAGCTATGTGAACATTCCTAATTAAATAGGAAAAGTTGTGTGAACATTCCTAAATGGGAAGAGCTATGTGAACATTCCCAATTAAATAGGAAAATCGGTGTGAACATTCCTAAATGGGAAGAGCTGTGTGAACATTCCCAGTTAAATAGGAAGAGCTGTGTGAACATTCCTAAATGGGAAGAGTTGTGTGAATATTCCCAATATAAAGGAAAAGCTAAGTGAGCATTCCCAATTAAATAGAGTTTTTCTAAGTGAACTTTTCCAAACGAATAAAAGATTTCTGAGTGAATTATCTCTATTAGATATATATATGTTTCCCTTTTGATAAATATTCTTGGGTGATGATAGAAGTATGATCTTTTATGCTTCTTCCTTTCAATAATATGTACATCATATGTTAGGGGTTTATGCTCTGCATAAACATAAACATTGATAAGGTTGAATTAGTGAAAAGAACTTTGTGTGAACTACAGATCTATGGTATCTCCATAACATTAAGAATTTAGGTGGAGACTTGATGGCATGATTAATTAATAATCTGTCCCTCCCTTTTCCTCGGATTTCGGGGACGAAATCCTTGTTAGGGGTTTATAACTTGTAACGACCCTGACCTGGGTTATGAGGCAACCCTATATGTTTTGACTAATAAAGTTGCTCATAACTTTAATATAATCCTCTAAGGTGTTTTTTTATCATGTGACACACTCATGTTTCGAGTTTGGTCCTGATTGAATGCTATTTGAGCAATTTTCCTTTGTTTTGGACCAAAGTGCAATTTACCCAAGTTGAGGGGTTATAATGCAAAATGTCACATGTTGAATGTACCACATGTGTTTTACAATCATAATAGAGAGAATGATGTTAAGTGGTGGCTCGTGCAATGCCTAAATTCCAAGTTTGAACTTGTTTGAACAATGTTGGAGCATTGTGCACCAATTTTGGTACAAATTGCAATTTACCCAAAATGTGGGATTAACATGCAAATTAACAAATCTAGAGTGTTAATACTCCCTCCTATCATCATTTATAAGAGAGATAAAGGAGGATACACCATACTTGATTCCATTATGAATGATGGTAATCTTGGTGAAGAAATGACCAAGAAAAGGGTTGAATTTGAAAGCTTAACTTGAGTTGTATCAAGTTGAAAAGATTATATATGAGTGCCTATCGGACATGGAGCCCAAGGAGGTTTCCCATATCGTTTTTTTTACTCTTGGAAAAGTCAATATTGTGCAAAGAACCTCAAGGAGGTGAGGTGTGTCGGGTTACAACTTCCTTAGCAAAGTTGTGATGAGTTGTGAATAAAGTGGTGATTTTGTTGATATATCTTATTCAAAGAGATATGTAATGGACGAATATTTATCCCTAAATGATTATAAAGTGTTTTTCAAGACAAGATAAATGTTGATGCATGCATGTACACGTGTCACCCATGCATGACACGTGGCACCTACTAGCTCAAAATGTCGACACCTCATTTTTTGCCTTCCTTCATGAACAACAAGTATATATACCCCTAGTTTCACCCCTTGGTGAACTTTTGAGACCCTTACCACCCTAATACCCTAAGGTATCGTGCATAGAGCTCCCATATCATGAAGGGATGCTGTGGTATCGTGCATGAGCCTTGGGGTATCGCCCATGGCAAGACCATATCACCCAAGTAGGTGATATCGGCCATATAGGGTGATATCGGCCATAGAGTGAAGTGTTTTGACTCCAAGTGAGTGCCATATCGTGCAAGTGAGTATCATATCGTGCAATAGGGGTGGCATTTCGTGCAATATCACAAGGGTATCATGCATAGGCCTTGGGCATCGGCCATAGCAAGTATATCTGCCATATCATGTTGATATTGCCCATAGCAAGTCGATATCGGCCAATTGAAGTGATTTTGGCCACAAGTGAGGGGGTATCAGCCACAAGCAAAGTTGTGTCGGCCAAGAGGAATTCCATATCGCCCAAGAGTTTTAGGGTGTCGGCCAAGGAGCTAAGGAACTCAAAACTTAACCTTAAGGTAAGCTATAGTTGTCTTCAAGCTTGAATTGAACCATGGAATTAGGGTTATGAACTACCTTTCTTTTCTTCTTAACCAATTGCTTATCCATGGTGATTCCTTATATATCAAGGAGTTGTGAACGAGCCCTGTACTTTTTACAAGTCATCTTCAACCTTAGGAATGTGGAGCTTTGGAGCTTGGAGCTTTGAAGTTGTTCTTAAGGCGGGTTATATAACTTGAACTCAACCATGTTATTATTCATCACCTAAATTGCTGTATTTAATGATCTACTTTTAATTTCAAAATTTCCTGAAATAGTTGATGAAATTATGAGTTCTAGTAGTTGCTTAGACCTGTTTACATGAACTATAATAGTTAGAACAAAGGTCTAGAGCTTGAAGATGATGATATTACTTTATAAAAGTGATATCAGGTGCAGCCACACAAGTAAGCACCTTTAACCCGATATGATGATGCACCTTCTTCACTTGAATGATATGGATATGAATGAATACATTGTTGCACGATATGGAGGTGTAGTATACACCTCTTGCACGATAGGGAGTCAATTATAGACTCCATGCATGATACAAGGTTAAATGAATACTTATAAGTTGATGTGAAACCCTAATTTGGGCAACCAAATATGAGTAAAGAATAGCAAGTGTTATTGCACAATATGGTAGCCTGATACACAACCCTAGTTGATTTCTAGCCCAAAATGGTGATGGCTTAATACCTCATACACGACATGGGTAATACATACAAACACCTTGAGCCCGATATGAATGGTGTGTATATACTTCTAGCCCGATATGGTGTGTGCTCATATACTTACAACCTGATATGATGAACATATGCACACTTCTAATCCGAGATACCTTGTAAAGGTTAGGGAAAGACACTCTTAGGAGTGATAAGAGTAACACCAAGTTATGGTGTGGCTAATACCTTTATAGGTGAAACACCTAAAGTGGTTGATAATGGACAACCTTATATCAACAGTGCCTTAATCTGAGATGAGTCCATATCATTGATGATAGCTGGGTGATTCTAGTGTATGACTTATGGTCAATACTTTACAAGATTAATATGATGGGATAGTGGATAAAGTATTAGGATGGGAAATACCCTAATACAATATAAGTTGATGAACTTAACTAAGTTAAAAGTGATGAGGGAAGTGATACACCAAGGTATGGTAAATATCACATCCAACACTTTAAGGTTGCTACACCTTGATGTATCTTAAATCCAATATGTATGGATGAGTAACACATGAAGTGTGTCATTCCAATTGTTACATTGAAATGTAATGAGTTTAATGCACTTTGATAAGTGTAGGCTAACATACCTTGAGAAAGGGTTAAGCCAAAACAATAAAGTATGATGTAATCAATATCCTAGAGAGGATTAGAGAGAAACTCGTACCTTGTGTTGGTAATCATTTAATGATAAATGTTGAGAATAAATAAGTATGATTGGATACTTAGGATATCAATGTATGCTCCTATATGTGTGGAGCAATGAGTTAGGGTTTGGATCAATAAAATAAACATGAAACCCTAATCGGTTATAAAGGGGAAACCCTAATCCCAATGATGGGATGGTTGTAATTCTCTTATTGCATAAGCCTTGTAAGGCATGTTAAATACTTGTATAAAAGTATAGAGATGTTATGGCCTTGTGAGCCATGTGATAATTTGTTGCCTAGTGAGAGTTGATAAGATGTGTTATGGGATTTGTGAGCCATGAGAATAAGTTGTTGCCTAGTGAGATGTGACAAGATGTGTTATGGCCTTGTGACCCATGTGATAATTTGTTTCCTAGTGAGAGGTGACAAGATGTGTTATGGGCTTTGTGAGCCATGAGAATAAGTTGTTGCCTAGTGAGAGGTGACAAGATGTGTTATGGCCTTGTGATCCATGTGATAATTTGTTTCCTAGTGAGAGGTGACAAGATGTGTTGTGGGCTTTGTGAGCCATGAGAATAAGTTGTTTCCTAGTGAGAGGTGACAAGATGTGTTATGGCCTTGTGAGCCATGTGATAATTTGTTGCCTAGTGAGAGTTGACAAGATGTGTTATGTCCTTGTGAGCCATGTGATAATGTGTTTGCCTAGTGAGAGGTGACAAGATACTTAATGGGCCTTGTGAGCCATGAGGATAGTTGTTGCCTAGTGAGAGGTAACAAGGTGTTTATAAAAGTCTCATGTAAGAAATGATAATGTTCAAAATAAACTAAGAAATGGAAACTTAGTAATATAATGATAATAATAAATGGATACAATAATAATAATGAAATCTTGATCATACATGATTTATGCTTATAGCCAAATAAGGGCTATAGTGTTTGAAATATATTAGAGGGATACTTGTTTATAGAAAGGATGTGAATAAGTATGATGGCTTGGCCAAGGTATAATGCCTAGTAAAAGTGATGTGGTATTCAGTGATGTTTGCACAGGATTGGCATAGTCCAATGCCTGAAATAGTTGCATAGGATTGGCATAGTCCAATGCCTGAATATAATATGATGATGTATATTTACATGACTGGTACAATTAAATATTTGGTTAGCAGATTGGCTGAGGCCAATAAATAGAAATGAGAATGATTCATTGATGACATACCATGATAATGAGTTTTACTAGATAAGCTTGAGATGTTGATATAGTATGATGAGTAAATGATATGCATGTTCTTCCCATTCCTTATAAAGAGAATAAATGACTTACTGCTCTATCAAAGATAGTTGCAATGCTTTAAAGATGAGAATATTCTAAAACTGCTTATCTTCTGCTCAATTTTATACCATTTAAACTGTGATAATAATATTGTTGGCGGAGAGTTATATCTCTCGCTGGGGCAATTTACAATTGTCTCACCCCCGTGGAATCCAAATTTTTAGGTGGACGTGTATGAGGAGGTGAAGACCTTTTTGCAGAGGAAGAACAACAGCTGAGACAGCAGTGACAACTCAGGTTGAGTGTACTGTCTGTCCTATCTTGTAGATATGAGTCCTATGTGTCGTCTCTGTACTCTCAGGTCCTTGGAGTTAGTTTGTACTGGTTTCATGAAAAGTATGAGATTTTGGCTTGAATGCCTTGAGGTTTTATGTTGCTCCAGTATGTGTTTTGATAGAGCAACTGTTATATGTTGTCCTCGAGATGAGATGAAACTATGTTGTACAATGTCAATCATGATATGTATGAGTTTTGAATCTTTTAGTACAAGTTTTCTATACAAGGATCTCCTTGCAAAATGGTTTTAAATTTTAGTGATTTTTGTTAATCTGCTGTTTATGTTTATTCCTCTTAATTAGTAATAATTTGTTTGTCAGTTTGGCGACTGTTGTTTCACCTTTCTTCCTTCATGTGTATTGCAAAGTCAATTTGCAAATGCATAGCTCATGTCAATCCATTAGCAAGATACCTACAAGAAGAAACCTGAAATGGTCCCCAATCATGTTCTAGGGTCCAGATGGGTTAGCTTAGCAACCAAAATCCTATTGCTCTTGGGTTCTGTCCTTAAAGGACAACAAGTAGAATAATGACCAAAAATATTACAATAGTTGCATGTTCCCATAGCCGTGAAACTAGAGGATTCTCCATGAATGATTAGAGGTCCTTTACCTTTGTTGTTCCTTTGGCTACCATCATACCCCAAACCATGTCTATCAATTTGTTTCATAGTATGGTGTAGGATATCATTAAGATTCTTTTTACCAACTAAGAATCATTACAAAGAGGATCTTCAACTATGATTATCATGCATAAGAGAAGAAATAGTAGAAGATAAATGATTGATATTTTCTCTATCATGCAAAAGATCTTTTTTTAAGAAAAGAGATTTGGTCAAAAAAGAATTTCTATCAATGTGAAGAGCACAAACACTATTCTCTCTTATAGTAGAACTAGAACAAGACTCAAGCACATTGATTTTAAAAAGAAAGGAAGCATTTTCATTTTCAAACATAACAATATTATAAGGATAGGTCCTATTTTCAGATGCTAAATATTTCAAAGCCAAATCTTTATTCTTATTTTTAGATTTAAGAACATTAATATCAAGCATGAGAGAATCCACAATGTTACTATGCTCTACATTAGCATTATGCATGAGAGGTTGAGCTTCTAGAAATCTAATCTTGTCAAGAAAGCTAGCATTTTCAAGTTTAAGAGCATCTACTTGACTAAGATAGGTGTTTTTATCATCTAGTAAGCAAATATTAGCATGTTCAAGATCATATATTTCTACATGCAAATTAACAAAAATTCTAGAAAAGATTTTTCTTTTTCTTTTTAGAAGACTTAAGAGAGGCACGACTAATATGAATAATAACAATTAAATATTCTTTATCTAAAGATTTTATATTTATCTCATTCGAGTCTTCACTTGTTGAATCCATGAGAGAAAAATGGCATTCTCTTTCATCACTAGAGCTTGAGATAGATCCTCCACTTGCTTCTTCACTTGAGCTTGAGTTGGAGGAGTCACTTAAGCTTGAGTTGGATGAGTCACTTGAGCTTTTGTGCCATTTCTCCTTCTTCTTGTAGTTCTCTTCTCTTCTCTTGTGATGATGGGTCTTTTTTACTTATGGATAATCTTCCTTGAAGTAACTTTTCTTTCCACACTTGAAGCACCAGATAGAGGAGTAATACTTTGCTTTGTAGAGTCTACCCTTGGAGTACATGGCCTCTTCGTCAACTTGAGAGGAAGGAGATGCTTGACCAATAATAACTCATTGTGTGTTTTGATTTCAACCTTCTTCATTCTCTTGAGATCTTTCTCTTCTTCTCTTTCTTCTTCATCTTGCTTTTCATGTTTGAATTCATGGGCTTGTAGATTTCCTATGATCTCTTCAATGGGTATATCACCAAGAGACTTTACTTCTTCAATGGAAGTCACCTTGGGTTCCCACCTCTTGGGAAGAGTTCTAAGGATCTTTGAGTTTATCTCTCTTCTAGCCATAGGATGACCTATAATGGTATTACTATTTACAATGGTGTTGAGCCTTGAATACATCTCGTCTATCCTCTCCTTATTCCCCATCTTGATGTTTCCATTAAGACCCTAAAGTATCTAGACTTTTCTTTTCTTCACTTGTTGAGTACCCTCATAAGTGATGCATAGATTTCTCCATACCTCATAGGGCATCACACAAGAAGAAATCCGGTTGAACTCAGTGGAGGACATAAATGCATAGAGAATTTTAATGGCTCTTGCATTCAAGGTAGCTTTCTTCAAGGTAGATTCATCCCATTCTTCTATTATTTTTTTACGGTACCTTATATGGATGATCCACCATTTTCCATAGCTCAGGACTTGATCCTTGGATGTAGAATTGTAGCCTTCTTCACCAATAGAGGAAATTTCTTCCATCAAATATTGTAATGTTGGCGTGGTATCTCCCACCTTAATAATAGACCATCTTATCCTACTTGTGGAAGTATGCATGGAGAAGACATGCTCTGATACCACTTGTAGGATCTAGGATGGGCGATTTTATCTAGAGGGCGATGAATAGAGATATAAATCACTTAAACAATTTCATTAGACCTTCAAGATATATCACAAGATAAGGTTTCTAAATAGGAATTTGACTGCAACTAAACATACATAGAAAGGATGAGAGATATTGAAACAAGCATGAGAATACAAGATATGTAGAGTGGTTTCAATCTCCAAACTAGGAGATTGTTAGTCCACTACCTAGAGAGGTCAACCTATAGGATTTCTTAACCATATCTACTTGTTATATTCACTCAAAAGAGTTACAACAAATGCCCTTCCTTTTTTGGGACAAGGATACCCATCTTTCACTTTGAGGGGAAGGGAGACACGAACCTACCAAAGGACTTACCTATGCAACCAAGAGTCTTATATCTCACCAAGGACTTACCTACTTTGCAATGAGTCTTTGACCTTCACCAAGGACTTATCCACACTTTCACAAGTCGTCAACCTTTGAGGAATTACTCACTCTTCTTGTATCTTCCGCCTATGACTTCACCTCCACTAAGGAAAAGCTTTCACCAAGGACTCACCCACATGAGCAAGGAGTCTTCTGCCTTCACTAAGGTCTTACCCACCACTTGTGCTAAGTCTTCAGCCTTGAACTTCTTCACCTACTTAGCAAAGAGAGAGAATATTCATTCATCTTCATGGTAGACATGAGATATTAGGAGAGGGTGGAAGTGATAACCTCAAAAGATATACATGTAGGACTAGCTCTCGTACAAATCTCCTACTCACTCTAATGGATGTAGCAATTGATTAAGCTCAGAGAGAGAGAGATACAGGAGGTTGTAGACATGCACTCAAACATACAATAGGAACCTTCATAGTGCTTGGCTAACCATGGGATGAAGACCAAGGGGTCCTATTTATAGTTGAGGATGCCTAGAAGACTTTGGGAACACTTAAGGATGGATACTAGCCATTTGGGGTGTTGCAACAAATATTTTTTTGAGATTTGCAACACTCCAACGGTTCGAAACACTTTTCTATACTTTTTCATATAGTGAGATCGGTCGAGTTTACTTTTGGGAAACACAACTGATTGCACTATTCGACAAAGAAGATTTAAAGAATCGGTCGAGCTTATCCTGGATGAAACTAGACCAATCACTTAAATCAATTTTGTTAAATGTAGGATCGATCAAGATCTGTGAGTGTGCAACTTACCGAACCATGACATTTTCAAGATCCATTAAGGGATCGGTCAAGTTTGTAACTCGACTGACAAACAGTATGTAATGAATTTTCAAAAATGTCATTTAAGTACTTAAATATTCGATTTAAGTGCTTCTCATTTTTTCTAATCTTAATTACAAGTTATAAAAAAATTACAAGAGACTTGTATTGACTTTGACTTGTATTAATTTACATCATATTCCACAAAAGTGCACTTATATTGACTTTGACTTGTCTTTTCTCCAAGTTAGGATGTGCAAGTTAGGACATTTCGAGTGTGTCTATACCTAATCTAAAATCACTCAAGTAGAAGCATAAGACACAATTAAGTGGAATGGTTTAGTCATCATCAAAAAAAGGGTTTTGTCAATTTAGACCTAGAGTCAACATAATTTAGGTTAATGTTTATAATATGCGCATACATGAACTCTAATGATTCAATGTAATTCACTATTATTTTTGTTTTAGTAATTAATATACTAATCACTTGTATGATTCTACTTGGGGTTTATAAATAATGACCACTATAATTAGATTAGTTCATGCCCATTTTGGATTGCCAATTACTCAAAGTGCACTAACATAGATATTATAATCAAGTTAGGGTTAAGTGTATCCACATAACTTCCATCTCAAAGTTAGGGTTTTTGAACAACTTAGATGAGAAAATTTCAAGCATTAGAGTTTAAGCAAACCCTAGATCAGGCTATTACAAGTTTGATTTATGACAATCTAATTTATATCACTCAAAATTTTATCAACACAGATCTTTTGAATTCATTATGACTTTTCTAAATGAATGATATTTTTATTAGAGAAGATGATATTCATGGAACATTTAGATTAAAGTAGTTTCTTGAAATCATTTTTAGACCATGGATCTGCTCTAGCTCAAATTTTGTCCAAATTTGAACTCATGGTATCCAAGGATATTATTTCCATATTCTAGCATAAGTAAGATCTTGATCTTTGATGTGGGTTATTTATAGAACTTAAAAATTCACCTATGTATGGAATCCAGATGTTTTACCTAAATAACATGCAATAATACCACTTACAAGTGAAAGAATGTTGTCATAGTATTCTTAAGATTTAATCCCAAGAGACAACATTTTTAAGAACCTTTCTAGTTTGGATCTTGTTAAACTAAGACTAATGTTTAGAACCAAGAGTTGATTGGATTGAGTCAAACTAATTGCAAAGGAAAGTAAAAGTGCATGATTAAAATTGGGTTTAGATTAATGATGGAAGATGTTGGGGTGGAATCCAATTTCCATCACTACATGTACAAGCATATGCATAACATATCCAGGCTTGATAAAACCATTCAAATGGATAAAAAGAAAGATTCTACCTTTTAGGTGGGTAAATCACATAGATATCCCCATGAGCTCAATATCTCATCACTCGCAGATCATGTATCTACAGATTCAGAGACTTCCCTTCAGGATTTCTCATCCGAGTGTCAACCAAGTCAAGCGATATTCAAAGCATAAGCATTGAACTTCTTGTGATATAGGAATATAATAGGTCATGGAAAGTAGGTGATCAATCCACAAAACATCATTGAACGATTAATATTTAATAGAAAGAGTTATATACAAGCCATGGAACATAAAAAATGGACACGCAAGAATGGGTAGGTGGCTAATTGTCGCACCCCAGAAAGAAGTACTATTTGCTCTTCATGATAGAAATTGAGAAAGTAGGGAATAAGGAAAGCTTAGCCATCATCCATTTAGTAAGAAAAAGAATCAGACCCTAGTGTGGTGATGGTTGTCGTATGATTCAATGAAGATGTTGGATGAAAAATAGAAGGAAGATGGACCAAGGACAAACATCGAGTGGACTCCTTCTTCCACGATCTACCTTCCTACATGTGCTCTATTTCCTCAGGGGAGAACAATACATGAATGAATGGTCATGTCATATTGGATCCAGCTACCTTTGTGGTTTGAAGACATAGCTTTAAGGAGCAAACATGGTAGTAGAGGCTGAGTGAAGGTGGAGCGAGGACACCACAAAGGTGTCAATAGTGGTGGTTAATGGGTTCGTCTTCCTCAGGATGTACATAGAGCGACAGTCTTTATGCATTATTGAGTAGAAAAAACCCCCTCTCTGGAGGAGGGGTAGGTTATTTATATTCTTTGGAGTACATAGTTGGGGCCTTCTCAGGCAATGAGGGCCAGGGAACTTGTTAGTCGATGGCCTAGAGGAGATTTTGTCTGGTGTAGGTTGTAGTAATTCCATTGGCCAATAGGCTTTGCATGCAATGCTCTTGCCGAGGCTCAAACCTCGCCAATCGATGCTCCTATCGAGCATATGAGGTCTTCTTGACCATCTGTGGACATATTCATGTGATCTATTGGACTTAGGACTTTTTTAGTTGATACTCACATCATGCAAAGTGTAGTCAGGCATGAGTATTGAAGTCTCAGTGGTCAATGGGACATTGAAGTTCCATGGGGCGGTAGAATCATTAGGCATGGCTTGCAGATGTACCATTGGATGACATGACTGTCTGATCCTTCTTAGTGATCAGTGAGAGCATAGACCACTATGGCCTAAGATGGTGCACATGATGTGATGCTTAATCCTGCCATGGAAACCAATGATTTGATCAAACCCTGAATATTCACATAAAACTAAGGAAAACAACATAGAGGTAAAATTCAAAGGTAAATTGAGGGATTTAAGTGCAAAAATGAACTACACATGGTGAAATTTTTTATGAATATGCATTCATTAAAATACTAGGAACTTGAATGGTTCTCCTCCTTGAGTAACATAAATTCTGAAATAGTCACCAATGGAATACTTTCAACCTTTGTGATTGCCTCATCTTCAAATAATGATAGTTTCTTTGCTGTCAAGTATGGATAAGCATCTCAACTTCCTGAGATCACTGAACACATCTTACAATATCTTTGTTCCCAATATTATTTCCCAGAAACATTTTCTCCCAATTATTTCAAAGATGAGGCATGTCTAAGACCTTGATGGAAGTTTAGAGGGACTAAAAAAACAACAAGTGTGCATCTAATCTGACGGTGGTGTTTGTTTAAGAGAGTGGTGAAATTGAGACGATCGTTGTGCCTATAGGTGGAATTAGGAAATATAGGGGGCATGAAGAGTGTAGAAAACCTTTACTATATTTGACTCGAGATTTTATTTGTGGATGAAATTACATTGATTGCATTTTTCTGTATGCATATTTCTCCACTATTAGAATCAAGATTATATTTTTTCTATGTGCACACATTGGATCTTTTCTTTTTCTTTTGGTGGTATCCCTTTATTACATAGTGAGGGGTATGGAAGAACTGATAGAGGTGTCACCCTGATCTTAGGGTTTGATACTATTTTTGTGAATTTTTGTTTCTTTTTGGTGGGATGGAGAGGCATGAAGTTGGGTGAAGAAGTACATAAGAGATTTCAGATCATAATGTGACTTGATTTACAACTCAGTTCATTAACTCTTGCTTCTTGTTGCACTATACTCAAATAATGATGATGAGGATTGAGTGGTGGTTATGTGCAATTGTTTCTCTAGTTAGTATGAAGCACAATGTGTTTGATTCCTCTTGGTTACACATATACTTGCCATATTTATCTAATGAACGTGGTGTTAGGACTCATAAGCTTCACAAAGTGATTTCTGGCCATTGGTTAGTTTCAAAAGTGGTTCCTCTAGAGGCTTACCTTGGAATGAGAGGGGTAAATGATGTAAAATTGCATGGAAGAAAAGAAACCAAAAATCTAGATAATGGATTTGATTATATGAAAGGCATCAAAATTTCATCAATTGTCTAAACAATTCCACTTTGAAAATGGATAATTTGAAAAACTTAAAAAATTGCAATAACGGGATCTTAAGTCTGAGACAAATAGGTGTGAATGACAAGTAGAATGCATAGCAGCGACCCTCCACCCCGAACTTCAAAATTCCTCATCTTGAGAAAACACTAAATCTGAGATGGAAAGAAAAATGCATGCATGTTGGCCACTAGATATGGTTGGGTTCCTATCAGCATTGTTCCCTCTATCTGAAATAAAAAAGGGGGAATTTTGGATTTAATATTGCATCTTGTGGTGTGTTATCTACTAGGTGCAAAATTGTTTAATCTCAAATTGAAAGAAGAAGCTAAAGTAATAGGAGGACCAACGTGGCCTAAGCCGGTGCACATACTGCGAGCATAATCCTTCTATGAAAATAGATGGATTCAATCAAAACCCTAAATATTCACATAAAGATAAGGAAAACTATATAGAGGCAAATTCAAAGTTAAACTGAGGGATTTAAGTGCAAAAAAGAACTAAAGATGTTACAGAAACTAAGATGATATGCATTCATCAATCTTCTTCAAGAAAATGGCATATTAAGAGGAAAACATGTATATTTGTCTATGAATTATAAAATATAAGTTGTACATGTGTCAGAGGAGATACTTGAAGATCTGTGGAGGTACAATTTATTGGTGTGAAATCTTAGCATATAGTTACTCGACCATAAATCTCTTTTTCTTCAATTCTTGTTCATGTTTTAATGGTGAAACCAGACATTAACCATTGGGATGCAGTCATTCAAGTTCTTTACTACCTTAAAAGAACTCTAGGTAAGTCTATTATTTAGTTTTATTATGATCATCTAATGGTCAATGGTTTTTGATATGTAGATTAGGTAAGATTTGTCCCAAACTACAATTTGTGAGAAGATTCATGTCTTCTAGTTGAGAACAATATGGTTTATTGAAAAAACAAGAAATAAACTCTCATTCCTGACCTAGTGCAGAACATGAATATTGGGCTATGGCCCATGTCACTAGTATGTTTCTCTAAGTCAATAACTTTATAGAAGAATAGGGATATTGTAACTCAACAATTGTGGTTCTAATATACGATAGAATGTAACAATTCACATTTCATACCGTGCGTCTTCCAAGAAATAACCAAACACATACAATTTGATTGTCATTTTGCTCATAGAAAATTGAAAGGCAAGTTAATCATGTTTAGTCTACTTTAGCCAGATTATTTTCTTGTAGTTTTTTGTAATGAATCTCTAGATAGTTGTCAATTCAAATATTTATGTAGTAGACTTAGATCTTATGATATACTTGCTCTAGTTTGAGGGATAGGCTAAATTGTATTAGTGTTGTATATGTTTTGTGTACTAGGATCAGACTTATATATGTAAATTGAAAGTTGGTTGGCACCCATGGTCCTATAAAAATTATAGCATTTTTCATAGTTATACACAATTTGTTGGCTCTAGTATAACACAATCGAATATTAATACAAACAAATAAGAAATCTAATAAAACAAACTTTTAAAAAAACTATAACTAAATCTACAATAAAAATTTCTAATAAGGTTCACTTTTTTTGTTATATTTATAATAGTATATCATTACTAGTGTTTGAGTTGACAGTTGAGCAACCAAAATTATTTGAATGACAATAATATTTAACTTTTTAAGTAAACTTAACTTACTTTCTCTTATTATTTTCCCCTAATCTTGCTTGGAATGTAGCATTCCTCGAAAAGTCACTACTGCAAGACTTACTTCTCAAATCATAAGGTATAACCTATGTACCTTTAGAGTTATAACTTAATTAACATGGTTATCTATCATGCTTTCCTCATAAGGCATGGTAGCTAAACAATACCTACAAAACCATAGCTATGTGTCCAATCCTTCTACTTTATGGTATATGTGTTCCAGCCTAATGGTATTATCTAACCCTACTCCCTCTCTTAGGTTCTTCATTACCTTTGTCTTCATATTCCATACACATGATTCAATGACCAAAAGGAAGACACCAATACCTCCTCCAATATGTGGACGTTGTCACATATAATTTTGAGAAATCAAGTATTGCCTCTCCCATGAACCACTTTTCATTATCATACTTTTCTCTTCATAAAAGCTATCTCAGCAAATTTCACCTCCTAAGACACTCCATGTATCCTTCATTGAGACATTCTTGATATCCATTTCAATTTGATTGACCTCAGCGTTAAAAATGAGGTAATTGATGCATGGGAGGACATGGTACCAGATATAGTATATATAACAAGAAGAACTATAAGTGTAGGTGTAATCTATATTGCTAACTAGTTCTATATTCACATAAATTTATGCAATGATCCTATAATTATATATACAAATATATATACATAAGTATATATGCATATATACATATGTATACATAAGTATATATACATATATACATATGTATATGTACATAATTACATATATATGTTTATTTATATATATACATATATATATATAAGTAGATTTTGGTTGATCCTTAATGGCAACATGGGTAACTAAGGCTTCTCTACCTTGTAGCACAAAAAGTAACTATATGGTCAAGCAAGTAACTATCTGCACAAAAAATGAACTATGTTGTCTAAAGAACAGTCATATGAGTAAAGAGGCAGAATGAACAATAAAAGTTTTAGTTAAATATTTACTCTAGAATATTTACTATGTATTCTACTCATTTTTACTTTTTTCAACAAAACAATTACTTTTTTGACAACATTGTTACTTTTTTATCCATATAGCTACTTTTCTGGACAAATAGTTACTTTTTGGGGGGTATTAAAACCTTAGTTACTCACACAGGTAATGAATAAACCCTTCTATATGGATTATCTTTAATACTCATGTGGGTAACCTAGAATTTGCTACCTTAATGCTCATTAATGGATTAATCTAATAATAGGAACCACTAAATTCCTAATGTAAGAGAGATTTGCAAAGAAATCCCTTCTTTGAAGCAAAGCATGCAACCTTTTCAATTAAGTCCAAATTCACATAATCATTACATTTCAATTATGAAAACATATGCAAAATTGGGGTTGTAACATCCTTCCCCACTTATAAGAATTTTGTCCTCAAAATTCCATAAAACAAACAAACAATGTAGGATAACACTTTCTTATGTCCATCATGGATCCCATGTGGCCTCACCCTTTCCATGGTGCTTCCCAAGAACCTTCATCATCTCATATTCTTCCATCGGAGTTCTTTCTTACCTTGGTATATCATACCCTCATAGGTGACTCAGGACATTTCAGTCTCTCATAAAGCTATATTGGTTCATGGCTCATCACCTGGCTTGGGTACCTCACATAGTGCTCTAGATCGGACTCATTATACATCATGTTATCCTGAGTGGTAAGGCTAAACACAACCATCTCCACTAATCCATCTCAAATGAACCCATATATTGGGAACTTAGTTTTCTCAACCGTAACATAGAGGGGTCGGATTTCACATCACATACTACATGTCAGTCTGCTTTGCATCAGTTAATGACTCATGTCCCCCCTGGGCTTTCTTTCATCCATTGCACAATCAAAGTGACTTCATATGCACACACTGTGGTGCTTTTCTGACCTTTGTGATGTCCATTTACCAACCTCATCTTAATGAAGTGGTGAATGACACAACCTCCCTTATAGAGCCTCTTCACATCTCGATACTGGCTATGGTGGTTATCATCACATCTTTCATAGGATAAGAACTGTCTCTATGTATCACCTTGAATGAGCACACATGCTCTCATTAGACACTCTAGTCTGGATCATACTAACCATTAGTTAGAGGTGATAAACTGTACTTACATCGAGTTCTACATGTATTTACTTCCACCTCATGGAAGTGAATCTTTAGGTCATACTCATGAACCTTTGAACTCACATCAAGGTGTAGTTGAATCATCTCTCTCTCATATGTAGTTCAACCAGATCCGTCCCTTGACAACATTCTTTCTTTCTCATGTCATCTAGGTAAGGCGATCTACCATAACCCATATTGTATCTTGACCTTCCTTGGTCTAGGGGATACTTACCACAACATCCATAGTGATGAACTCCCATTCCCTCTCGGGACTCTTTATCCTCTATATCATTACATTGGGTTACTGGAGTTCGTCCTTCACCTCCTGGCTTGCATGGCGACAAGCCACGTTCAATTTCATCTTAAGCATCCAAAGTACTACTGTCACTGTAGTACCACAGTGTATGGTGATCTTAAAATCATGATCTCATGTATGTCATGATTGCTCAAGATCAATTTCTTGGAAACCCTAAACCACTTTAGTCAGGGTCTCATCACCTTCTTTTCCAGAGAAGTGCATCTGAGGTTCTACAACCATCCTTTTATTGCATCAAGGTCTATGCTGGCAAACCAAACAACTACTAACTTGACCAACGATCTTGTTACATCAGAGTGTTAGCCAAACATATCTCACAAACATAGGGTTCACCTAACCACCTCTCCCAGCCTTTCCACTATCTAGACTAGGCAGTTGCATCTCAACAAGAGCATCAATTACCGCCTCGCATCCTTATTTATTAGGTAATGTTGAAGACATACCCCTCCATGTATTTCACTTATCATCTCATCTCGGACTCTAAGTCTATATTTATCAAGACACTCTGAGCTCATCCTCTTGGTTATCGAACTCATGTTTCGAGTTTGGTCCTGATTGAATACTATTTGAGCAATTTTCCTTTGTTTTGGACCAAAGTGCAATTTACCCAAGTTGAGGGGTTATAATGCAAAATGTCACATGTTTAATGTACCACATGTGTTTTACAATCATAATAGAGAGAATGATGTTAAGTGGTGGCTCGTGCAATTCCTAAATTCCAAGTTTGAACTTGTTTGAACAATGTTGGAGCATTGTGCACCAATTTTGGTACAAATTGCAATTTACCCAAAATGTGGGATTAACATGCAAATTAACAAATCTAGAGTGTTAATACTCCCTCCTATCATCATTTATAAGAGAGATAAAGGAGGATACACCATACTTGATTCCATTATGAATGATGGTAATCTTGGTGAAGAAATGACCAAGAAAAGGGTTGAATTTGAAAGCTTAACTTGAGTTGTATCAAGTTGAAAAGATTATATATGAGTGCCTATTGGACATGGAGCCCAAGGAGGTTTCCCATATCGTTTTTTTGACTCTTGGAAAAGTCAATATCGTGCAAAGAACCTCAAGGAGGTGAGGTGTGTCGGGTTACAACTTCCTTAGCAAAGTTGTGATGAGTTGTGAATAAAGTGGTGATTTTGTTGATATATCTTATTCAAAGAGATATGTAATGGACGAATATTTATCCCTAAATGATTATAAAGTGTTTTTCAAGACAAGATAAATGTTGATGCATGCATGTACACGTGTCACCCATGCATGACACGTGGCACCTACTAGCTCAAAATGTCGACACCTCATTTTTTGCCTTCCTTCATGAATAACAAGTATATATACCCCTAGTTTCACCCCTTGGTGAAATTTTGCGACCCTTACCACCCTAATACCCTAAGGTATCGTGCATAGAGCTCCCATATCGTGAAGGGATGCTGTGGTATCGTGCATGAGCCTTGGGGTATCGCCCATGGCAAGACCATATCGCCCAAGTAGGTGATATCGGCCATATAGGGTGATATCGGCCATAGAGTGAAGTGTTTTGACTCCAAGTGAGTGCCATATCGTGCAAGTGAGTATCATATCATGCAATAGGGGTGGCATTTCGTGCAATATCACAAGGGTATCATGCATAGGCCTTGGGCATCGGCCATAGCAAGTATATCTGCCATATCATGTTGATATTGCCCATAGCAAGTCGATATCGGCCAATTGAAGTGATTTTGGCCACAAGTGAGGGGGTATCAGCCACAAGCAAAGTTGTGTCGGCCAAGAGGAATTCCATATCGCCCAAGAGTTTTAGGGTGTCGGCCAAGGAGCTAAGGAACTCAAAACTTAACCTTAAGGTAAGCTATAGTTGTCTTCAAGCTTGAATTGAACCATGGAATTAGGGTTATGAACTACCTTTCTTTTCTTCTTAACCAATTGCTTATCCATGGTGATTCCTTATATATCAAGGAGTTGTGAACGAGCCCTGTACTTTTTACAAGTCATCTTCAACCTTAGGAATGTGGAGCTTTGGAGCTTGGAGCTTTGAAGTTGTTCTTAAGGCGGGTTATATAACTTGAACTCAACCATGTTATTATTCATCACCTAAATTGTTGTATTTAATGATCTACTTTTAATTCCAAAATTTCCTGAAATAGTTGATGAAATTATGAGTTCTAGTAGTTTCTTAGACCTGTTTACATGAACTATAATAGTTAGAACAAAGGTCTAGAGCTTGAAGATGATGATATTACTTTATAAAAGTGATATCAGGTGCAACCACACAAGTAAGCACCTTTAACCCGATATGATGATGCACCTTCTTCACTTGAATGATATGGATATGAATGAATACATTGTTGCACGATATGGAGGTGTAGTATACACCTCTTGCACGATAGGGAGTCAATTATAGACTCCATGCATGATACAAGGTTAAATGAATACTTATAAGTTGATGTGAAACCCTAATTTGGGAAACCAAATATAAGTAAAGAATAGCAAGTGTTATTGCACGATATGGTAGCCCGATACACAACCCTAGTTGATTTCTAGCCCAAAATGGTGATGGCTTAATACCTCATACACGACATGGGTAATACATACAAACACCTTGAGCCCGATATGAATGGTGTGTATATACTTCTAGCCCGATATGGTGAGTGCTCATATACTTACAACCTGATATGATGAACATATGCACACTTCTAATCCGAGATACCTTGTAAAGGTTAGGGCAAGACACTCTTAGGAGTGATAAGAGTAACACCAAGTTATGGTGTGGCTAATACCTTTATAGGTGAAACACCTAAAGTGGTTGATAATGGACAACCTTATATCAACAGTGCCTTAATCTGAGATGAGTCCATATCATTGATGATAGCTGGGTGATTCTAGTGTATGACTTATGGTCAATACTTTACAATATTAATATGATGGGATAGTGGATAAAGTATTAGGATGGGAAATACCCTAATACAATATAAGTTGATGAACTTAACTAGGTTAAAAGTGATGAGGGAAGTGATACACCAAGGTATGGTAAATATCACATCCAACACTTTAAGGTTGCTACACCTTGATGTATCTTAAATCCAATATGTATGGATGAGTAACACATGAAGTGTGTCATGCCAATTGTTACATTGAAATGTAATGAGTTTAATGCACTTTGATAAGTGTAGGCTAACATACCTTGAGAAAGGGTTAAGCCAAAACAATAAAGTATGATGTAATCAATATCCTAGAGAGGATTAGAGAGAAACTCGTACCTTATGTTGGTAATCATTTAATGATAAATGTTGAGAATAAATAAGTATGATTGGATACTTAGGATATCAATGTATGCTCCTATATGTGTGGAGCAATGAGTTAGGGTTTGGATCAATAAAATAAACATGAAACCCTAATCGGTTATAAAGGGGAAACCCTAATCCCAATGATGGGATGGTTGTAATTCTCTTATTGCATAAGCCTTGTAAGGCATGTTAAATACTTGTATAAAAGTATAGAGATGTTATGGCCTTGTGAGCCATGTGATAATTTGTTGCCTAGTGAGAGGTGATAAGATGTGTTATGGGATTTGTGAGCCATGAGAATAAGTTGTTGCCTAGTGATATGTGACAAGATGTGTTATGGCCTTGTGACCCATGTGATAATTTGTTTCCTAGTGAGAGGTGACAAGATGTGTTATGGGCTTTGTGAGCCATGAGAATAAGTTGTTGCCTAGTGAGAGGTGACAAGATGTGTTATGGCCTTGTGAGCCATGTGATAATTTGTTTCCTAGTGAGAGGTGACAAGATGTGTTGTGGGCTTTGTGAGCCATGAGAATAAGTTGTTTCCTAGTGAGAGGTGACAAGATGTGTTATGGCCTTGTGAGCCATGTGATAATTTGTTGCCTAGTGAGAGTTGACAAGATGTGTTATGTCCTTGTGAGCCATGTGATAATGTGTTTGCCTAGTGAGAGGTGACAAGATACTTAATGGGCCTTGTGAGCCATGAGGATAGTTGTTTCCTAGTGAGAGGTAACAAGGTGTTTATAAAAGTCTCATGTAAGAAATGATAATGTTCAAAATAAACTAAGAAATGGAAACTTAGTAATATAATGATAATAATAAATGGATACAATAATAATAATGAAATCTTGATCATACATGATTTATGCTTATAGCCAAATAAGGGCTATAGTGTTTGAAATATATTAGAGGGATACTTGTTTATAGAAAGGATGTGAATAAGTATGATGGCTTGGCCAAGGTATAATGCCTAGTAAAAGTGATGTGGTATTCAGTGATGTTTGCACAGGATTGGCATAGTCCAATGCCTGAAATAGTTGCATAGGATTGGCATAGTCCAATGCCTGAATATAATATGATGATGTATATTTACATGACTGGTACAATTAAATATTTGGTTAGCAGATTGGCTGAGGCCAATAAATAGAAATGAGAATGATTCATTGATGACATACCATGATAATGAGTTTTACTAGATAAGCTTGAGATGTTGATATAGTATGATGAGTAAATGATATGCATGTTCTTCCCATTCCTTATAAAGAGAATAAATGACTTACTGCTCTATCAAAGATAGTTGCAATGCTTTAAAGATGAGAATATTCTAAAACTGCTTATCTTCTGCTCAATTTTATACCATTTAAACTGTGATAATAATATTGTTGGCGGAGAGTTATATCTCTCGCTGGGGCAATTTACAATTGTCTCACCCCCGTGGAATCCAAATTTTTAGGTGGACGTGTATGAGGAGGTGAAGACCTTTTTGCAGAGGAAGAACAACAGCTGAGACAGCAGTGACAACTCAGGTTGAGTGTACTGTCTGTCCTATCTTGTAGATATGAGTCCTATGTGTCGTCTCTGTACTCTCAGGTCCTTGGAGTTAGTTTGTACTGGTTTCATGAAAAGTATGAGATTTTGGCTTGAATGCCTTGAGGTTTTATGTTGCTCCAGTATGTGTTTTGATAGAGCAACTGTTATATGTTGTCCTCGAGATGAGATGAAACTATGTTGTACAATGTCAATCATGATATGTATGAGTTTTGAATCTTTTAGTACAAGTTTTCTATACAAGGATCTCCTTGCAAAATGGTTTTAAATTTTAGTGATTTTTGTTAATCTGCTGTTTATGTTTATTCCTCTTAATTAGTAATAATTTGTTTGTCAGTTTGGCGACTGTTGTTTCACCTTTCTTCCTTCATGTGTATTGCAAAGTCAATTTGCAAATGCATAGCTCATGTCAATCCATTAGCAAGATACCTACAAGAAGAAACCTGAAATGGTCCCCAATCATGTTCTAGGGTCCAGATGGGTTAGCTTAGCAATCGAAATCCTATTGCTCTTGGGTTCTGTCCTTAAAGGACAACAAGTAGAATAATGACCAAAAATATTACAATAGTTGCATGTTCCCATAGCCGTGAAACTAGAGGATTCTCCATGAATGATTAGAGGTCCTTTACCTTTGTTGTTCCTTTGGCTACCATCATACCCCAAACCATGTCTATCAATTTGTTTCATAGTATGGTGTAGGATATCATTAAGATTCTTTTTACCAACTAAGAATCATTACAAAGAGGATCTTCAACTATGATTATCATGCATAAGAGAAGAAATAGTAGAAGATAAATGATTGATATTTTCTCTATCATGCAAAAGATCTTTTTTTAAGAAAAGAGATTTGGTCAAAAAAGAATTTCTATCAATGTGAAGAGCACAAACACTATTCTCTCTTATAGTAGAAATAGAACAAGACTCAAGCACATTGATTTTAAAAAGAAAGGAAGCATTTTCATTTTCAAACATAACAATATTATAAGGATAGGTCCTATTTTCAGATGCTAAATATTTCAAAGCCAAATCTTTATTCTTATTTTCAGATTTAAGAACATTAATATCAAGCATGAGAGAATCCACAATGTTACTATGCTCTACATTAGCATTATGCATGAGAGGTTGAGCTTCTAGAAATCTAATCTTGTCAAGAAAGCTAGCATTTTCAAGTTTAAGAGCATCTACTTGACTAAGATAGGTGTTTTTATCATCTAGTAAGCAAATATTAGCATGTTCAAGATCATATATTTCTACATGCAAATTAACAAAAATTCTAGAAAAGATTTTTCTTTTTCTTTTTAGAAGACTTAAGAGAGGCACGACTAATATGAATAATAACAATTAAATATTCTTTATCTAAAGATTTTATATTTATCTCATTCGAGTCTTCACTTGTTGAATCCATGAGAGAAAAATGGCATTCTCTTTCATCACTAGAGCTTGAGATAGATCCTCCACTTGCTTCTTCACTTGAGCTTGAGTTGGAGGAGTCACTTAAGCTTGAGTTGGATGAGTCACTTGAGCTTTTGTGCCATTTCTCCTTCTTCTTGTAGTTCTCTTCTCTTCTCTTGTGATGATGGGTCTTTTTTACTTATGGATAATCTTCCTTGAAGTGACTTTTCTTTCCACACTTGAAGCACCAGATAGAGGAGTAATACTTTGCTTTGTAGAGTCTACCCTTGGAGTACATGGCCTCTTCGTCAACTTGAGAGGAAGGAGATGCTTGACCAATAATAACTCATTGTGTGTTTTGATTTCAACCTTCTTCATTCTCTTGAGATCTTTCTCTTCTTCTCTTTCTTCTTCATCTTGCTTTTCATGTTTGAATTCATGGGCTTGTAGATTTCCTATGATCTCTTCAATGGGTATATCACCAAGAGACTTTACTTCTTCAATGGAAGTCACCTTGGGTTCCCACCTCTTGGGAAGAGTTCTAAGGATCTTTGAGTTTATCTCTCTTCTAGCCATAGGATGACCTATAATGGTATTACTATTTACAATGGTGTTGAGCCTTGAATACATCTCGTCTATCCTCTCCTTATTCCCCATCTTGATGTTTCCATTAAGACCCTAAAGTATCTAGACTTTTCTTTTCTTCACTTGTTGAGTACCCTCATAAGTGATGCATAGATTTCTCCATACCTCATAGGGCATCACACAAGAAGAAATCCGGTTGAACTCAGTGGAGGACATAAATGCATAGAGAATGTTAATGGCTCTTGCATTCAAGGTAGCTTTCTTCAAGGTAGATTCATCCCATTCTTCTATTATTTTTTTACGGTACCTTATATGGATGATCCACCATTTTCCATAGCTTAGGACTTGATCCTTGGATGTAGAATTGTAGCCTTCTTCACCAATAGAGGAAATTTCTTCCATCAAATATTGTAATGTTGGCGTGGTATCTCCCACCTTAATAATAGACCATCTTATCCTAGTTGTGGAAGTATGCTTGGAGAAGACATGCTCCGATACCACTTGTAGGATCTAGGATGGGCGATTTTATCTAGAGGGCGATGAATAGAGATATAAATCACTTAAACAATTTCATTAGACCTTCAAGATATATCACAAGATAAGGTTTCTAAATAGGAATTTGACTGCAACTAAACATACATAGAAAGGATGAGAGATATTGAAATAAGCATGAGAATACAAGATATGTAGAGTGGTTTCAATCTCCAAACTAGGAGATTGTTAGTCCACTACCTAGAGAGGTCAACCTATAGGATTTCTTAACCATATCTACTTGTTATATTCACTCAAAAGAGTTACAACAAATGACCTTCCTTTTTTGGGACAAGGATACCCATCTTTCACTTTGAGGGGAAGGGAGACACGAACCTACCAAAGGACTTACCTATGCAACCAAGAGTCTTCTATCTCACCAAGGACTTACCTGCTTTGCAATGAGTGTTTGACCTTCACCAAGGACTTATCCACACTTTCACAAGTCGTCAACCTTTGAGGAATTACTCACTCTTCTTGTATCTTCCGCCTATGACTTCACCTCCACTAAGGAAAAGCTTTCACCAAGGACTCACCCACATGAGCAAGGAGTCTTCTGCCTTCACTAAGGTCTTACCCACCACTTGTGCTAAGTCTTCAGCCTTGAACTTCTTCACCTACTTAGCAAAGAAAGAGAATATTCATTCATCTTCATGGTAGACATGAGATATTAGGAGAGGGTGGAAGTGATAACCTCAAAAGATATACATGTAGGACTAGCTCTCGTACAAATCTCCTACTCACTCTAATGGATGTAGCAATTGATTAAGCTCAGAGAGAGAGAGATACAGGAGGTTGTAGACATGCACTCAAACATACAATAGGAACCTTCATAGTGCTTGGCTAACCATGGGATGAAGACCAAGGGGTCCTATTTATAGTTGAGGATGCCTAGAAGACTTTGGGAACACTTAAGGATGGATACTAGCCATTTGGGGTGTTGCAACAAATATTTTTTTGAGATTTGCAACACTCCAACGGTTCGAAACACTTTTCTATACTTTTTCATATAGTGCGATCGGTCGAGTTTACTTTTGGGAAACACAACTGATTGCACTATTCGACAAAGAAGATTTAAAGAATCGGTCGAGCTTATCCTGGATGAAACTAGACCAATCACTTAAATCAATTTTGTTAAATGTAGGATCGATCAAGATCTGTGAGTGTGCAACTTACCGAACCATGACATTTTGAAGATCCATTAAGGGATCGGTCGAGTTTGTAACTCGACTGACAAACAGTATGTAATGAATTTTCAAAAATGTCATTTAAGTACTTAAATATTCGATTTAAGTGCTTCTCATTTTTTCTAATCTTAATTACAAGTTATAAAAAAATTACAAGAGACTTGTATTGACTTTGACTTGTATTAATTTACATCATATTCCACAAAAGTGCACTTATATTGACTTTGACTTGTCTTTTCTCCAAGTTAGGATGTGCAAGTTAGGACATTTCGAGTGTGTCTATACCTAATCTAAAATCACTCAAGTAGAAGCATAAGACACAATTAAGTGGAATGGTTTAGTCATCATCAAAAAAAGGGTTTTGTCAATTTAGACCTAGAGTCAACATAATTTAGGTTAATGTTTATAATATGTGCATACATGAACTCCAATGATTCAATGTAATTCACTATTATTTTTGTTTTAGTAATTAATATACTAATCACTTGTATGATTCTACTTGGGGTTTATAAATAATGACCACTATAATTTGATTAGTTCATGCCCATTTTGGATTGCCAATTACTCAAAGTGCACTAACATAGATATTATAATCAAGTTAGGGTTAAGTGTATCCACATAACTTCCATCTCAAAGTTAGGGTTTTTGAACAACTTAGATGAGAAAATTTCAAGCATTAGAGTTTAAGCAAACCCTAGATCAGGCTATTACAAGTTTGATTTATGACAATCTAATTTATATCACTCAAACTTTTATCAACACAGATCTTTTGAATTCATTATGACTTTTCTAAATGAATGATATTTTTATTAGAGAAGATGATATTCATGGAACATTTAGATTAAAGTAGTTTCTTGAAATCATTTTTAGACCATGGATCTGCTCTAGCTCAATTTTTTTCCAAATTTGAACTCATGGTATCCAAGGATATTATTTCCATATTCTAGCATAAGTAAGATCTTGATCTTTGATGTGGGTTATTTATAGAACTTAAAAATTCACCTATGTATGGAATCCAGATGTTTTACCTAAATAACATGCAATAATACCACTTACAAGTGAAAGAATGTTGTCATAGTATTCTTAAGATTTAATCCCAAGAGACAACATTTTTAAGAACCTTTCTAGTTTGGATCTTGTTAAACTAAGACTAATGTTTAGAACCAAGAGTTGATTGGATTGAGTCAAACTAATTGCAAAGGAAAGTAAAAGTGCATGATTAAAATTGGGTTTAGATTAATGATGGAAGATGTTGGGGTGGAATCCAATTTCCATCACTACATGTACAAGCATATGCATAACATATCCAGGCTTGATAAAACCATTCAAATGGATAAAAATAAAGATTCTACCTTTTAGGTGGGTAAATCACATAGATATCCCCATGAGCTCAATATCTCATCACTCGCAGATCATGTATCTACAGATTCAGAGACTTCCCTTCAGGATTTCTCATCCGAGTGTCAACCAAGTCAAGCGATATTCAAAGCATAAGCATTGAACTTCTTGTGATATAGGAATATAATAGGTCATGGAAAGTAGGTGATCAATCCACAAAACATCATTGAACGATTAATATTTAATAGAAAGAGTTATATACAAGCCATGGAACATAAAAAATGGACACGCAAGAATGGGTAGGTGGCTAATTGTCGCACCCCAGAAAGAAGTACTATTTGCTCTTCATGATAGAAATTGAGAAAGTAGGGAATAAGGAAAGCTTAGCCATCATCCATTTAGTAAGGAAAAGAATCAGACCCTAGTGTGGTGATGGTTGCCGTCTGATTCAATGAAGATGTTGGATGAAAAATAGAAGGAAGATGGACCAAGGACAAACATCGAGTGGACTCCTTCTTCCACGATCTACCTTCCTACATGTGCTCTATTTCCTCAGGGGAGAACAATACATGAATGAATGGTCATGTCATATTGGATCCAGCTACCTTTGTGGTTTGAAGACATAGCTTTAAGGAGCAAACATGGTAGCAGAGGCTGAGTGAAGGTGGAGCGAGGACACCACAAAGGTGTCAATAGTGGTGGTTAATGGGTTCGTCTTCCTCAGGATGTACATAGAGCGACAGTCTTTATGCATTATTGAGTAGAAAAACCCCCCTCTCTGGAGGAGGGGTAGGTTATTTATATTCTTTGGAGTACATAGTTGGGGCCTTCTCAGGCAATGAGGGCCAGGGAACTTGTTAGTCGATGGCCTAGAGGAGATTTTGTCTGGTGTAGGTTGTAGTAATTCCATTGGCCAATAGGCTTTGCATGCAATGCTCTTGCCGAGGCTCAAACCTCGCCAATCGATGCTCCTATCGAGCAGATGAGGTCTTCTTGACCATCTGTGGACATATTCATGTGATCTATTGGACTTAGGACTTTTTTAGTTGATACTCACATCATGCAAAGTGTAGTCAGGCATGAGTATTGAAGTCTCAGTGGTCAATGGGACATTGAAGTTCCATGGGGCGGTAGAATCATTAGGCATGGCTTGCAGATGTACCATTGGATGACATGACTGTCTGATCCTTCTTAGTGATCAATGAGAGCATAGACCACTATGGCCTAAGATGGTGCACATGATGTGATGCTTAATCCTGCCATGGAAACCAATGATTTGATCAAACCCTGAATATTCACATAAAACTAAGGAAAACAACATAGAGGTAAAATTCAAAGGTAAATTGAGGGATTTAAGTGCAAAAATGAACTACACATGGTGAAATTTTTTATGAATATGCATTCATTAAAATACTAGGAACTTGAATGGTTCTCCTCCTTGAGTAACATAAATTCTGAAATAGTCACCAATGGAATACTTTCAACCTTTGTGATTGCCTCATCTTCAAATAATGATAGTTTCTTTGCTGTCAAGTATGGATAAGCATCTCAACTTCCTGAGATCACTGAACACATCTTACAATATCTTTGTTCCCAATATTATTTCCCAGAAACATTTTCTCCCAATTATTTCAAAGATGAGGCATGTCTAAGACCTTGATGGAAGTTTAGAGGGACTAAAAAAACAACAAGTGTGCATCTAATCTGACGGTGGTGTTTGTTTAAGAGAGTGGTGAAATTGAGACGATCGTTGTGCCTATAGGTGGAATTAGGAAATATAGGGGGCATGAAGAGTGTAGAAAACCTTTACTATATTTGACTCGAGATTTTATTTGTGGATGAAATTACATTGATTGCATTTTTCTGTATGCATATTTCTCCACTATTAGAATCAAGATTATATTTTTTCTATGTGCACACATTGGATCTTTTCTTTTTCTTTTGGTGGTATCCCTTTATTACATAGTGAGGGGTATGGAAGAACTGATAGAGGTGTCACCCTGATCTTAGGGTTTGATACTATTTTTGTGAATTTTTGTTTCTTTTTGGTGGGATGGAGAGGCATGAAGTTGGGTGAAGAAGTACATAAGAGATTTCGGATCATAATGTGACTTGATTTACAACTCAGTTCATTAACTCTTGCTTCTTGTTGCACTATACTCAAATAATGATGATGAGGATTGAGTGGTGGTTATGTGCAATTGTTTCTGTAGTTAGTATGAAGCACAATGTGTTTGATTCCTCTTGGTTACACATATACTTGCCATATTTATCTAATGAACGTGGTGTTAGGACTCATAAGCTTCACAAAGTGATTTCTGGCCATTGGTTAGTTTCAAAAGTGGTTCCTCCAGAGGCTTACCTTGGAATGAGAGGGGTAAATGATGTAAAATTGCATGGAAGAAAAGAAACCAAAAATCTAGATAATGGATTTGATTATATGAAAGGCATCAAAATTTCATCAATTTTCTAAACAATTCCACTTTGAAAATGGATAATTTGAAAAACGTAAAAAATTGCAATAACGAGATCTTAAGTCTGAGACAAATAGGTGTGAATGACAAGTAGAATGCATAGCACCGACCCTCCACCCCGAACTTCAAAATTCCTCATCTTGAGAAAACACTAAATCTGAGATGGAAAGAAAAATGCATGCATGTTGGCCACTAGATATGGTTGGGTTCCTATCAGCATTGTTCCCTCTATCTGAAATAAAAAAGGGGGAATTTTGGATTTAATATTGCATCTTGTGGTGTGTTATCTACTAGGTGCAAAATTGTTTAATCTCAAATTGAAAGAAGAAGCTAAAGTAATAGGAGGACCAACGTGGCCTAAGCTGGTGCACATACTGCGAGCATAATCCTTCTATGAAAATAGATGGATTCAATCAAAACCCTAAATATTCACATAAAGATAAGGAAAACTATATAGAGGCAAATTCAAAGTTAAACTGAGGGATTTAAGTGCAAAAAAGAACTAAAGATGTTACAGAAACTAAGATGATATGCATTCATCAATCTTCTTCAAGAAAATGGCATATTAAGAGGAAAACATGTATATTTGTCTATGAATTATAAAATATAAGTTGTACATGTGTCAGAGGAGATACTTGAAGATCTGTGGAGGTACAATTTATTGGTGTGAAATCTTAGCATATAGTTACTCGACCATAAATCTCTTTTTCTTCAATTCTTGTTCATGTTTTAATGGTGAAACCAGACATTAACCATTGGGATGCAGTCATTCGAATTCTTTACTACCTTAAAAGAACTCTAGGTAAGTTTATTATTTAGTTTTATTATGATCATCTAATGGTCAATGGTTTTTGATATGTAGATTAGGTAAGATTTGTCCCAAACTACAATTTGTGAGAAGATTCATGTCTTCTAGTTGAGAACAATATGGTTTATTGAAAAAACAAGAAATAAACTCTCATTCCTGACCTAGTGCAGAACATGAATATTGGGCTATGGCCCATGTCACTAGTATGTTTCTCTAAGTCAATAACTTTATAGAAGAATAGGGATATTGTAACTCAACAATTGTGGTTCTAATATACGATAGAATGTAACAATTCACATTTCATACCGTGCGTCTTCCAAGAAATAACCAAACACATACAATTTGATTGTCATTTTGCTCATAGAAAATTGAAAGGCAAGTTAATCATGTTTAGTCTACTTTAGCCAGATTATTTTCTTGTAGTTTTTTGTAATGAATCTCTAGATAGTTGTCAATTCAAATATTTATGTAGTAGACTTAGATCTTATGATATACTTGCTCTAGTTTGAGGGATAGGCTAAATTGTATTAGTGTTGTATATGTTTTGTGTACTAGGATCAGACTTATATATGTAAATTGAAAGTTGGTTGGCACCCATGGTCCTATAAAAATTATAGCATTTTTCATAGTTATACACAATTTGTTGGCTCTAGTATAACACAATCGAATATTAATACAAACAAATAAGAAATCTAATAAAACAAACTTTAAAAAAAAACTATAACTAAATCTACAATAAAAATTTCTAATAAGGTTCACTTTTTTTGTTATATTTATAATTGTATATCAGTACTAGTGTTTGAGTTGACAGTTGAGCAACCAAAATTATTTGAATGACAATAATATTTAACTTTTTAAGTAAACTTAACTTACTTTCTCTTATTATTTTCCCCTAATCTTGCTTGGAATGTAGCATTCCTCGAAAAGTCACTACTGCAAGACTTACTTCTCAAATCATAAGGTATAACCTATGTACCTTTAGAGTTATAACTTAATTAACATGGTTATCTATCATGCTTTCCTCATAAGGCATGGTAGCTAAACAATACCTACAAAACCATAGCTATGTGTCCAATCCTTCTACTTTATGGTATATGTGTTCCAGCCTAATGGTATTATCTAACCCTACTCCCTCTCTTAGGTTCTTCATTACCTTTGTCTTCATATTCCATACACATGATTCAATGACCAAAAGGAAGACACCAATACCTCCTCCAATATGTGGACGTTGTCACATATAATTTTGAGAAATCAAGTATTGCCTCTCCCATGAACCACTTTTCATTATCATACTTTTCTCTTCATAAAAGCTATCTCAGCAAATTTCACCTCCTAAGACACTCCATGTATCCTTCATTGAGACATTCTTGATATCCATTTCAATTTGATTGACCTCAGCGTTAAAAATGAGGTAATTGATGCATGGGAGGACATGGTACCGGATATAGTATATATAACAAGAAGAACTATAAGTGTAGGTGTAATCTATATTGCTAACTAGTTCTATATTCACATAAATTTATGCAATGATACTATAATTATATATACAAATATATATACATAAGTATATATGCATATATACATATGTATACATAAGTATATATACATATATACATATGTATATGTATATAATTACATATATATGTTTATTTATATATATACATATATATATATAAGTAGATTTTGGTTGATCCTTAATGGCAACATGGGTAACTAAGGCTTCTCTACCTTGTAGCACAAAAAGTAACTATATGGTCAAGCAAGTAACTATCTGCACAAAAAATGAACTATGTTGTCTAAAGAACAGTCATATGAGTAAAGAGGCAGAATGAACAATAAAAGTTTTAGTTAAATATTTACTCTAGAATATTTACTATGTATTCTACTCATTTTTACTTTTTTCAACAAAACAATTACTTTTTTGACAACATTGTTACTTTTTTATCCATATAGCTACTTTTCTGGACAAATAGTTACTTTTTGGGGGGTATTAAAACCTTAGTTACTCACACAGGTAATGAATAAACCCTTCTATATGGATTATCTTTAATACTCGTGTGGGTAACCTAGAATTTGCTACCTTAATGCTCATTAATGGATTAATCTAATAATAGGAACCACAAAATTCCTAATGTAAGAGAGATTTGCAAAGAAATCCCTTCTTTGAAGCAAAGCATGCAACCTTTTCAATTAAGTCCAAATTCACATAATCATTACATTTCAATTATGAAAACATATGCAAAATTGGGGTTGTAACATCCTTCCCCTCTTATAAGAATTTTGTCCTCAAAATTCCATCAAACAAACAAACAATGTAGGATAACACTTTCTTATGTCCATCATGGATCCCATGTGGCCTCACCCTTTCCATGGTGCTTCCCAAGAACCTTCATCATCTCATATTCTTCCATCGGAGTTCTTTCTTACCTTGGTATATCATACCCTCATAGGTGACTCAGGACATTTCAGTCTCTCATAAAGCTATATTGGTTCATGGCTCAGCACCTGGCTTGGGTACCTCACATAGTGCTCTAGATCGGACTCATTATACATCATGTTATCCTGAGTGGTAAGGCTAAACACAACCATCTCCACTAATCCATCTCAAATGAACCCATATATTGGGAACTTAGTTTTCTCAACCGTAACATAGAGGGGTCAGATTTCACATCACATACTACATGTCAGACTGCTTTGCATCAGTTAATGACTCATGTCCCCCCTGGGCTTTCTTTCATCCATTGCACAATCAAAGTGACTTCATATGCACACACTGTGGTGCTTTTCTGACCTTTGTGATGTCCATTTACCAACCTCATCTTAATGAAGTGGTGAATGACACAACCTCCCTTATAGAGCCTCTTCACATCCCGATACTGGCTATGGTGGTTATCATCACATCTTTCATAGGATAAGAACTGTCTCTATGTATCACCTTGAATGAGCACACATGCTCTCATTAGACACTCTAGTCTGGATCATACTAACCATTAGTTAGAGGTGATAAACTGTACTTACATCGAGTTCTACATGTATTTACTTCCACCTCATGGAAGTGAATCTTTAGGTCATACTCATGAACCTTTGAACTCACATCAAGGTGTAGTTGAATCATCTCTCTCTCATATGTAGTTCAACCAGATCTGTCCCTTGACAACATTCTTTCTTTCTCATGTCATCTAGGTAAGGCGATCTACCATAACCCATATTGTATCTTGACCTTCCTTGGTCTAGGGGATACTTACCACAACATCCATAGTGATGAACTCCCATTCCCTCTCGGGACTCTTTATCCTCTATATCATTACATTGGGTTACTGGAGTTCGTCCTTCACCTCCTGGCTTGCATGGCGACAAGCCACGTTCAATTTCATCTTAAGCATCCAAAGTACTACTGTCACTGTAGTACCACGGTGTATGGTGATCTTAAAGTCATGATCTCATGTATGTCATGATTGCTCAAGATCAATTTCTTGGAAACCCTAAACCACTTTAGTCAGGGTCTCATCACCTTCTTTTCCAGAGAAGTGCATCTGAGGTTCTACAACCATCCTTTTATTGCATCAAGGTTTATGCTGGCAAACCAAACAACTACTAACTTGACCAACGATCTTGTTACATCAGAGTGTTAGCCAAACATATCTCACAAACATAGGGTTCACCTAACCACCTCTCCCAGCCTTTCCACTATCTAGACTAGGCAGTTGCATCTCAACAAGAGCATCAATTACCGCCTCGCATCCTTATTTATTAGGTAATGTTGAAGACATACCCCTCCATGTATTTCACTTATCATCTCATCTCGGACTCTAAGTCTATATTTATCAAGACACTCTGAGCTCATCCTCTTAGTTATCGAACTCATCCACATAGTTCATTATAAAAACATCCTCATAAGATGACTACCTTAGTTCTCTTGATGTTTGTAAACCATCCACACATCGTACACTCCACAAGGATACATTATTACCTTTGTCTTCATACCTCATAGCAATGTTCCAACTTATATCATCTTTATCCTTGGTGTATGGCATGTGTACTGTCCTATCTCTCACTCCCATAACAAGAGGAAATAAGCATTTCGCTGCAGTCCAAATACAGAGTTCTTCCCATTCCAAGAGTAGAGATGGTACATCCCACCTTTCCAGTACACCTTCAAATCTAAGTTGAAACATGCAACATATGTCTCTACATCACGATCATCTCGATATCAAGGTTACTTCCATGGAAAACTAGTCTTGAACCTACTTGGGTCACAATAAAATCCTTGGTCATCTCCTCTAGGTCTGTAGGGTGCCGACACTTTTGGGGTCATCCCTCTTCCCTTATACATCCAGAGAGTGCCCTCCTCATCTGCCCTTTGGGTCCCATGAGTTCATGAAGGTGATCAATCTCCTAACCCATGGCCCTCAAACAATGATAGTTATTACCTCCCGACTCTATGGTCATGTGCAAATAGGGAACTAGGCAACTCCTACTTCCATTGGTCTTATCCCTACCTGACCCTAGGTTAGACTTATGATTCTACTATAGTATATGTCCAACTTAGAACCTTACCCAAGCCTCCATCATCTCTCTCTGCATACATGAGCTGACTTTCATCCTTTCATAGGGGTTATGGCGACCTGCCTACCTTGGTCAGGCCCCATACCGGTTACCTCCACATGCACTTAGAGATGGTTATCTTTGGGTCTACAGGTTCATTCTCATACTATGCACTTTTAACTTAGCTTCTCAAGAAACTATGAGACCTCTTTAGTTTACCTCAAAACCAACAAAAACCGGTATACACCCTACAAAAGGGTCCCTCTCCCAGGATGGGAGGAAACTACATCTTGATAATAAAGGTCACAAACATCCTTATGTCTAGGGTTTACATCCACATGAGCATGCTTAACCCAGCAAGATACTAAGGCACAAGCATACCACCTACTAAACCATGCTAGGTCATACTTGTTCTCACTCCTCAACATTGGACCAAGAACATACCTTCCCATGTCACCAACCTCGCTATGAGGGGTTCATCAAACATACCTTGAACTGGAGGGGTTTCCCTTTCCTCTAAACATGAGGAGTGCCATTCTCGAATATATAGAAACTCAAATATCATCATGAGCATCAGGTACACCACTTCCCCTCTTAGACCTAGGAACCCTAGGTTCACTTTTGGGTGTTTAACTACATGCTCAAACTCTTAACCACGAACCAAACATGAATAAGGTATGACATGCACTTTCTGTCATCCTTCTTCTTGAACAACACTTCAAAGTGGAGTCCTCCTCAAGGTCAACCAACTAGGTATAAGGCTTCATAACTTGTTACTAAACCTCTTCATGGTCTACGAAACTCTTCTTCCAATCTAGACCATAGGTACAGAGGTACCAGCAGTCTCATATTCTCTCTAGGGTTTGGTTCCTCTGAAAGAAACCAAGATATTATCAGCCTCCATGGATCATGCATGAGACAACCACAACCATCCACTTAAGTCGCATCATCCTCAACTCCCCACTGTTCCTCATATCTTAGAGTTTAAGCTTCAAACCTTCTTACTTGGGTTCTTCTCTCTATCTCTCTAGAGCTAACCCTACAAACATCCTTACTACTAGAGGTTCTTTCTCCATGAAGGATTAAGCTCACAAGCATACCCCTAAATGGGTGAAGCCTAAGTTCAAACTTATGTTCACTCAAGATTATCCAAAGCTCTTTATGCTTATCTCATAATCTATCCAACATACTCTCCTAGCCATGGTTTCAACCTACTACCCGTACTACTGACGTACTCCGGATGCATGTTATGTCCTACTTGCATAAGCCCATAGGGTTTCCATAGGTTCTTTACTAACCTCATCATTGAAGGAGCTATCCTTCACCCTAACATGAATGACCCTTCCCAGGGTTAGGTTGCTAAAGGTGCTAGGTCATCCAACCTCTCATGGCTCATATGGGCATCCAAAAACATGACATCTAACTCATCATGCCATCTCTCTCTAACCACCACTTAGGGTTAGGGTTAGCATATCCTCAGAGGATGTGTTAGGTATCTACTTATAATGGAGGTCTCTACCCTCAACACTAACTTCCTTCATTCATCCTCCTAACAAGGAGGTCTAGCCTCAGGTCGCTACTGAGGGCATGACAACTTATGTCAAACAACCTAAGCATGTTTCTATTCTTTAGTTTATGCTTAAACTATTAAGCTTATGTCCATGACATCTTATTTACATGCTTTTCATTAATTTGGTGGAGGATTCCTTAAACCTTATCAACCTTACCCATACCTCCAGAGGGTGAGGAAAAGAGAGAAAACCATAATACTTAAGGTCCTTAACAACATTTGAGTTGAGAAGGGATGAACAAGATGAGAGAGTCCTAAAGGTATCTTATTTTGAGTCAAATCCTGAGACATTGGCCAGGCAGTCACACTAATCCATGAGTACCCGTATTCCAAGTAGCGGTGCGGAGTAAAATCTTTCCAGCCCCCAGACGTGATCCTTTTCTTGACACCTATGTCTTTCAAAAATTTCTCTAATAACTCCCTTGGGTTCTATATAGTTTGTAAAATTTAATAATTATTAAAGATTAGATGAGGAACCTATGCTCTGATACCAAATGTAACGACCCCGCCTCTCGGTCACCCCCAATTAAGGGAGACTGGAGGTCAGAGCCGTTATCCCACATAATAGGACCAAAGATTCGACAAATAATCAGTAATAATTATGAAATTCTACCAAACTAAATTGAAATATGGTATAAAATAAAACTTTGCATACCTTTTTCAAAAACATGGATATCTACTTCTATCCATATCTGGAGTCTATTCTAACTTATCCTCCTTTGTACTTTAATTCTAATTTAATTCCACATATGCCACTTTACTATTTGTCCTTTTCAATCTTGCACCTAAAACACTGACAACAAAACGTCAGTCAGCATATCAAAATATGCCTGTATGTGGGGACAACCAAAAATTTTGAAAATATGGCTAACAATCTAAATAACACAATCAAGTTAATTAACAAGCCAATTTATGCTTTCAATGTGACATTCTCCACTACTTTTTCCCTAACCCTGGCATACCCACCTTAGGGTTTCTCTTTTGCCATTGACTTAAGGCCACCTTCTCAATCCCGAGCTTGGTGCCTAGGGTCACCTCTCATGGTGCCCATTAGTCATGCAACAAAGACCACCTTCTCATTCCTAAGCTTGGTGTCTGGGGTCACCTCTCATGGTTCCGATTGGACTTCCCTCATGTGCTTGACCTTTTTTGCATCATCCATCAGGATGGCATGTAGGTGTGAGAATACGCACTTATTTTAGAATTGTGATAATCATAGTGACTTTATAATTTGCAAGTGTGAACATCCAAACTGATAGGTTACATTCAATGTGATTAATCATTCCAGAAAACCTTTTAGAAAACTAATGCAATTACCCATAATTAACCACATATCTGTCAGGATGATTTGAGACAGAATTAATCAAATCATTGCAAGAAATCCAATAGGCAAGAAATCACACAAAGAGATCCTGAAATATGCATACAATTTCCTATCATTGATCATGCCATCAAGATCTATTAAACATAGCTCGCTTCCTAGGGTTTCTAGTCCACTTTTAGGGTTTCCATTGCAATTAGGATTTCGCTCCATTTATACTATTTTAAACCCTTGTTTTATATAATTACTCACAAACCCTAATTATCTCATTTATTCTTCACGAAAGATATTAAGGTTACCTTTTAACAACATACTACCTTAATTTTGGATTAAGGGCACAATTAAATGTCCATTAAGTCTATCATGCCTCTTTTACATTAAAACTACCATTTTTGCACTTTTAATTTATGACAAGATCATTAGGCCTAATTATCATCTTTGGTTCCTTTTGGATTAACAACTCATAGTTCATTATGATCTAATTCACATATGAACCCTATTTATCATTAATTCTATCTTTATCCATTAGAAAACCCCTAATTTACATATTAAGGGCACTTATCCACAATTAGGAACCTTTAAACTCAAAATAGCTTAGAACCATCATATCTTAGCTTTATTCATGCATTTGAATATTTAAACACATTAAGAGTCACAATTACTAACATTAGGGTTTGAAGGCCCATTAATGCTCATTCATGTACATGGAAATCTAAATTAATCCAATGGTTCCATGTAAATTACATGTAAAGTTCATCCTTTTAGATCTTAATGTTCCTTTTTATAATCAACAGGTTAATATCGTCTTTCATCATCCATATAACCCTCCTCTAAACATTAATCATCTTAAATTAGGGTTTCTTAATCATTAATGCATTAAAGTTGATAACTTCAATTACTTTTTGAATTGTAAGAGGAATTATATTCTAAATGTATTTTTAATGGATTCCTCATATTTTTCTGAGAAAAATTCATATATCATTCATCTTAATCTGAGCTACCAATTAATTTCTAGAAATTTTGCAAATAAAGGTACCTTTTATCCAATGGTGGCTCGACACATCAGTGAAAACGAATTTCTTAATTCCCTAAGTGTGCCGGCTCTATAAAGGGGTGAAAGACTTCCCTGACCTTCCCTTCTAGCATGCGTTCCAGGGACAGTCAAATCTTTTTTCCCAAGGTTGTCTTCCTCCTCCGCTCATCTGCGTCTCACGAACCAGTCTTCCGGGGCGGTCAACCCTCTAGCTGACTCTGCGCTCCAAGCCTCTCCTCTATTCAGAAAAGCCACCATGGCCTCTTCCAGGCTCCGTCGAAGGTGTATGGGGCCTCAATTTCCCCGAGGCCATTTGGACCTGGTCACCATCTTCCCGCCCCTTCAGCAAGTTCCCTGCGCCAACAGGTGCAAAAGGACGCACCTTTAGCTGCAATTGTAAGAGCAAATCTTCTTGCAGCAGTTGGCTGAAGACAAAGGGTGATTTTGCCATTTCTTTGCGGTCCAAGGCCCCCTATATATAGGTCCTTGTATAGCTTCCGAGAAGCCCTAAATTGGGCAAAATGCCTAGAGGCAACAAAACACAGGGAAACTAGGGGTAGATCAACTCGGATTGATCCCCCAGATTCTTTGGAAGGGTTTTCAAGTTTGTCTATGCATTCAATTATGAGAAAATCCCCTTGGAAAACTCTGCTACCTTCCTTAGTTGGCCCGAGGTTGGTGATGATGTAGACATTGGCGGATCATAAATCAATGGCTTTCATGCCACGCGCAAAAACAAAAAATAAGGAAAATAGGATAATTCCCTTAGAAATAAAGGATATCCCTATTACTTTGGAAAAATCATAACTTTCAAACAGATTATCAAATTAATACCAAATTTTGAGGGAAACTTAAAAATGACTTAATCTAACCTTTCTACCAAATTTGAGCTCATTATCTAAAAGAAAACATGCCTTTTCTTTAGGTGAAATATATTACCCAACTATGAATATTTCTCACCTATATTCTCTTTCCTTTGCTATTAATTTTTATCTTAGATTCCTTGGGCCTCATGGAACCTTAAAGGCACAAAATCCCATTTTGGGGAAATATTCCTTTGCCTTTTCTCTTATCCTTTGTCCCTTTCTTACTTATTTCTTTATTAAAATATTTATTTTCAAGGATTTCTCTTTATCTTTCCTTTCCTTTTTCCTCTTTGCATATTTCTTTTATTAGAAATCATATGCAAATGAATTTTACTCATTGTGGCTGTTAATGCCACTTTCTAGATATTTTGAAGTATTTCTCATAAATACTTTTTCTTAATATCTTTTATCATGTATCTTTTTCCATTATTTGGACTTTTCCTCTTTTCTTCTCTTTTATATCCATTAATGGATTAATCTGATAATAGGAAACACGAAATTCCTAATGTATGGGAGATTTTCAAAGAAATCCCTTCTTTGAATCAAAGCATGCAACCTTTTCAATTAAGTCCAAATTCACAGAATCATTACATTTCAATTATGAAAACATATGCAAAATTGGGGTTGTAACATTTAGGTTGATAGGAATTTTCTTTTGGAACATATCCTAAACCTCCCCTTCCATTATAAATAGAAGAAATCTTTAGGATCATATCAAGAACATCATTATTTATCAAACTAATAATTTCTTTTTGTAGCTTAGCAATCCATTTTCCTTTTGATATCTAATTTTTCTTGATCTAGATTAGATGATAAAGTATCTCTTTCTTTAACAATAGCATCATAATCTAGATGAGTACATAAGACAGGTTGAGTTTGAAAATCATTTAGTTTAGTAAGAAGTTCAACCTTTTCTTGAGAAAGAAGATCATAATTAGTTTCTAGAGTAAGAAACTTTATATTGCAATCATTTAAAGATGATTTCAAAGTAAGGTTTTCAGAAATAATTTTGTCCTTTTCAAAAGAAAGATTATTTAATTTAGCATATAAATCCTCATTAGTTCTAGTAACTTTCTTTAGTTTCTTTTCACAATCAATATATTTATCATGCAATTCACGAATGCTAGCAACTAACTCTTCTTTAGATAAATAAAAAATACTTACCTCTTCTTCTTCTTCATTTGTTATAGCAATAAGACACTCTACTTCTTCTTTTCCATCTTCACTATCATCACTTGAATCATCCCATGCAACTTTATGTGATCTTTCTTTCTTCTTGAGAGATGATTTATTTCCCTTCTTAAGTTTGGGACAATCACATTTTAACTGTCCCTTTTTGCCACATTCAAAGCACCTGGAGAAAGAAACACTAGGAATTTTGTTAGTTTTAAAACTTCTATACTACTTACCATTTACAATGAGTGTTTCTTCTTCACTATCTTCTTCGCTTGTGTCATGACTATTATTGTTTGATGCTTTGAATGCAACGCCCTTTCTTTTCTGCTTTTTTTGTTCATCCGCCAATCTTTCTTCTTCTTCAAGGGTAGCTTCACGAGCCTCCAAGTTGCCAATGAGTTGTTCCATCTTTAATGTAGTGAGATCATTGGCTTTCTTAATGGTCGTCACCTTTGGTTTGTACTTTGGAGGCAAGCACCTAAGAATCTTTGATACTTGATCCTCTTCACAAATGGCTTTACCTAATGCATTCAACCCATTAACAATAGAAGAAAACTTTGCATACATTTCACTAATAGACTCATATGGTTCCATACAAAAGTGTTCAAACTTTTGTTTAAGCATACCAATTTTGGAATTCTTTACTTGAAAAGTTCCTTCAGAAGTAATAGAGAGTCTATGCCATATTTCATATGCAGTTTCACAATTTGATATTCTATTAAACTCACCTACGGAGATTGAAAAATAAAAGATACTTACAGCTTTTGCATTTAATTGAGCTAGCTTTACCGTATTAGCATCCCATGTAGCATACTCCGTTTGAAGAAGTGTGTAGGCATTTGAGACCATTCTCCATAGATCCCAGCTTATCCCTTGAAAGTAGAATTGCATCCTCCTCTTCAATTAGGTGTAGTTGGTGCCATCAAATGGTGGAGGCCAAGCTACGAGTGTTCCTTCCAAGTTGAGGTTGTTAAGTACCCCATCACCCATTTTCTTCAAGACTCGATTACAGCTCCTTGAAGTCTGCTCTGATACCAATTGAAAAACCACTAGATGGGGGTGAATAGGGTTTTATGATGATTTTAAAATTAATTTAACCAAGCCACCACAATTGAAATTTGGAGAAGGAGACACAACGTTTAGAGTGGTTCCACACTTAGCAAAAAGTAAGGGAGTCAATCCACTACCCAATTGTTTCCAATTGGGATTTTGAAAGCACTTATATTTTATTACCTCGCAAGGATGTTACATAAGATACAAATACCTTCACCCTTAGGATAGCCTTCACCTAGAAGTAGTCTCACCAACCTCAAAGCAGCCTTCCTTGAAGTAACTCCAAGCTCCCCCTTGAAGTAGCCTTCCTCTTGAAGTAGCTTCCTGTTGAGACAGCCTCCTTGAAGTAATCCTAAGTCTGTCGAGCTACCTTCACCACCGAAGAAGCTCCAACAACCTCCTTTCCATAGCCTCCAACCTAGGAGTAGCAAAGGAGAACCAAAGCAATAAAAAGGAACAAGAAAGAAGCATGAAAGTACAAATTTACCAGTGTAGCACAAGGCTTGAATCCTATATCAAGCATTTGATCTCCTAACCAAAGTGGATGGACGTGAATGTATAGTGGATAGGAGATATCATCCTATAGGACACGAATTCACAGCTTCTGGAAATATTTTGCAAGTGAAAACTTTGCTAATGGCTTGCTACAATGTGATCTCAAGTGAATTGTATATGCAAGTTGTGTACTCAAGTGAGTTTAGGTGTCTTAAGGCATGTCCTATTTATAGGAATGGCCTACTAGTGCTTAGGGACGTTCTAGACACTTTCTAGGGGGTTCTTAGTGCTCAACTAGCCGTTAAGTGTCCACTAATTGCATTTGCAATGGCTAGTTAATTAATCCTAAAAAGTGCAGATAGAAACCTTCTCGGTCGAGAAGTTTTTCGACCGAGTGTCTCTCAGTCGAGGAATTTGTCGACCGATAGTGAGTCTGGAGTAAGTGTATTGAAACGTTCAACTCAACTCCCAACTACTTTTCTAACTCAGTCTAACGGCTAGGTGGGTCTATTCTCGGTCGAGGTGTTTGTCGACCGAGAGTGTCTCGGTCGAAGTTTTTGTTGACTGAGAATATCCCTGATTCAATGTATTCATTTACTTAGTGTGTGTATCAATGTGCAATTGTGACTCTAACTTAGGAGATGACCTATCTAAGTGTTGTCTGTGGATAGGGAAGATCAAAATGCTTGATTTACATGATCTCTAATTACTTGTACATTATAAACTTGTAAAAGGTTTTACATTGATTACAATCATGAAAATAAAGCCAATTTGAGCATAAAGATCTTCCAAATCTTTGCTATCCACCACCTTTTATGCTTATTCCTAAAACACTCAAGTAGCATGTTAAAACCACAAGAATGAAATATTTGTCATCATCAAAACAAAGGGATTGTAATAATGTCCAATTGTAACGACCCGTCCTCCCGGTAACCCCCAATGAACGGAGATCAAAAGGTCGATGTCGTTATCCCAATAAACAGGATTAAAGGTTCCACAAATAATCAATAACAATTAAAAATTTTTACCAACTAAACTGAAAACTGGTATAAAATAAAACTTTGCATACCTTTTTCAAAAATTGGGATATCTACATCTATCTGCATCAGGAGTCTATTCTAACTGATCCTCCTTTTTACTTTCACTTTTAATTAATTTCACATATGCCACTTTATTGTTTGTCCTTTTCAAGCTTGTACCTAAAATGCCGACAAACAAAGTGCCGATCAACATATCAGAATATGTCGGTATGTGGGGACAACCAAAAGTATGCACATATGGATAACATTCTAATTATCACAATCAAGTTAATTAACAAGCCAATTTACACTTTTTAGTATGACATTCTCCACCACTTTTGCCCTAACCCTGTCATACCCACTTTTGGGTTTCACTTTAGCCATTGACTTAAGGCCACCTTCTCAATCCCGAGCTTGGTGCCTGGGGTCACCACTCATGGTGCCCTCTAGTCATGCAATATCATAGGCCACCTTCTCATTCCCGAGCTTGGTGCCTGGGGTCACCACTCATGGTGCCCATGGGTCTTCCCTCCTGGGCTTGACCTCTTTCCATCATCCATCAGGGTGGCATGTAAGTGCGAGAATACATACTTATAATATAATTGTGATAATCGTAGTGACTTTATAATTTTGCAAGTATTAACATCCAACTGTTTAGATTGCATTCAATGTGAGAAAACATTCAAAAAACCCTCAGGAGACTAATGCGATTAACCATAATTAACCACATACCTGTCCGACAGACTCAGGTGCAGGAATAATCCAAACAAGCAAGTAATCCAGAATCAAGCAAGCACACAATTCAGTCCTGAAATTACATTCAATTCCTTTTTATCAAAATATATCCAAACCATTTTTCTACTTATGGTTTCTATTCCTTTTTAGGGTTTCTTCCTCTTTTAGGGTTTTCTTTACAATTAGGGTTTTACTTCCCTTTACTCTTTTTAAACCCTAATTTCTCATCTATCCTTCACGAAAGTTATTAAGGTTACCTTTTACAAACACATAACCTTAATTCCATATTAATGCACAATTAACCATCAATTAAGTCCATTAAGCCTCTTTAAATCTACCATTTTTATCCTTTTAATCCATGACAAGATCATTATGCTCATTTATCATTAATTCATAGTTCATTATGGTCTAATTCACATATGAACTTTATTTGACATCAATTCTACATTTATTCATTAGAAAACCCTAATTTCTATATTAAGGGTATTTACCCACAATTAGGAACTTTTATACTCAAACTAGCTTAGATTCTTCACATCTTAGCTTTATTCATGATTTTGAATAATTAAAGCCATTAAGAGTCAAATTTGCCAACATTAGGGTTTCAAGGCCCATTAAAGTATATTCATGCACATGAAACTCTAAATTAACTAATTATATGCAAAGTTCATCCTTTTTGTTCCTAATGTTCCTTTTTATCATGAACAGGCTAATATCAACTTTAATCATCCATTAAACCCTATTAATATATTAATCAACTCAAAATAGGGTTTCTTAATCTTTAATTCATTAAAGTTGATAACTTACACTAGTTTTCAAATTGCAAGAGGAATTATCCTATAAATATATTTTTATTGGATTCCTCTCATTTTTCTAAGAAAATTTTATATTTTATGCATAACCATACGAGATACCATTTATGAGATATGAATTTTGCAACAATACTTACTTTGGCCCAATCGAGGAGCGCCACATGGCCGTTTGCATGCAATGTTGCTCGGTGGCTTGAAGAACATTTCAAAAAGACTGAAAAACCCTTGATACGCGGGCTGCTCCTTCACTAACGGGAAGGGCAGAATGGTTCAACGGCCCGAAGCTTCCTTCTACCTCGCGCCAACTCCAGGCTGTCACCCTAGCAGCCATGGACGACGCTTCCCTTCCTCCCCTGAACTTCGACGACCCTCAAGGATTACTCCATCACTCCCGCCGCCCACCTTCATCCCCCCTCAAGCCTTGACCCACAGCCAGGATGGTCGGGATGGGTTGGGCGGACCTGCAACTTGCAGGCAAGTGCAGCCATGGTTGCAGTCGAACGAGGGTCGTCTCCACCTATCTAGACCAGAGCTTGCCACCCAAACCAAGCCCTGACTCCGCAGCACCCCTGTGCACGCGGAGAGACTCTACATCACAACCGAGATGCCCGATCCTAGGTGGGCCAATATCATGATTATTGCAGGTTCGTAGGTATTCGGTAGATACTGCACGAAGACGAGAATGTGGGAAAGATAGCTGATCCCTCTGGGGTTGTCATGGGAGCTTCGTACCTCCCTCGAGCCCCATCGCAGCCCCCTTTGTTATCTCAGGGCTAGCATTACCTCTCACCATTAGGGTTTAAACGAAGGGGAAGATGGGATAGAGAGAAGGGGCTAGGGATTCTCTTAAACTCGAGCCTTAGGTTCTACCCCTTATAAAGGGGAGAGTATCAACTTCCCAAGATGCTTTCCCATGAAGAAACATGGCTCTTTCCTAATAGGAATCTAATTCCTTCATTGGGAAGCAAGATTTCTCTCACTTAATTATCTTCCTTATCCTTTTGATATCTTCTATTATTTGGATATGTAGGATTTCGAAAGTCCTCTCCCTTATTCTCTTAATTCTTGCCTTTTAATTCATTGGCCACGAAAATGTATTTTCCTTAAGTAGAAAATACTTCCTTTTTAACAATACCACATAATTCGTTAATTATGTATTCACATTATCTTCTTATTTTCTATTGTAGGTATTTTCTCTTTAATTTTTCTTTATTGGGACTCCTTTCATTATTAGGAATCCTTGGGATACGAAATTCCCCAAGGATAACCCAATTATACCTCTTTCCACTTATTTCCCACATTTATCATTATTTTCAATTTATTTCTTAATAAGAAATACTTAATGGATCTTTTCTTTTCTTATTGCATTTTCTTTACAACTTTGGACTCCTTGGAACCCAAGGAACCCAAGAGGAATGATATCCAACTTTGGATCATATTCTTTTGCCTTCTAGAGGTTTCCACATTTTTCTTTTCTCCATTTTCTTATTTACTCAAATAATGGAGTTTCTTTTGTCTTTTTTCTTATTATTGGGCCCAATAGCCAATAAAGCCCGCAAAACAACCACCAAGGCTATTATACATGAAACTCATCTATTCAAAACAAATTACATCATTATTTGTTCAAATATCTTCAATATGAGAAATTACATTTCTGACCAAATGAATCGAAAAATTGGGGTTGTAACATCCTTCCCCTGTTATAGGATTTTTGTCCTCAAAATTCCACCAGGCACACAAACAAATAGGATAACACTTTCTTATGTCCATCAGGGCTCCCATGTGGCTTCACCCTTTCCATGGTTCTTCCCAAGAACCTTCTTTATCTCATATTCTTCCATCTGAGTTCTTTCTTACCTTGGTATATCATACCCTTAGAGGTGACTCAGGACATTTCAGCCTCTCAAAAGTTGAATAGGTTCAGGGCTCAGCACATGGCTTGGGTACCTCAAATAGTGCTCTAGATTAGACTCAAATGGAACACATTATGTTATCCTGAGGGGTAAGGCTAAACACAACCATCTCCACCAATCCATCTCCAATGGACCCATATATCGGGGACTCAACTTTCTCAGTTGTAGCTTAGAGGGGTCGAATTTTCACATCACATACTTTCCTACAGTGAACTGCATGTCAGTATGTTTTGCATCAGCTCATGACTCATGTCATCTCTGGGCTCTCTCTCAGCCATTGCACGATCAAAGCGACTTCATTTGCACACATTGTGGTTCTTTTCTGACCTTCGTGAGGCCTCCTTCACCAACATCATCTTAATGAAGTGGTGACCGACACAACCTCCCTATAGAACTTCTTATATCCCGATAAAGGCTATGGTGGTTAACATCACATCTTAAGAACTGTCTCTTTGTATCACCCCGAACAAGCACACTTGCTCTCATCAGACCCTCTAGTCTGGATCATACTAACCATTAGTTAGGGGTGATAAGCAGTACTAACATTGAGTTCTTCATGTATCTACTTCCACCTCATGGAAGTGAACCTTTAGGTCACATCAAGAACTTTTGAACTCACATCATGGTGTAGTTGAAACATCTCTCTCTCTTATGTAGTTCAACAAAATCTGTCCCTTGACAACATTCTTTATTTCTCGTGTTATCTAGGTAAGGCGATCTACCATAACCCATATTGCATATTGACCTTGCTTGGTCAAGGGGATGGTCAAGGGGAGACTTATCACAACTTCCATAATGGTGAACTCCCACTCCTTTTAGGGGACTCTTTATCCTCTATGTCAAAGCATTGGGTTACTGGTGTTCGTCCTTCACCTACTATCATGCATGGCCACAAGCCACATACATCTTCATCTTAAGCATCCAAAGTGCTACTATCTCTTACTATCTCTATAGTATCACGGTGTATGGTGACGTTAAAACCATGATATCATGTATGTCATAATTCCTCAAGCTGGATACCTCAGAAACCCTACACCATTCTCATCAGGGTTTCATCACTTTCCTTTCCAAAGAAGTACATCTAAGGTTCTACAACCATCCTTTCATTACATCACAGACTAGGCTGGCTAACCAAACAATCATTTACTTGATTAACCGTTATTGATACATCTGGGTGTTAGCCAAACTTATCTATTTTTCTTAACTGAAGATTAGCCTAGCAACCTCAACTTCTTCTAGCTTCTAGCTAAACTAGGCAACTATTTCTCAACTAGAGCATTCATTACCACTTCACATCCTTAGGTATTAGGTAATGTTTGAAGACATACACTTCCATGTATTCCACTTATCATCTCATCTCAAATTTTGAGTCTATCTTCATCAGAACACTCTGAGCTCATCCTCTTGATTATCAAACTCAACCTTGTATCACTTGCAAATTCCACATAGCTCATGATAAAACATCCTCACAAGATGATTTCCTTAATATTCTTAGTGTTTGTAAACCATCCATGTATCATTCGTTCCATAAAGGTATTTTATCATCTCTATCCTCATACCTAGTAGTAATGTTCCAACTCACATAATCTTTATCCTTGGTGTATGGCATGCGTACTGTCCTATCTCTCACTCCAATAACAAGAGGAAATAAGCATTTGGCTGCAGTCCAAATATAGAGTTCTTCCTGTTCCAAGAGTAGAGATGGTACAACCAACCTTTCTAGTACACTTTCAAATCTAAGTTGAAACGTGCCACATATGTCTCTACAAACATCACGGTATCAAAAATTACTTCCATGGAAAATTGATCTGGAACCTACTTGGGTCACCACACAATCCTTGGTCATCTCCTCTAGGTCTATAGGGTGATGGCACTTTTGGGGTCATCGCTTTTCCCTCATGCATCTAGAGAGTGCCCTACTCATCTTCCCTTTGGGTCCCATGAGTTCTTGAAGGTGATCAATCTCCTAACCCATGGCCCTCAGACAATGATAGTTGTTACCTCCCGACGCTATGGTCATGTGCAACTAGGGAATTAGGCAACTCCTACTTCCATCGGTCTTATCCCTACCTGACCCTCAGATAGACTTAGGATTCTATTATAGTACATGTCCAGCTTAGAACCTCACCCAAGCCTTCATCATCTCTCTCTCTCTACATTCATGGGCTAACTTCCATCCTTTCATAGGGTCATGGCAACCTGCCTACCTTGGTTAGGCCCCATACCGGTTACCTCCATGGTAACACATACACATGCACGTAGAGATGGTTATCTATGGGTCCTCATGTTCATTCTCATACCATGTACTCTTCACTTAGCTTCTCAAGATCCTATGAAACCTCTTTAGGTTACCTCAAAACCAACAAAACTGGTATACACCTGTTATGGACTCGACTTTTAGAGATTTTGACTCAGTTGGATATGTGTGTTCATATATTTGATATCAGAATGGAGTTTTAGATTTATATGCATAGCAATGAGTTTGGTGTAGTTTGGAAGCCAATTGGTGTTGGTCATATTATGCCCCTTAGAATATGACTCATTGAAGTATTGAATTGATTGATCAAACATTTGAGTTGTGACACCAAGTTTTAGTAGGGTGTAGCTTGTGCTGTGTTATGCTATGGTAGAATTTTATAATGGATTGGTGTTTCTACAAGGGGGTAACATGTGGTTGAAAATGATGAAGTCTATATTCAATAGACTCAGTCGCATGTCAAATGCACTAGTTGTATGTGCCACAAAGTATATTCGGATCCCTATTTTGGACCTATGGATGAGGGATAGTGGGGTACCAGTCATGGGGAAAACCTTGTCTCGTCCCATGTCTTGAATGTGGCTTGAAGGATGGACACTAACCGGACGGTTGATAAATATCGCTCAAGACCTGTCGCTCCGGTCATATACAAAGAAATGGAAAGACCCTTAGAACTTCCCCACGTTTCCTCGATCCCCCTATAGCCAGCCCGTCAGAGGTGAGATGCACAACAACAACGAGCAGACTAAGGAGACCAGACGCCACTGCTCAGAGAGCACAACAGGTCAACGGAAGCACTCTTGTGCCCGCGGCAACCTCACATAGGCCAGCATCGAGGAGGAGACGCCATAGCAGCAACGGCCTGGAGGTAGGAAGCAACCGCGGCGGAGGTGCTAGCATGGAGGCCGATAGAGATGGACTCAAGCAAGAGGAGGTAAGTGGGCGTTGGATGGGCTTGCAATGTGTTGATTGCGATACGGTGACCCAGAGGTGGCAGGTTTGCTCGCCGTTCTTCCAGCTAGGCGCTCACGCCCAGCAAGGAGCAGTAGACAAGTGAAGCCAAGCACCGACACCAACATCACTGAAGCGGTGAGTGGTAGGAGATCAAGCCGAGGAGGTCTGCAAGACCGCATCGCAGCCAATGGCAGTAGACAAATAGTTGTTAGGAGGAGGAAATAACAACCTCGCCCTTGCCAGATCATGTCTTCCATGAAAGCGGCTGGTTTCTATGTGACGGTGAGGGCCTTGGCCCTGAGCTCGAGAAGCTGGAAAGGAGAAGGACGAGCCTGCAACAACCGAGTTCCTGACAGTGAAGAGTCGTGGCCATGGAAGTGGCTCCTACCCAGAAGAACAGATCCTTGAGGAGGACCGTGCGGTGGCACCTAGGTCATGCAAATGCGTTGGGCAAGATCACAAGAAGGAGAGCAGGGCGGTTTAGTTGGACCAGCCACAAATCAGCCAATCAAAGCGCGAACCAGCCCAAATCCCACCTGAACCAACCAATTTACTCTCTGGACTGACTACTCACTTGAGGCCAGCAGAAATGAGCAAGTCGCCCCTCCTCAGGGCCACATGGCGTGTCCTGAGTGGTTGTAAAAGGTAAATACCCTCAGAAATTCTGAGAAATATCCAGATCTTGTATAAATCATCGAAAATATCTCTTTTGTCAGAAAAATACATATAATATACCAAAATTCTCGTAAAAATGCGTAGAGAACAGGAAATGCATAATATCAGTCTTTTTATGCACTAATATGAGTTGTATCTTATAAGTTGTGAAATGCTCATTTGATGGATAATAAATATCAAACAATGGCCTAAAATCATGATAAAATGTTAGTAAGTCTATAATCATGTTTTTAGTGCTTATGATGTCAGATATAGTCATGTTGATGCATGAAAGCATATAATTTGATTAATATGGTTAATTATGGCTAATAACACTAAAGATAATGTAATTAATGCATACATGATCAATAAATGATGAGATTTACAGAAAACCCTCAGATCTATAACTGGAAGATAATATATAAATCTGAGATCAGTCATATGCACAAAATCCATGTTATATGAAGAGAAACCTTAATACATGAGATGTAACCCTAATATGGTTAATGAAAGTGACATAATGTTAAATATGTTCACATAATAATGTGACACATGAGCATATCCAGTTGATGAATCATAATCTAGAAAATGACATCAGTAAGATAAATCTAAGATAGTAATGCAAGTAATGATGGGAATATCCTAATGAACAATGTGAACCCTTATGAACACGAATAGGGTTAAGATGAGATGTAATACAATGAGAACCTAATGATAGTTTATAATCTTGCCTTAATCAGGGATGAACAAGGTTAGAGTTGACCTGAGGAATATGTGATGATTAGGTTTCTCTTGATCAAGGTACGCCATTACCTCTTACTTGGATTATTATACAATATGCTTGTGTTATATGCATAGCAAAATACTTGGCATATGGTATTGGATGAAATGATTGCTCTTGTATGATATATTGCATGATTTTCCATACTTACTGCTATGAACACATCAAACATGATATATATGTTCCATTATATGAAAGCACCAACTCTTTGGTAGTGTGCTTGGAAGTGACCGAATTCTTTGGTAGTGGTCACATTGTACATATGTAAGCAACAACTCTTTGGTAGTGTGCTTGGACCCAACTCTTTGGTAGTGGTCACATTGTATATATGATCCAACTCTTTGGTAGTGATCACAAAGGCCTTGAGATATAATGGAAAATAAGCTTAAAATATGTGTTCTCTTTTGTTAATGAATATCCTTGTGTGAGTATATGCTTTTCTTATATTCTTCTGTTACTTCCAAGTATATTAGTTTATCTTCTTGCGAAGATATGGTGAGAGGTAAATAAAATACACGTAGGCATACTCAGTACAATATTCTTGAATATTGTGATGACGTGTACCACATGTAATCTTTTGTTTAGGTTATGGTTATGCTCTTGAAGATCCATGATAGTGAGAGTTGTGTGGCGAGCTGATGTACAGGTGGACATGTTGTCTTAAGATCCTGTTGTTTAAATGTAGTACATGGATATGTTATAGTTTGTTGTTCAATACGTAATATCAAATGATGTAATAATTCATGTTGTAATTATATGTTGAATGGTGAACATGTGTGTATGGTTTTATTATTGTTCATGTACATGTGCTACTGATTGTTTCCTTTTGACTTCCTCTAATTTTCTTCTTCTTAGCCTTGTGTGGGATGTTTAAATTGGGATTCTCATTGAGGTGAGGGTTTCAATTTGGATGTCACACATCAGATTAAGTTTTAGAAAATCCGGGGATGTCACAGGTGGTATCAGAGCATGAACAATAGTAAAGCCTGACATTTGCTCATTATACAACACAAAACTAAAAAACCTTGAGCCTTAATAATCTCTTAGGGTTAGATTAGTCATCTTTTAGAGACTATATCTGACCTAGCCTCTAGGTTAGCACCTAGATGTCTGAGAACTAGGTCTAGACTGGTGCTTGTTGAGTAACAAGTCCTTAGATGTCGTTCTTTCCTTATAGTGCAGCGGTATGGGACGTTGCACTATTTGGAAATGGCATGCATCAAGGGAAGAGAAACCTATGACATATGATGCATCTATGTTTTGGGTAGCTACACCAGTCTACATCATGTTCTCACCCCTTTCACTAGTTTTCATGACACTGGACTCTCTACTATGTGTGGTACACTCATTTTCTGGATTTGGTTTTTGATTCCAATCGGATCGAACCGTGATAGTTTTCTCTGACGCATGTTTTATCAGAGAAAAACTATATAATATTTTAATATGTATAGGTATTACAAAAATGTGTCCCCATACATGTACGAGTAGGAGGTGGTCATGAAACCTAAGTGAAAGTGAATGACATCAGTCTAGAAGAGAGAGTAGTTATAGATTAGATGTCTAGAGTCTCGTTGGTATATATGATAGATGTAATAGATGAATACGTTTTGATGATATGATGTAAGTCTTACATAGATGATATAAGATGGTTATGATGATTTCTATTTGTCTTTGAGGACATGAGTTAGGTTTGAGGTTTTGAGATAAGTCTTGATAATGCAAATAACTAGGCTTTTATGAGATAAGATAAGATAAGTTAAGACAAGGTTGTGAATCAGCATGAGCTTCAAGCTCTTTTACCAAGGATGACCTCTAGTGTTAGGACCGGTTTCGGGGTTAACTCCAGAGAGAGTGAGACCCATTGGGAGAAGGTCAGAGAACCTAAACACCAAGATATGAGAATTATGTGATATGATATGTCCTAAACTAGACTACTCCTGAGTGATTGAGATGAGTTGCTTAATGCATGATTCCCATAGTCTTGTTGAACCCTAGATGTCCTCGGGAGGACCAAACCCTAGAGACAGAGAGAGGCTGGTTATATATGTGCATATGTTAACATCAATATGGGTGTCTGCCATCTGGGTGAGGGAGAGAGCCCAAGACCTGGAGGAGGTAGCTATGTTAGTTTTTGTGGAGCCTCATGCTCGGGTTGATGGTTTCCCACATAGGAATCTAGTGGTGTATATAAGAGAGCTTTGGGTAATATGTTTCATGGTTAAAGATCTATGAAGAGTATGCCATATCATGTTTTGGTTTGTGCTTATGTGGATAAATCTTGTAAGGATATCACTAGTGCCAATGAGGTAATCCAAGAACCCTAGACCAGGAGAGGGAAGATAAAGTATATGCATATGAGATACTCATAGAGTTGAGTGAGCTCAGAGAGACTGAGCATGTAACTACCCTCATGATATGGGTTAGGAGAACCTCAATTGGACTAGATAAAGTTGTGATATATGTTTGATTATCCACTTGTATAAGTTTTTCTAGCACAACCACGATATAGTACATGCAAGATGTAATCTAATCTCGAGACGTGATATACATAGACATGATATGATGGAAATCTAGGGATGGTTTAATAAATATCAGTGCATAGATTGTTAACCATATACATGAATAATGATGATAATGTGAAATTGTTGGATAATGTTGTGATGAAATCACTCGTAAATGTTGCAATTTATTATGAGGAATGAAATAAGATCATATACATGAAACATGTTACATGAGGTGTTAATATCAGTGGTTAATAGAGAAAAAAATAGTTTGACAGTTAGGACAACATCACATTTATGACACCTTGATATGATCTAGATGGATAAAGCGGGTTAACTATAGTTAACTTCCTCCTAAAAGACACATGTTAATGTTGAACACGTTCTAACAATTAGCTCAATAAAATGATGATGACACCTTGATATAATGGGCTAATTTTAGTTAACTCCTTTAGAACCTGGTAATATGATGTGGGAACCCTAATGCATGGGTAAAGATATGGATGCAACCCTAACATATGAGATATGTTGTGACTTAACCAGAGTTTCTAAAACTTCATTTCAATATTTTATTAAGGATGTTTCACCCTAGATGTTTTAAAACCTCGTAATAATGGTTTGGATATGATTATGGGGCTTTGTTTTTGGATTGGATGCACATAGAGTGGTGCCCTAGAAATGGATGAAATTCCCGAAAGTAATAGGATGTCTTAATTTTGAGGATGAAATTTCTTTTAAGATGTATATGATGTGAAAGACTAAACTTCAACTTAATTTCGAGGACAAAATTTCCATTACGGTATGTAGGATGTTATGGACTCGACTTTTAGAGATTTTGACTCAGTTAGATATGTGAGTTCATATATTTGACATCAAAATGGAGTTTTAGATTTATATGCATAGCAATGAGTTTGGTGTAGTTTGGAAGAAAATTGGTGTTGGTCATATTATGCCCCTTAGGATAGGACTCATTGAAGTATTGAATTGATTGATCAAACATTTGAGTTGTGACACCAAGTTTTAGTAGGGTGTAGCTTGTGTCGTGTTATGCTATGGTAGAATTTTATAATGGATTGGAGTTTCTACAAGGGGGTAACATGTGGTTGAAAATGATGAAGTCTATATTCAATAGACTCAATCGCATGTCAAATGCACTAGTTGTATGTGTCGCAAAGTATATTGGGATCCCTATTTTGGACCTATGGATGAGGGATAGTGGGGTACCAACCGCGGGGAAAACCTCGCCTCGTCCCACGTCTTGAACGTGGCTTAAAGGATGGAAACTAACCAGACAGTTGATAAAGATCGCTCAAGACCTGTCGCTCCGGTCATATACAAAGAAATGGAAAGACCCTTAGAACTTCACCACGTTTCCTCGATCCCTCTATAGCCAGCCCTTCAGAGGTGAGTTGCACAACAACAACAAGCAGACTAAGGAGACCAGACGTCGCTACTCAGAGAGCACAACAGGTCAACGGAAGCACTCTTGTCCCCGCGGAAACCTCACATAGGCTGGCATCGAGGAGAAGACGCCATAGCAGCAATGGCCTGGAGGTAGGAAGCAACTGCGATGGAGGTGCTAGCATGGAGGCCGATAAAGATGGACTCAAGTAAGAGGAGGTAGGCAGGCGTTGGATGGGCTGGCAATGTGTTGATTACGAGACGCTGACCCAGAGGTGGCAGGTTTGCTAGCCGTTCTTCTGGCTAGGCGCTCACGCCCAGTAAGGAGTGGCAGACAAGTGAAGCCAATCACCGACACCAACATCCCTAAAGAGATGACAGGTAGGAGATCAAGCCGAGGGGGTCTGCAAGACCGCATCGCAGCCAATGGCAGCAGACAAATAGTGGTTAGGAGGAGGAAATCACAACCTCATACTTGCCAGATCAAGTCTTCCACGACAACGGATGGTTTCTAAGAGACGGTGAGGGACTTGGCCCTGAGCTCAAGAAGCTGGAAAGGAGAAGGACGAGTCCGCAACGACCGAGTTCCTGATAGTGAAGAGTCATGGCCATGGCAGTGGCTCCTACCTAGAAGAACAGATACTAGAGAAGGACTGTGCGGCGGCACCCAGGTCACGCAATTGTGTTGGGTAAGATCACAAGAAGGAGAGCGGGGCGGTTTAGTTGGACCAGCCACAAATCAGCCAATCAAAGCACGAACCAGCCCAAATCCCACCTGAACCAACAAATTTACTCTCTGGACCGACTACTCACTTGAGGCCAGTAGCAATGAGCAAGTCACCCCTCCTTAGGGCCACATGGTGGGTCCTGAGTGCCTGTAAAAGGTAAATACCCTCAGCAATTCTGAGAAATATCCAGATCTTGTATAAATCATAGAAAATAGTCTTTTGTCAGAAAAATACATATAATATACCAAAATTCTCATAAAAATGCGTAGAACATAGGAACTGCATAATATCAGTCTTTTTATGCAATAATATCAGGTGTATCTTATAAGTTGTGAAATGCTCATTTGATGGATAATAAATATCAAACAATGGCCTAAAATCATGATAAAATGTCAGTATGTCTATAATCATGTTTTTAGTGCTTATGATGTCAGATATAGTCATGTTGATGCATGAAAGCATATAATTTGATTAATATGGCTAATTATGGCTAATAACACTAAAGATAATGTAATTAATGCATACATGATCAATAAATGATGAGATTTATAGAAAACCCTCAGATCTATAACTGGAAGATAATATATAAATCTGAGATTAGTCATATGCACAAAATTCATGTTATATGAAGAGAAACCTTAATACATGAGATGTAACCCTAATATGGTTAATGAAAGTGACATAATGTTAAATATGTTCACATAATAATGTGACACATGAGCATATCCAGTTGATGAATCATAATCTGGAAAATGACATCAGTCATATAAATCTAAGACAGTAATGCAAGTAATGATGGGAATATCCTAATGAACAAAGTGAACCCTTATGAACACGAATAGGGTTAAGACGAGATGTAAGACGATGAGAACCTAATGATAGTTTATGATCTTGCCTTAATCAGGGATGAACAAGGTTAGAGTTGACCTGAGGAATATGTGATGATTAGGTTTCTCTTGATCAAGGTACGCCATTACCTCTTACTTGGCTTATTATACAATATGCTTGTGTTATATGCATAGTAAAATACTTGGCATATGGTATTGGATATAATGATTGTTCTTGTATGATATATTGCATGATTTTCCATACTTACTGCTATGATCACATCAAACATGATATATATGTTCCATTATATGAAAGCACCAACTCTTTGGCAGTGTGCTTGGAAGTGACCGAACTCTTTGGTATTGGTCACATTGTACATATGGAAGCACCAACTCTTTGGTAGTGTGCTTGGACCCAACTCTTTGGTAGTGGTCACATTGTACATATGATCCAACTCTTTGGTAGTGATCGTAAAGGCCTTGAGATATAATGGAAAATAAGCTTAAAATATGTGTTCTCTTTTGTTAATGAATATCCTTGTGCAAGTATATGCTTTTCTTATATTCTTTTGTTACTGCCAAGTATATTAGTTTATCTTCTTGCCAAGATATGATGAGAGGTAAATAAAAGACACGTAGGCGTACTCAGTACAATATTCTTGAATATTGTGCTGACGTGTACCACATGTAATCTTTTGTTTAGGTTGTGGTTGTGCTCTTGAAGATCCGGGATAGTGAGAGTTGTGTTGCGAGCTGATGTACAGGTGGACCTGTTGTCTTAAGATAATGTTGTTTAGATGTAGTACATGTATATGTTATAGTTTTTTGTTCAATATGTAACATCAAATGTTGTAACAGTTCATGTTGTAATTATATGTTGAATGGTGAACATGTGTGTATGGTTTTATTATTGTTCATGTACATGAGCTACTGATTGTTTCCTTTTGACTTCCTCTGATTTTCTTCTTCTTAGCCTTGTGTGGGATGTTTAAATTGGGATTCTCATTGAGGTGAGGGTTTCAATTTGGACGTCGCACATCAAATTAAGTTTTGGAAAATCTGGGGACGTCACAACACCCTACAAAAGTGTCCCTCTCCCGGGATGGGAGGAAACTACACCTTGATAACAAAGGTCACAAGCATCCTTAGGGTTTACATTCACATGAGCATGCCTAACCCAGTAGCTACTAAGGAACAAGCAGACCACCTATTAAACCATGCTAGGTCATACTTGTTCTCTTTCCTTGACATTACATCAACTTAGTTTTGAGGGGTTCATCAAACATACCCTTAACTTAAGGGGTTTCCTTTACCTCTACACATGAGGAGTACCATGCTTGAAACTATAGAGACTCAAATCTCATCATGAGCATCAGATACACTGCTTCCCCTCTTAGGCATAGGAACCCTAGGTTCTCCTTTGGGTATCCAACTGCATGCTCAATATCTTAACCACAAATCAAACATGTCCAAGGTATGTCATGTACTCCCATGATCCTTTTATATGAGAAACACATCAGAGTTAAGTCCTCCTCAAAGACAACCAACTAGGTATACTTCCTTACAACCGGTTACTTAAACCTCCTCAGGGTCTAAGACACTGTTTGTCTCATCTCAGCAAGTAACCACTTATCCCATAGGCACATAAGTACCAGAAGCATCATCCTCTCTCTAGGGTTTGGTTCCTCTAAAGGAAACCAAGATATCATCAGCCTCCAGGGGTCAAGCATAAGGCAACAACTATCATCCACATAGGTCGCATCATCCTCAAATCCCCATTATTCCTCATATCTCGGGGCATTAGGCTTCCAACCTTCTTGTTGGGGTCTTGCTTTCTCTCTCTAGAGCTAACTCCACATCCAGTCGTACTACTAGAGGTCCTCTCTCCATGAAGGATCAAGCTCACAAGCATACCTCTATGTGGGTGAAGCCTATGCTCAAACTTATGATTGCTCATGATTATCCATAGCCCCTTATGCTTATCTCATAAGCCATCCATGCTGTCCTTCTGGCCTCGGTTTTGACTTACTGCTCGTACTACTGATGTACTCTGGGTGCAATCTATATCCTACTTGCAACAACCCATAAGGTTTCTATAGGTTCTTCTCTAACCTCATCCATGAAGGAGCTATCATTCGCTCAAACATGCACGACCCTACCCAGGGTTGGGTTTCCAAAGGTACTAGGTCATCTAACCTCTTATGGCATCCCAAAGGCATGACCAACCAAACACCCAGTCAACCATGACATCTAACTCATTACGTCATCTCACCACTTAGGGTTAGGGTTAACATCATCCTAAGAGGATGTGCTAGGTATCTACTTTTAATGGAGGCCTCTACCTCCAAGTCTAACTCTCTCTAATCATCCTCCTGACAAGGAGGTCTATCATCAGGTCTCTCCTGAGGGCAATGACAACTCATGTCATATGACCTAAGCATGTATCTATTCTTTAGTTTGCACTTAATCTATTAAGCTTATGTCCATGACATCTTATTTACATGTTTTTCATTAATTTGGTGGAGGATTCCTTAGACCTTATTAACCTTACCCATACCTCAAGAGGGTGAGGAGAAGAGAGGAATCCCTAATCCTTAAGGTACTTAACAGAATTTGAGTTGAGAAGGGATGAACAAGATGAGAGAGTCCTAAAGGTATCTTATTTCGAGTCATATCCTAAGACATCGGCCAGGCAGTCACACAATCCGGGATTCCTCGTATTCCGACTAGCGGTGCGGAGGAAAATATTTCCAGCCCTCGGTCGTGATCCTTTTCTAGACACCTCAATCTTTCAGACAATCCTCTAATAACTCCCTTGGTTCTATGGAATTTGTAAAATTTAATAATTATTAAAGATTAAATGAGGAACCTATGCTCTGATACCAATTGTAATGACCCCGCCTCCCGGTAACCCCCAATTAAAGGAGACCAAAAGGTCGGTGTCGTTATCCCAATTAACAGGATCAAAGGTTCGACAAATAATCAATAACAATTAACAAATTTTACCAACTAAACTGAAAATTGGTATAAAATAAAACTTTACATACCATTTTTCAAAACTGGGATATCTACATCTATCTGCATCAGGAGTCTATTCTAACTTATCCTCCTTTTTACTTTAACTCTTAATTAATTTCACATATGCCACTTTACTTCTTGTCCTTTTCAAGCTTGTACCTAAAACACCGACAAACAAAATGTCGGTCAGCATATCAGAATATGTCGGTATGTGGGGACAACCAAAAGTTTGCAAATATGGATAACAATCTAATTATCACAATCAAGTTAATTAACAAGCCAATTTACACTTTTCAGTATGACATTCTCCACCACTTTTTCCCAAACCCTGGCATACCCACTTTTGGGTTTCACTTTTTCCATTGACTTAAGGCCACCTTCTCAATCCCGAGCTTGGTGCCTGGGGTCACCACTCATGGTGCCCTCTAGTCATGCAATATCATAGGCCACCTTCTCATTCCCGAGCTTGGTGCCTGGGGTCACCACTCATGGTGCCCATGGGTCTTCCCTCCTGGGCTTGACCTCTTTGCATCATCCATCAGGGTGGCATGTAGGTGCGAGAATACATACTTATAATATAATTGTGATAATCATAGTGACTTTATAATTTTGCAAGTATGAACATCCAACTATTTAGATTGCATTCAATGAGAGGAAACATTCAGAAAACCCTCGGGAGACTAATGTGATTAACCATAATTAACCACATACCTGTCAGACAGACTCAGGTGCAGGAATAATCCAAACAAGCAAGTAATCCATAATCAAGCAAGCACACAGTTCAGTCCTAAATTACATTCAATTCCTTTTTACCAAAATCTATCCAAACCATATTACTATTTATGGTTTCTATTCCTTTTTAGGGTTTCTTCCTCTGTTAGGGTTTTATTTGCAATTAGGGTTTTACTTCCCTTTACTCTTTTTAAACCCTAATTTTCTCATCTATCCTTCACGAAAGTTATTACAGTTACCTTTTACAAACACATAACCTTAATTCCAGATTAATGCACAATTAACCATCAATTAAGTCCATTAAGCCTCATTAAAGCTACCATTTTTATCCTTTTAATCCATGATAAGATCATTATGCTCATTTATCATTAATTCATAGTTCATTATGGTGTAATTCACATATGAACTCTATTTGACATCAATTCTACCTTTATTCATTAGAAAACCCTAATTTCTATATTAAGGGTATTTACCCACAATTAGGAACTTTTATACTCAAAATAGCTTAGATTCATCACATCTTATCTTTATTCACAATTTTGAATAATTAAAGCCATTGAGTCAAATTTGCCAACATTAGGGTTTCAAGGCCCATTAAAGTATATTCATGCACATGAAACTCTAAATTAACTAATTACATGGAAATTTTATCCTTTTTGTTCCTAATGTTCCTTTTTATCATTAACAAGCTAATATCAACTTTAATCATCCATTAAACCCTATTAAATATGTTAATCAACTCAAAATAGGGTTTCTTAATCTTTAATTCATTAAAGTTGATAACTTACACTAGTTTTCAAATTGCAAGAGGATTTAGCCTCTAAATATATTTTTATTGGATTCCTCTCATTTTTCTGAACAAATTTCATATTTTATGTGTAACCATACGAGCTACCGTTTATGAGATTTGAATTTCACAAATATACTTACTTTGGGCCAATCTTGGAGCGCCACGTGGCCGTTTCCATGCAATGTTGCTCGGTGGCTTGAAGAACATTTTGAAAAGTCTGAAAAGCCCTTGCTAAGTGGGTTGCTCCTTCACTAACTGTAAGGGTAGAATGGTCCAATGGACTGAAGCTTCCTTCTACCTCGTGCCACCTCCAGGCTGTCGCCCTAGCAGCCATGGACGATGCTTCCCTTCCTCCCTTGGACTTGGACGACCCTCAGGGATTACTCCATCACTCCCGCCCCCACCTTCATCCCCCCTCAAGCCTTGACCCACGTCTAGGATGGCCAGGATGAGTCGGGCAGACTTGCAACTTGCAGCTGCAAGTGCAGCCACGGTTGCAGTCGAACTGGGGTCATTTCCACCTCTCTAGATCGGAGCTTTCCACCCAAACCTAGCCCTGACTCTGTAGCGCCCCTGCGCACGTGGGGAGACTCCATATCGCAGCCAAGATTCCCGATCCTAGGTGGTCCAAGCCCATGATTGCTCCAGGTTCGCAGGTCTTCGGTAGATGCTGCGCGAAGATGAGAATGTGGGAAAGATAGTCGATCCCTCCGGGGTTGTCATGGGAGCTTCGTACCTCCCTCGATCCCCATCGCAGCCCCCTTTGTTGTCTCGGGGATAGCATTACCTCTCACCATTAGGGTTTAAGTGAAGGGGAAGATGGGAGAGAGAGAAGGGGCTTGGGATTCTCTTAAACTCGATCCTTAGGTTCTACCCCTTATAAAGGGGAGAGTATCAACATCCTAAGATGCTTGCCCATGAAGAAACATGGCTCTTTCCAAATAGGAATCTAATTCCATCATTGGGAAGCAAGATTTCTCTCTCTTAATTATCTTCCTTATCCTTTTGATATCTTCTATTACTTGGATATTTAGGATTTCGAAAGTCCTCTCCCTGATTCTCTTTATTCTTTCCTTTTAATTCATTGGCCCCGAAAATGTATTTTGCTTAAGTAGAAAATACTTCCTTTTTAACAATACCACATAATTAATTAATTATGTATTCACATTATCTTATTATTTTCTATTATAGGTATTTTCTCTTTCCTTTTTCTTTATTGGGACTCCTTTTATTATTAGGAATCCTTGGGATACGAAATTCCACCAAGGATAACCTAATTATACCTCTTTCCACTTATTTCCCACATTTATCATTGTTTTCAATTTCTTTCTTAATAAAGAAATACTTAATTGATCTTTTTTGTTCTTATTGCATTTTCTTTGCAACTTTGGACTCCTTGGAACCCAAGGAACCCAAGAGGAATGAAATCCAACTTTGGATCATATTCTTTTTCCTTCTAGAGGTTTCCACATTTTTCTTTTCTCCATTTTCTTATTTACTCAAATAATGGAGTTTCTTTTGTCTTTTTTCTTATTATTGGGCCCAATAGACAATAAAGCCCGCAAAACAACCAACAAGGCTATTGTACATGAAACTCATCTATTCAAAATGAATTACAACATTATTTGTTCAAATATCTTCAATATGAGAAATTACATTTCACACGAAATAAACCCAAAAATTGGGGTTGTAACACCAATTTAGCCAAAACAAATCAGTTGGGCATCTATATGCAACTAGGAGGTGGAATAGCAAGAATCAGATAGACATAGGACATTTGGGGAAGAAAGGTAATAGGATGTGGGATGAATTGAAGGACGAGTGGAAGAAGAAACTAGAACTTGAGGGAAGCAGAAAGTCAAGAGGAAAAATATTGGAATAGGAGCAAGAAGGCTCATTGGCAAACAAAATTAGAACAAAAATTAGACAAAAAATTAGAGGAAGAGACATTACAAGAACATTATGAGTTTGTCGGAGGAGAAGCATCAAAGATGGAATGGGGGTAGAATTGTTGGTAAATTGAGGATGAAAAATCAAAGGATGGTAAAAAATGCAAGACAAGTAGAAATACATGAAGATGAAAAACAAGAAGTAATGAAGACTAAATGAAGAAGTACATGCATGGAAAATTCTCTGATCCATTGATCTTTCATGTTATCACCTCGTTAGTGAGCTTGATGGTCATGAACCAAGATGATGTTGTATGAAGCATTGTTGCTTCACTCAACCATTTTGTCCTTTATGTCTACACTATTGCATCGCCATGGTTAAAAGAGGTGTCAGTGTCTGCCTATGGTTGGAGGAGGTTGTTCCACCACCGACATGTGGAGTTGTTTCCCTAGGATATTCATGTGAGGGTTTCAGGGGAGGGTCTTATAGAAAAAGAGTGGGGGTTTAGTCAAGGGAGAGTTAGGGGGTTATTAGAGTTTTTTGTCTCTATTTTTTTTCTTTCTCATTGGGCCTGATGGTCTGGTATTTTAAAATTTAGTGAGCACTTGAACTTTTAATCACTTGGGAGGTTGATCAATGAGTCCTCGCCTGATGCAAGGCTGCTTCGGCTGATTTTCTAAACACAAATGGATTTTATATTTCTTGATTGTGTATGTCCTTCCAAGTTTGCTTTTATAGAGGTTATGTGGATCCATCTATGCCATCCCATTTTGAATAAGGAGCACATGAAGCCAAAATCTAAATAGAAAACTTATCCTAAGCTATCAGAAAAATGAGCCAACTGGTATTGGTGAAATACTATGTTTGTGTTCTCACCAAACTAAATATCTTGAAATGTCACAGCTGATATAAGCCTCTAATTAGAGGAGGGATACATGTAAAACTCAAAATTGTGTATGTGTCACGTACTCATCCAAGGTATAAAACATCTTGTTATCATCTTTATACATATAAAGGTAAACCCAACCTTTTAACCCCCAACATTATTGCACCTTGACTAGTTTTGCCTTCCAACTGAAAAGAAATAAATCAAACCCAACAACTAAACTCTCCATCAACCTATTATCCAACTCTACTTTAAACAAACCCGTCACAAAGCCCAAGAGTAACATGACACTGTCATCCCTTTCTACCTCTTATCACCTTAATTATTCCTTTATTAGTTGCGCACTTCTGAGAAATGTCTCACACATTCAGCTTCAAACTCTCTCTATAAGACTTTACCTATCAAACCTTGCATAAACAAAACATCCTAAGTGAGGCTTATGCATTGAAATTTTACATCTTCCATGTTTCCTGTACATTGTATACCCTTCCTTATATGCCATCAAAGATCGATTCATGCACTCCGACTTTGCTTCTAATTGGATGGAGTTGAAAGTGGTCAAAGTATAATTTATCTTTGTAATTTTCACATGAACATACTTACATGTTGATATGTTGGAAAATATGGTAAAGAGCATACAGTGGAATTTAATTTTTTTTTACCATATTCCCCATAAATAATAGATTGCGTCAATAACTATAATGCAGGAAGGATGGTTTATGGGATATACCTGGTCCTAGAGAAATTCCAGTGACAATACTCATCGTTATAGATGTGCAAATCTAAATCCTACTTGCATTGGGACTCGTCTGACGGCTACATCTCCTAGTCTGCACCACGGACTGCAACCACAAACATAATCTTCTTAAGTAGATCCTCTTGTCATGAACTGTCGGTTGACGTTGTCCTCCAAGCGGCAAACAACAGCTTCCCACATCTATGGTAGTCCACACAAACAACCTAGAGCTCATGTCATCCTTCTGGACCAGACAAAAAGGAGATGTCCTTCTCTATCGATGTACTAATCACCAACTTGCTCTCCCACAATGACAACTCTCAGTTGTTCTCTCCCATAGCTATCCCTCCCTTCTCAGGTAGGACTTGTCTGGGCTCTTGTGGTTACCACAACCAGAGAGGACAATAGTTGTCAGAGGAACTGATTCTCAGTTGTCTGTGTTGTAGTTGTACTTTGGGAATCCCCCAATACCCCTCTATATATAGGAGGGGTTAGGGTCAGGGTTTCTAGTCCCCAACTAATGTAGGACTAAAGCGGGAGTGGAAAGTACAAGTAGATCTTGAACTTTCACAACAATCTTGGAAATTGCACAATCTACGACAGTCAAAATGGCTGTTTGGCTGAGCCAGATGATCATCTCGCATGCGATATGGTCATTTTGTAGTTTCCAATTATGTACCAAATTGGCAAATCAATTACCATAAATGATATACATTGACTTCCTTGTGCAACAAGTATTACTCAAGCAAAACGTATAGGGAAACATCTAGAACCTTCCTCGATTAGGTTGTACCATCTGGCCCATGCGAGACGACCATCTCAGTGCACCAAGATGGTCGTCTAGTGACCTAAGTTGAGCCGATTTTTCCATGTTAGTTTGTTCCATTGCTAATTGCAACCCACAACCAAGCCTGACAACCAGACACCCGTCTCAACACTTGAGATGACCGTTTGGCACTCCAAATGACTATCTCAACCTTGAAATGGACATTTGGCAGTGTTGTCAGCCTGTTTGTTACTTGAATCAAATGCCTCGACACTTTAGCAGTTAATTCAAATGTCATTCAAGATCTGAACTCCTCTTCTAGGTCGAGACATATGTGTGTGACCCTATAGGTCCCATATTATGCTGGAAATGAATGTCCATAACAACTAATGACATCACAAGCAAAGAGTGGTGCCTAGTCGCACATCATTGCTATCCAAGTAAATGGAAAAGTTGGAGAACAACTTCAACCTACAATCTGTGTAAGGTGTTATAGTGTTTGTATAGTTCCTTTGTCACTTATGTCCAGGTTGAACTAGAGGCATGGAGTAGTCACCCTCATTATTGTTCAATCTTGTTTCTTCAACTAAGAGTAGACTCTATGAGATATATGTAAGCTTAGTATCACATATTGACTCACATGCGCATGGCAATGCTTTTCTCAATCTTGCTAATCAAGAGGCCTAAGGCATCACACTCCAATAGGAGGGACAAATGCCATGTCTATCACTCACAATCAATCCCCATGTGACAAAGCCACCCAATCATCACTGTAAAACCCATGTTTTAGGATTGCATTTGATGATATCAAAGTCTACCCAACAGTATGTGTTGAGTGCAGTGATTTTAGGTCTAAGAACCACTACCATCACCATCACTATGAGGGTTGACTATGAATTCCATGATAATTGCTTCCATGTGTCAGTCTCACGGTGGGTCTGTCCGAAACACTATTTTCTAACATGTATCTGTGTGATTGGTTTGATATTGCCATATCATGACTAATGAGATCTAGGCATCAACCAACTCCTACTCTAATCTTATGTGTCATTGTTGTCTATCTACATTCCACAATCACAACCGATCAGGGACATGATGAGAATATGTATATGTACTCTTAACATCCATATGATCTCATCCACAAGTTTAGTAACTTGATTACATATGTCATTTAGTAATATAATTCTCTAGACATTTATAATATTATTTCATTATCTCATAACTGAACAAACAAAATAAATTGGAAGCTTGTCTTTTATTAATAATCAAATCATTTTTACATGATATGCCATTACAATCATCACATGATTGTCTTTATGGGCACGCATAACCAAAAAACTCCCACTTGTACTTAGAGCCAATCTCCCATGAATCTTATTTCGAGTGATCTAACATGACCATCATGCTTCTACTTTGAAAGTGCCTTTGTTAAGGGATCAACAACATTTCTCTTAGTTGGAACTTTGCAAATCTTAACATCTACTCACTGTATGATTTATCATATGAGATGATACCACGTTTGTATATGCTTTGAGCGATGATGCGATCTAGGTTCCTTAGCATGTGCAATAGCTCCATTGTTGTCACAATATAGCTCAATTGCCTCACTGATGCTAGGAATGACCCCAAGTTCTGTGATGAACTTCTTGATCCATATAGCCTCCTTTGATGTACTTGATGCAGCAATATACTCGGCCTCTATTGTAGAATCAACAATTGTCTCTTGCTTGAAACTCTTCCAGCTTATAGCTATGTTGTTTAGATAAAACACAAATCCTGATTGCAATTTGTAACCATCTTAATCAGTCTAGAAGCTTGCATTAGTGTAACCTTTTACCACCAACTCTTCCTCTCCTCTGTAGACCAAGAATTGATCCTTAGAAGTACTTGAGGATGCTCTTCATGGCTATCCAATGAGTTTAACCTAGATCTGATTCATATCTTCTCATCATGCTCAAGTCATATGAGACATTTGGACGAGTGCACAACATTGCATACATGATTGATCCAATTGCTGAGGGATATGTAATCACACTCATGTGTTCCCTTTCTTCATAAGTTCTAGGACATTGAGATCTATAGATGGGGACACCATGGTGCGTAGGAAGGTTTCCTCTCTTTGAGTTCTCCATGCTGAAGCACTTCAACACTTTGTCAATGTAAGTGCTCTGACTTAGTCTAAGAAGTCTTCTAGATCTATCTGTATAGATATTTATCCCTAAGACGTAGGATGCTTCTCCCAAGTCTTTCATAAAGAATATATTTCCAAGCCATGCTTTTACCTTTTGTAAAGCAGGGATGTCATTCCCCAATAATAGTATGTCATCTACATACAATATGAGGAATGTCACTATGATCCCACTATCATTCTTGTACACACAAGGTTCATCTTCATTTCGAGCAAAGCCAAACCCTTTGACTGTCTCATCCAAATAAAGATTCCAGCTTCGAGATGCTTGTTTCAATCCATAGAATGACCTTTGTAGCTTACAGACTCTATTGGAAAACTTTGGATCTACAAACCCTTCAGGCTACGTAATATACACATCCTCCATAAGATTCCTATTAAGGAATGCAATTTTAACATCCGTTTGCCAAATCTCATAGTCATGATAAGATGCAATAGCAAGCATGATCCTGATGGATTTAACCATGGCCAATGGAAAAAATATTTCATCATAGTCAACACCTTGAACTTGTCTGAAACCCTTTGCAACCAATCTCCCTTTATAGGTTTGGACCTTTCCATCCATGTCGGTCTTCTTCTTGAATACCCACTTGCACCCTATGGATTTTACCCCTTCAGGTGGATCTACCAAAGTCCATACTTTGTTGGTATACATGGATACCATCTTACATCTCATAGACTCAAGCCATTTCTCAGACTCTTCTCCCTTAATAGCATCTTTTAGGTAATTGTCTCATCATCTCGTACAAATTCACTACCTTCTTGAGTCACAAGATATCCATATCTCTCAGGTTCAAGACATGTCCTATTAGATCTTCGAGGTTCCTGTGTTACATGAGGAATTTGAGATTCCACAACATCTTGTGAACATTTTTGTTCCTCTAGTTCATATGTTGGTTTAATGCTTCCTTGTTGGTCTTGAACCTCTTCAAGTTCCACTTTTCTCCCACTAATTCATTTGGAAATGAAGTCCATTGATGCGATGATTTTGAGTCGCATTTATAGACCTGTTTGATATGTGTTTTATGCTTTTATTAGTCATTTTTATGGTTAATGTTGCATAATTCATCTACTTTGGTCTTTGCTACTATTTTATGTCAAATTCCCTTTGTTTCATTGTTTTGAGCATTAATTGTCGAAATATTATTATTTGTGTGAATTTATGTGGTTTCGTGTTTGAATTTCATGGAAATCAAGTATCTGTTTCCGTCGATACCATCGACGGAAGTCGATACCATCGACCGGACCACAGGTTGCCAGCCGCCAGTGTGAGCAAAGCGTCGATACTATCGACATGGATGTCGATGGTATCGAGCTACCATCAGGTTGCTAATAAGGGAGTAGTCGATAGTATCGACACCAAGTCGATACCATCGACGCACGGAGGCTACAGCGACGCAAAATGACAAAACTGTCGCTACAGGTTCGTCGATACCATCGACTTTTGTCGATGGTATCGAGATTTCATCAGGCGCTCAGACGAAAGGAGAGAGGGGTTGCTGCTACCACACTAAGTCGATACCATCGACTCACGTCGATGCTATCGACACCGTAAGATATGCGTTTGCTTTGGAATGATCTTAATCAGGCAGTCGTGGTTAATTAGCGACCTAATGAGGGAGATATACCTAATGACGGCCGCCAGGACGTGAGGGGGATGGTATGAGCCATTGTACGAATATCGAGGAGTAGTAGAGAGGAGAACAGAGGCCAGAAGCTCATACCAGTTGATCCGGACACCGAAGAAGACGGATTCCACCACCGGAAGGCGGGAGACCACGTGTTCTACACGGAGGATCAACCGGTTCTTCTCCGTTCAGGGGTTTCACCTCTCAATTCACATTTTTCATATGATTTCCCCTATCTCTACCATGTACTTGCTTGAGATGAACATGTAGGGCTAATCCCCTTTGTCTTTAGGTTAGGGAGTAGCCTGGGAATTCATTGTATGACAATTTTATAATAGTAATTCATATTTTATCTCCTAAATCCGTGGTATGATTTCATTTTCTCAATATATTGTTATGCTTGATCACCATAATAATAACCTAATGCCCTTAATCACTTTGAAAGAAGGATTAACGGCTGAAAAGAGACGGAATTCACACTAATCGACAAATCCCTTGAACAAGGTGGTGTAAAATTAATTGTGGATACTAAGAGTTCATTTATAATGCACCTAGTTTAAGGTATAGGTTACTACGACGGTGGAACGGACCTAGACATAGGTAGTGAATTGCACCATGACAGTGGGCAATTCTATTTTCAGGCCACTACCAGGATAGAGAGATAAAATTGAGGCATTATATAAACTCTAATACAATGAAAACCCGCGGTGAAACCGCAATCCTAAAGACACCCTTGTGAATTGATTAAATCAACATTTAATCGATCGTTTGTTTTGTTATGTTTTTATTTCCTTTTAATTTTAACAACAACTCTCAACTTGTTAATCGGCTTAGCTGATCGCGAGTAGTTAGTAGGAGTCCTCGACAATTTCACGTATCCCTGAGTTTGACTCGGGCCTCACAAAGGCCTGTACTACTCGACGCGTTCTCTTGCCTTTCTGCGCACAGTAAAATTGCGTCAAGTTTTTGGCGCCATTGTCGGGGATTACGGAAATTTGTTGGCACTTCGAGTGATGTGAGCGGCCACTCTAGGCCACCTTTTTATTTTATTTTTATCATTCCAAAAATTCATAATCTATTTTCTGAGTATTTGTAATCGTCAGGCACAGTGCTAAGTTAAATTTTCCATTTTCAGGTATTGTGCATGGTGCAGACGCGTAGTACTGACTACACGCGGCACGCACCAGAGGGTCCACTTACGGGACCAGAAGACGAGGACGGTTATAATCAGAACCATCTTGAGGAAACAGAGTCAGAACTTGAACAAGAAGAGATGGACAAGCCACAAACAATATGGGAGAAGATCAAGGCTTCTTCCGCATCCGTGTCAAAAGGGCCTATAAAGAAGCAAGCAATCAACATACCTACCTATAAGATTGATCCAGCTTTGATAAATCTGGTGAAGTCCAATGCTTTTCATGGGCTCAAGAATGAGGACCCCGTCGCGCACATAAGTCAGTTTGTTGAGAACTTTGACATGGTTAAAATCGACAGGTTTCCACAAGATGCACTTTATCTTAAGCTTTTCTCGAGTTCATTGGCAGGAGCCGCGCGAGAATGGCTACACAATTTGGATGATGAGTTTGTGGAGTCCTGGGACCATATGGTGGAGGTTTTCTTTGAGAGGTTCTTTCCTCCGGAGAAGACCAACGACATGATCAGGAAGATCCATAACTTTACCCAACAGGCAGGTGAATCATATTCTGAGACCTGGGAGAGGTTTCAGGTCATGCTGAGACGGTGCCTGCATCACGGGCTGGATAAAGAAACACAGGTAAAGACATTCTATTTTGCTCTCTCCGAGCATGATAGGAGAAACCTTGATTCAGCTGGGTCAAGATTCTTTTTTAACAACACGGACACCAGGTGTTGGGAGATATTAAAGTACATGGCTAGGAAATAATCATGGGGCAAAAGAGGCACCGTGGAGCAGGTCCGAGTAGTAGGAGAATCGAAGGCCATAAAAGAACTGAATGAGAAGATGGATGTTCTCGCAAAAAAATTGCTTGCAAAGGAGGATATTGAGTCTGAGGATGAGGCTCAAGTGAAATTTATGAGACAACAACAAGGTTACAGGAATAACGATTATTCATGGAGAAAGGACAAGAAGTTCTCGTGGAAGGATCCAAACAATTTTCTGCAGGATCCGGATGCCAAACCCCAGCCAGTAGCAGAGGATAAGAGCACAGAGCTGCTCAATCAGGTGATAAAGCAAAATCAAGAACTCATGACTACGTTCGGCCAGCAAATTAAACAGCAAGGGGAGTTTATGAATCAGTTTGGGCAAACACTGCAGAGCCATGGGGCACAAATGAGGACCATTGAGACATCTATGGCACAGATGGCAGCAGAGATAGCCAGTCTGAAGAAATTGGCACATTCAGGTTTTCTGGGAAACACCAATGTTCCAGGGGGAAACCAGCACGCAAAGGCCATATTGCTAAGAAGCGGCAAGAAATTGTTAAATCCAAGGGCCGAGGAAACAAGCACACCACAAGCTGAAGTAGAAGGTTACGCCAATGAGGAGCAACCCGCACTGGCCTCAGATCCAGTCAATGACATAGTTGTGGATTCTACTGAAGACCCGATTGCAGAGGAGAACGGACCTCATAAAAAGACACCCTATGTGCCACCACATCAAAGGGCACAAGCGGTTCTGGTCCCGTATCCAAACAGTGCTAAGGCAAGGAAGGTAGATGCACAATTTAAGAAGCTCTTAGACAGTTTCAGGAAGCTTTCAGTCAATATCCCTCTATTGGAAGCCATTGATCAAATCCCGTCTTATGGGAAATTTCTAAAGGACATCATTACTAAGAAGAGGAAAATTCTGGATACAGAGGTTGTCATGCTCAAAGAGCAAGTGAGTGCCTTCATCATGGGCACTTTGTCACCAAAGAGGCAAGATCCAGGCTGTTTTAACATTTCTTGTTATATTGGAAAAGTCAAATTTGGTGAAGCATTATGTGAGTCAGGGGCAAGCATCAACTTGATGCCCCTTTCTACATTCAAAAAGCTGGGATTGAAGGAGTCACGACCAAGCAACATGACTATTCAATTGGCAGAAAACTCGGTGGTAAAGCCATATGGAATCTGTGAAGATGTGTTAGTGAAAGTGGACTGATTTGTTTTTCCAGCAGATTTTGTGGTCATGGAGATGCAGGATGAACATGGCAATGAGCTATTACTTGGACGTCCTTTCCAAGCTACATCCGACATGATTTTAGAGATGGGGAGAGGTCGTTTGACCTTGGGTATAGCCGAAGACCTATTTGAGATGGTCATGCCCTCTAGTACAGTGTCGTCTAAAGCAAAGGAACAATGTCGTGTGGTAAAACATCTGGATAATAATATTTCACTCTGTCTTGGGAAGACATTTCTGGACATGGCTCATGTGATGAGCAAAGTGGACAATGGAACTTTGGCTGTGGACATCATGGAACAGACCAAGGTAGTATCTCTATGTAAAGCTATAGGGTTCCCTAATGATGAGGATGAGGACATTCCGCCTTCTACGGAAGATGATGTTATTGCAATTTCTGTTTTTGATGCATATCCTGAATTACCATTGGAGGCTTGCTTGGTAAATATTACACATGATTGGATGCGGAGTAAATCACTCAAGAAGTGCGCCAAAATGCTTTAGATACTTCCATGCTTCTATGCGAGGCATTATGAAGATTTAGGTGAACTTCCCCCACCGCTTCAATCATCTCTGATCAGCCCGCCGAAGTTAGAATTAAAGTCGCTACCACCACATCTCAAATATGTCTTTCTAGCTGTGGAAGACAAGTTACCTATGATTATTTCTTCTTATTTGAGTGCGGATGAGGAGGAACAATTGCTGATAGTGCTGAAAAACCACCGGGGAGCTTTTGGGTGGTCCGTTGCAGATATCAAGGGGATTTCCCCTACATTATGTCAGCATAAGATTCGGCTCGAAGAGGGAGCCAAGCCTATGATCCAACCTCAACGACGTCTCAATCTAAGCATGATGGAGGTTGTAAAGAAGGAGGTTATTAAACTTCTTGCTGCAGGTATCATTTATGCAATACCAGACTCGACATGGGTGAGTCCCACACAGGTAGTCCCTAAAAAGGGGGGAATCACTGTCACCCAAAATATTTTAAATGAACCTGTCACCACCTGATTGGTAACCGGGTGGCGAGTTTGTATTGACTACCACCGTCTGAATGCCGCCACGCTAAAGGATCATTTTCCTTTACCGTTTATCGATCAAATTCTAGAGCGTCTCGCCGGCCGATCGCACTTCTATTTTCTTGACAGGTACTCGGGGTACAACCAGATTTCAATTGATCGTTTGGACCAAGAGAAATCTACTTTCACTTGTCCCTATGGGACTTTCGCGTATCGTCGAATGCCTTTTGGTTTATGCAATGCACCTGCGACTTTTCATCGTTGTATGCTCGCTATCTTTCCTGACATGGTAGAACACTGTCTTGAGGTGTTTATGGATGACTTTTTGGTGTATGGTGCATCGTTTGACGAATGCCTCTACAATCTGGACAAAGTTTTACAGCGCTGCGAGGATACACATTTGGTCCTCAACTGGGAAAAATGTCACATAATGGTGACTGAGGGGATAATGCTAGGACACAAGGTATCTAGAAAAGGTTTAGAGGTGGATCCGGTAAAAATTGAAGTTATTTCCAAGTTACCCCCACCAAATTCTGTTAAAGGGGTAAGGAGTTTCTTGGGACATGCCGGATTTTATCGTCAGTTTATAAAAGACTTTTCAAAAATCGTGAAACCTCTATCCGAACTGCTTGAGAAAGATGTTGTATTTGATTTCAATGACAAATGTCTACATGCGTTCGACGTGTTGAAGGAGAAACTGATTTCTACGCCGGTTGTTCAAACGCCAGATTGGACTAAACCGTTCGAACTCATGTGTGACGCTTCTGATTTTGTAGTAGGAGCCGTGTTGGGGCAGCGGGTGGACAATAAGCCCGCCGTGATTTTCTACGCTTCAAAGACTTTGAATGACGCCCAATTAAATTATACAACTACTGAAAAAGAAATACTCGCCGTTGTTTTCGCTTTTGAAAAATTTCGGCAATATTTAGTTGGATCTAAAGTAGTCGTTTGGACTGACCATGCTGCAATTAAATATTTAATGGAGAAAAAAGACGCAAAGCCTAGACTAATTAGGTGGATTTTGCTTTTACAAGAATTTGACATAGAAATCAAGGATAAAGATGGAATTGAAAATGTTGTGGCAGATCATCTGTCTAGGTTAGAGAGGGTGGATGAGAAAGATTTACATATACCCATAACCGAGACATTTCCGGATGAACAAATTTTGACAGTTAATTCTAAAGACCCTTGGTTCGCTGAGATTGTGAATTATTTGGCTTGCGGGATCATCCCGGAAGATTGGTCATATCAAGAGAAGAAAAGATTCTTCCACTCTTTACGATATTATTTTTGGGATGACCTGATTCTTCTTAAGCAATGCAGGGATGGTATCCTACGTAGGTGTGTTCCTGAAGTGGAGTACGAGAGCGTTCTCTGTCATTGCCACACACTACCTACGGGAGGACACCATGCGAGCTCTCGTACAGCAGCTAAAGCTCTGGAGAGTGGCCTTTATTGTCCAACCTTGTTCCGAGATGCCTACGAGTTTGTAAGACAATGTGACTCCTGCCAACGAGCAGGTAATATTTCAAAGAGACAGGAGATGCCCCTAAATGTGTCCAAGAAGTGGAGGTATTAGATCTGTGGGGCATAGATTTCATGGGACCCTTTGTGTCCTCAAATTCAAATTTATATATTCTTTTAGCAGTTGATTACGTGTCGAAGTGGGTAGAAGGAATACCCACAAGGACTAATGATTCCATTATAGTGTGCAGGTTCGTGAAAGAAAATATTTTCTGCAGGTTTGGAGTGCCCCGAATGATCATCAGTGATGGGGGTACACATTTTAGGAATCAGAAATTCTCGGCATTGTTGAAGAAATATGGGGTCAAACACAACATAGGTACCCCATATCACCCGCAGACTCAAGGACAGGTGGAGGTTTCCAATCGCGAAATTAAGAAGATTTTGGAGCGTACGGTGGCATCCACAAGGAAGAATTGGAGTGCCCTACTACCGGATGCATTGTGGGCGTACAGGACGACTTACAAAACACCTATAGGCACCACACCTTTTAGGTTAGCGTATGGTCAGGCTTGTCATTTACCGGTAGAGTTAGAGCATAAAGCACATTGGGCGCTTAGAAGGCTCAACTTGAGTTATGAGGGAGCAGGGAGGAAGAGATTGCTTGAATTGAATGAGTTGGATGAGATGCGGATGACGGCATACGAGAACTCGCGGATATACAAGGAGCACACCAAGTTAATCCACGATCGCCACATCCTGTTGCACACATTCAAGAAAGGAGATAGTGTATTGCTGTTCAATTCACGACTGAAGTTGCATCCCGGGAAGCTCAAATCCCGGTGGAGTGGGCCGTTCGTGGTAGAAGAGGTCAAACCACACGGCGCAATCTTGGTGCGTGATGGTGAGACCATGTTCTTTGTGAATGGAAAAAGATTGAAGCTCTACTTTGGTGAAAATTACAAGAGGAAGGTGAATGAGGTCAAACTCATGTCACTTTCGGATGCATGAGGTGCCCAAAATTCATTTAGCCTAAGACGTTAAATAAGGGTGCTTTTTGGGAGGCAACCCAACCATTGGTACCTTAGTTTAGTTCATGTACGTTCGTAGGTTGATTTGTTTTGGTTTAATTTTTAGTGTAAAAAAGATACTGTGATCGGTTTGTTCTTTGTGCAGGCTGAGGCAGAGTCGATACCATCGACACACTGGTTGATGGTATCGACCATGGAACAGGTTGATGACTGTAGATTTTGCACTGCGTCGATACTATCGACGGCCTCGTCGATGGTATCGACAGACCTACAGGCAGATCATAAAATGAAGGTCGATGGTATCGAGATACCTGTCGATACCATCGAGATCTTTGAAGATTTACAGAAGAAATTGACTCAGGAAAGTCGATACCATCGACGGGTGTGTTGATGGTATCGACACATTCAAGTGAAAAAGGCGGCGGCCGGGCCTCGTGAGGATTTTCCCTAATCAGAGGGTCGATACTATCGACTCACGTCGATGGTATCGACCATCCACATCACCGATCCGTGCGAACAAATCAATGGCAGTCGCGGCATCTAGACGGTCGATCTGGGTGCAGCGCCGATACCATCGACCCATGTCGATGGTATCGACACGTCAGCAATCCGGGTTTCAAGATTCAGCCATCGACGACCGTCGATACCAGTATGGGGGCAGATAGCATTGACAAGTGTCGATACCATCGACTCGCGTCGATGGTATCGACGGGTCAACAGTAGCGCCAGCCACATCTATTTAAGGGGAGTGATTGCGTCAGTTGACGTCACGCTTTCAGAGCAAACTCCTTCTCTTGTGCCCAGTGATTCCCCGAGCCGTCCAAGCCCGACGACGAGCAGCATCGAGCGAAGGTCTTCATCGAGCGGAGATACAACTCTCCAATCTTCACCGAGTTCTCTTTCTGATCCCCATTTCTCATCCCAAACATGGCGCATGTGGCCGGAGCTTCCTCCTCACGCGCGAATCCGATGGACATCCCGGAATTCGTGCCACCACCGCCATCATCGATCTCACGTCCCCGACTTGTCCATCCTTCCTCGAAGGTCCGGAAGATCTACGAGGAGATCATGCGGAGGAAGATAGAGCCCACCCGGTATGTGGACCGGGAAATGATCTGAGATCTCGGATTCAAGGCCAACTTGGCCTACGTTCTGAAGGGGCTGGCCCGCCACACATCAATAAGGCCTGGCAAGCTGGAATCTCATGCATATGGTCAGTCGTTCTTCGGCGACTGGCCCACGTACAAGGAATTGGTGGCAGAGTTCATGGCGTCGCTGGACGTCTGTGTCATGCCCAACGACATAATATCTACCGATCGTGAGTGGATCAAGGGCCGGGTGTCTTTCTGACTGTACAACCATGACTACACCCTCACGCTCAAGTAGTTCAACAGGATATTCAACTGGAACCATTCGCAGAACGACCACCGGCGGCCGGACAACCGCACCGACTACGACGCCATCTTCTCCGAGCTGGTGACGGTGCCGCAACAAAAGTCGGTGAGCTACCACAATGTCGCGGTAGCCGATTTCGAGCACCCTTTCATCTGAATCTTGCACCGTATGCTCAATTCCACAGTTTTTGCTTGGGGTGATCTGGCACTCAGCAAATGAGGGGTTGGACCTATTCTTTCTGTATAAACTCGTGAAGAAACAAGAATGCAATTGGGGTGCCTTTTTTCTGCAATGAGTATTGGATGTGAAGAGGAGTACGAGGAAAGCGATGATTCACTTCGACGGGCTCATCACGAAGCTAGCTTCATACCTCAGCTTGAATTTCCAGACCCTCACTCCTCTCTCTACAAGAAGCAAGGTGAACTTGCAGCATCTACACCGGTCCAATCTATTACTTCTCCGAGATGGCGTGGCGTTTGCGCACTGCCACGTCAATCAAGTATATCAAGAATGTTCTCTTCCCGACCCCATTTTTAACATCGACGGTGCGCAGCATTTCCGGTGGCCAATCATATCCATCGCCGACTCCGATGAAGAAGGCGGCAACAACAGCGGCGACGACGGAAATGATGACGAGGCTGAGGAGGAAGAGGAGGCATTTACACCTCTTCGGGCACGAGTGGCACCACGGAAGCGTCCTCGGATGCATCTGGGTGCATCTTCATAATCACACCTACGCCGCCACCACCACCGCCCTCGCAGTCAAGTGAGGATGCCTATTCTATGCAGGGCATGTACGCGATGCTGCAGGACATCCAGCAGACCCAGCATAGCCACACAGCCACCTATGCCGGTATTGAAGATACTACCAACCGGCTCTTTGTGAATCAGCAGGTGATTTTTGAGAATGAGCGCCTTCTTTTCGAGAATCAGTAGAACATCCATGATAGGTTGCACAGGATGGAGGTGCAACAACATCCATTTTTCGATCATTACTGGAGCCATAATTATTTTTGGGGGTATCCACAGCCTCCGCCGATGCCCCAGTACGATCTGACATTCTAGGCGCAGTACCCGTCTTGGGACCCCACGGCGCCGTAGTACCCGCCTCCACCACCACAGGAGTGATCTGGTATCACTGTTCCAATCTTTAAGTTTGTTTTTTACTATGAGGCCATAGTTAAATTCAAGCTTAGGGGGGTAGTTGGAACATCTTTATCTTTTATTGTTTTTAGTTTTTAACTGTATTGTTTTTGTTCTTGTTATTTGTTTCTTGCAATTTTAGTTTTTTTTGTAGGATCCACATGCTATCTAGTGTAATCGTGGATGTCATAAAGTTTGTGTCATCTCATTAATTGTGCATGGGAAAATCAAGGGAAATTTAAAATTTTTGTGTGTTTGGAAAGCTTGTCTTGTTTAACCTTGGGCACATATCCTACAAAAATGATTGGTTTTGTCAACTTTAAAACAAAATTTCACAACTGTACTCCTAATGATTCATGAAAGTGGACGAAAATGGTTGTTTGAGCCTAAACTGGCCAAATGGTAATGAGACTCTAATTGGATGTAAGAGAGAGAAACCTCTTAACTACTACACAGGTCAGTAAGGAGGGACACATAATATCTTTCTAAGGTTCAGTCATCTAGTCTTGTGATCTTTCCACCTCTTTACTTTTCACAATCCACCACAAGAATTGGAAGTACTTTACAGTTTTAACTTCTTTGACAGCATTGCATATAGATAGGTCCTGCATTGAATTTATTTCCATATGTTTTGCATAAAAAGAAAGAAAAAAAATAGAATAGTGATACATGCACATTACCCTTAGGTGCATGCCATGTAGTTGCAGTCATAATTTTCATGCATAAAGTATATCATGTATCTCAATTTTTCTCTAATGGTGAATTAAATTGTTCCATACCTTCTAAATAGTGCAAATTTCTGAGTATGAAGAAAAAAAGCCCAATAAAATATTCATTATCAATTATGGATATAAGGGTTGAAAAAATGAAAAAAAGAAAAAGAGAAAAATCTGAAAAATCTGCATAAAAAAAAAGAAAAAAAGAAGAAAAAGAGTTATGTAAAAGCAACAAGAATAAGAAGGAGAAAGGAACGTAATATCACCTGCAATTCAAGATAATTGAGTACATGATGTAGCTTAATTAGATGTCCATCTCGTTTTGAGATGGATGGTTAGTACATGCATCATTCCACCCAATTTTAGGCATTACGACATTTTTCATGTGCATTTGCATCATTTAGGACATTTTTGTTTTATGCATGTTGAAACTGTATGATACTTCCACTTCTTCCATGAGCCACCCATTTCATCCACCTGTTGCTCGGATTGGTAAGCCACCGTGAATTTCTCCTCACTAATGAATATCGGGAGAACTGCTTCCATGTAGATGGTAGTTAGGGCGAGCAACGTAGTATAGAAGGTCACAAGATGCACCAAGTCTGAATCGGCGAGTTTTATTATGTTAACTGTCTTATGTGATAGTGTTCATCAGTTTTGAGGTCAATTTCTTTTACGGATGATTACTGTCGCCTTTAGGGTAATTACCGTTATGTGGTTAGAGAGGGCCGGTATGTGAATGTCCGGTGGGGTTCATGTGGGATGATGGTTGTGATGTGTTGTTCTTCAGTTGACATTAGCAATTCTATTCTAAGGATTAGTTGCTCGAGGGCGAGCAATGTTTAAGCATAGGGGAGTTTGATGCGATGATTTTGAGTCGCATTTATAGACCTGTTTGATATGTGTTTTATGCTTTTATTAGTCATTTTTATGGTTAATGTTGCATAATTCATCTACTTTGGTCTTTGCTACTATTTTATGTCAAATTCCCTTTATTTCATTATTTTGAGCATTAATTGTCGAAATATTATTATTTTTGTGAATTTATGTGGTTTCGTGTTTGAATTTTAGGGAAATCAAGTATCTGTTTCCGTCGATACCATCGACGGAAGTCGATACCATCGACTGGACCATAGGTTGCCAGCCGCCAGTGTGAGCAAAGCATCGATACTATCGATAGGGATGTCAATGGTATCGAGCTACCATCAGGTTGCTAATAAGGGAGTAGTCGATAGTATCGACACCAAGTCGATACCATCGACGCACGGAGGCTACAACGACGCAAAATGACAAAATCGTCGCTACAGGTTCGTCGATACCATCGACTTTCGTCGATGGTATCGAGATTTCATCAGGCGCTCAGACGAAAGGAGAGAAGGGTTGCCGCTACCACACTGAGTCGATACCATCGACTCGCGTCGATGGTATCGAGATTTCATCAGGCGCTCAGACGAAAGGAGAGAAGGGTTGCCGCTACCACACTGAGTCGATACCATCGACTCGCGTCGATGGTATCGACACCGTAAGATATGTGTTTGCTTTTGAATGATCTTAATCGGACAGCCGTGGTTAATTAGCGACCTAATGAGGGAGATATACCTAATGACAGCCGCCAGGACGTGAGGGGGATGGTATGAGCCATTGTACGAATACCGAGGAGTAGTAGAGAGGAGAACGGAGGCCAGAAGCTCATACCAGTTGATCCGGACACCGAAGAAGACAGATTCCACTACCGGAAGGTGGGAGAGCATGTGTTCTACGCAGAGGATCAACTGGTTCTTCTCCGTTCAGGGGTTTCACCTCTCAATTCACATTTTTCATATGATTTCCCCTATCTCTACCATGTACTTGCTTGAGATGAACATGCAGGGCTAATCCCCTTTGTCTTTAGGACCGGGAGTAGCCCGGGAATTCATTGTATGACAATTTTATAATAGTAATTCATATTTTATCTCCTAAATCCGTTGTATGATTTCGTTTTCTCAATATATTATTATGCTTGATCACCATAATAATAACCTAATGCCCTTAATCACTTTGAAAGAAGGATTAACGGCTGAAAAGAGACAGAATTCACATTGATCGACAAATCCCTTGAACAAGGTGGTGTAAAATTAATGGTGGATACCGAGAGATCATTTATAATGCACCTAGTTTAGGGTATAGGTTACTACGATGGTGGAACCGACCTAGACATAGGTAGTGAGTTGCACCACGACAGTGGGTAATTCTGTTTTTAGGCCACTACCAGGATAGAGAGATAAAATTGAGGCATTATATAAACTCTAATACAATGAAAACCCGCGGTGAAACTGCAATCCTAAAGTTACCCTTGTGAATTGATTAAATCAACATTTAATCGATCATTTGTTTTGTTCTATTTTTATTTCCTTTTAATTTTAACAACAACTCTCAACCTGTTAATCGGCTTAGCTGATCCCGAGTAGTTAGTAGGAGTCCCCGACGATTGCACGTATCCCTGAGTTCGACTCGGGCCTCACAAAGGCCTGTACTACTCGACGCGTTCTCTTGTGTTTCAGCGCACAGTAAAATTGTGTCATCCATCTCAAAGAATGTATCATCCCTGGAAACAAACACTTTGTTTTCAGATTGGGAATAAAAGTAATATCCTCTTGTTTCTTTAGGATATCTAACAAAATAGCATTTATCGGATCTTAGTCCAAGCTTTTCCGGAAACATTTTCTTGACATAAGCTTTACAACCCCAAATCCTCATGAAAGACATATTGGGACACTTCCCGTTCCATATCTTATATGGTGTCTTTTGAACCGACTTAGATGGTACTCAGTTTAGTGTAAATGATGGGGTTTGTAGAGCATGCTCCTAGAAGGTAGTTGGAAGCTCAGCTAAACTCATCATTGATTGCACCATATCTAAAAATGTGTGATTCCTTCTTTCTGATACACCATTATAATTTGGTGTTCAAGGTGGAGTCCACTAGGATACAATCCCATGGGCTCTCAGAAGGTCCCCAAACTCTTGGCTTAAGTATTCTCCACCTCGATCGGAATGAAGTTCCTTAATACTTTTTCCAAGCTAGTTTTATACTTCATTCATAAACTCTCTAAACTTTTTAAAAGTTTCCAACTTGTGTCTCATTAGGTAGACATAGTCATACATACATAAGTCATCAGTAAAGGTAATACAATACTTATACCCACCTCTAACGGTTGTTCTAAAAGGCCCACATACATCAGTATGTATGAGTCCTAATAGATCACTAGCCCTCTCATTGTTACCAGTGACATTCATATGTATCTAATGATTCAAAATCAAAAGAGTCCAAATAACCATCTTTATGGAGTCTAGATATGTGATTCTCATTTATGTGCCCTAGATGATAACACAAACGGTATGTTTTGTTTGAGTCATTGAGTTTTTGCCTTTTGGTATTCATGTTATATACACATGTCTCTAGATCTATTGAGTATAGGCCATAAGACATTGGGGCACTACCATAAAAGATCCAATCTTTACTAATAGAACATCTTCCATTCTTTATAAGAAATTTGAATCCATTCTTGTCCAAACATGATAGAGATATGATTTTCCTATTAATGGTAGGTATGTAATAATAATTCTCTAACTCTATCACAAGCCCACTTGGCTGAGATAACTCATAGGTTCCAACTACACTGGTTCCAACTCTTGTGCCATTAGCAACATGTAGTTCAACCTCACTATTCTCTAAAGGTCTACTTCTCTTCAGATCCTTCACATTTGAGTAAATGTGTGATCCACATTCGATATTAAGTACCCATGATGAAGAGGTAGTAAAGTTAATCTCAATAACGTATACCCCATAAGTAGAGATCTCTATGAAAAACACTAGAGGGGGTGAATAGAGTTTTATAATAATTTTAAAATTAATTCAACCAAGAAACCACAATTGAAATTTGGAGAAGGAGACACGGCGTTTAGAGTGGTTCCACCCTTAGCAAATACTAAGGGAGTCAGTCCACTACCCAATTGTTTCCAATTGGGATTTTGAAAGAACTTATATTTTATTACCTCGTAAGGATGTTAGATAAGATACAAATACCTTCACCTTTAAGATAGCATTCACCTAGAAGTAGTCTCACTAACATTAAAGCAGCCTTCCTCGAAGTAACTCCAAGCTCCCCCTTGAAGTAGCCTTCCTCTTGAAGTAGCTTCCCATTGAGACATCATTCTTGAAGTAATCCTAAGTCCGCCGATCTACCTTCACCACCTAAGAAGCTCCAACAACCTCCTTTCTATAGCCTCCAACCTAGGAGTAGCAAAGGAGAACAAAATACAATAAAAGGAACAAGATTGGAAGAAAGAAACAATGTTACCAATTAAGTACAATGCTTTGATCCTATATTAAGTGTTTGATCTCCAACCAAAGTGGATGGGTGTGGATGTATAGTGGATAGGAGATATCAGCCTATAGGACACTAATGTAGAGCTCAAAGAAAATAGATTGCAAGTGTAGCTCAGCTTGTTTGCTCACAAGGATTGAATCTCAAGTGTTAAGTGTGCATGCTAGTTATGTTTTGAGGTGTCCTATGTCTGTCTAATTTTTAGGAGTGGTTTTCTAATGCTTGGGGACGTTCTAGACACCTTCTAGGGTGTTCTTAGTGCTCAACTAGTCATTAAGTGTCCAGTAATTGCATTTGTAATGACTAGTTAATTAATCCTAAAAAGTGCAGACAGAAACCTTCTCGGTTGAGAAGTTTGTCGACTGAGTGCCTCTCGTTCGAGAAATTTGTCGATCGAGGGTGAGTCTGTGGAAAGTGTATTGCAATGTTCAACTCAACTCCCAACCACTTTTCTAACTCATTCTAATGTCTAGGAGGGTCTATTCTCGGTCGAGGAGTTTGTCGACCGAGAGTGTCTCGGTCAAAGTTTTTTGTCGACCGAGAACATCCCTGATTCAATGTATTCATTTACTAAGTGTGTGTATCAATGTGCAAATGTGACGCTAACTTAGGAGATGACCTATCTCAGTGTTGTGTGTGGATATGGAAGATCTAATTGCTTGATTTACATGATATCTAAGTAATTGTACATTATATACTTGTACAAATTTTTACATTTGATTACAATCATGAAAATAAAGAAATTTTAGTAAATTGATCTTTGAAGTCTTTGCTATCCACCACCTTATATGTTTGTCCCTGAAACACTCAAATAGCAAGTTCAAACCACAAGAAATAAATGTTTGTCATCATCAAAACAAAGGGATTATAATAAAGTACAACTTAGCCAACAATCTCCCCCTTTTTAAAGATGACAAACATTTCCAAAATATAAATCAATGAGATATAAATCATATGAGTTTCATACATGAAGTTTACATTTTGCAGTCATTCTTTTATTTGCAAGTATGTGCTAGCCGAGAGATAATGAAACTCATTTTACTTTATGATATTGATTTTATATTATTTCTCCCCCTTTGTCGTTTCAAAAAGATGACCAAGCTAAACATTAAATATGAGTTTTATTTCTTTCCCTTTATTTGGTAATTTAATACGCAATGCAAACCACTTATTTTTATGTCAAATTTAGCCACAATTTATTTCTCAATCATTTGCAATGGATGTTAACCCTTGAAATGATATGAGATCCTTTTAGATTCATGGCATATGTGTTTTGATTTCTCATCCATTTTAGAATGGATGTTAAGCCTTGAAAATGATATGAGATCCATTTAGGCTCATGATTGATACATATATTGATTTCTCATACATTTTACAAGGGATGTTAACCCCTAAAAATGACATGAGAATCCTTTAAGCTCATGAATATATTTAATAGTTTCTCAACCATTTACAAGGGATGTTAAGCCCTGAAATGATATGAGATTCTTTTAAGCTTACAGTAAAATCAATGAATGTATCTCTAACCAAATGCATGGGATGTTAAGCCCTAATTTGTTTAGAGAATTCTATTAAGGACAAGATATACATTATATTCATAAATATTGTAGACTCCTTTATTTTCATAACCAAGATTACTTTAAAGATACTAAGGTCATAACTAGTTTCAAATTTCCTTAATGATGTTTACAAAGTTTTGTGAGCTCCTTCTTAATCTTATAGTCAAGATAGTTTTTGTGAGCTCCCCCTTAATCAATATAATTTAAGGATTCTAATGTCACAATAAGCATTAGATCATAATATATTAACTTTTTATGAGAGCTATGCACTAAAATCTTGTTTTCAATATACTAATATTGAGTGCAAGGAAATGATTTACAATTAAGCATTTTGTCAAGCTTATTTTAGGTCGACCTTGACTTCGACCAGGGTGCCCTTTGGTCAAACATTGATTTCGACCAAGAGGCAATTTCTGTAGATTTCCAATTTAAGAATCCACAATGATCCACTTAATTTAATATAAAGCCTTTATGTAACATGTGGATACCAGTTTGAAAGAGTTTATATCAATTTGAAAGATTATATCTTAGGATCAAAGTTTGTATAGAACTTAATTCATGTAAGAGATATTTGATTTTGAAATGGTGTCTTGCTCTTGATTTGCTTAGAATGGGCTTTAGATAAAATATTGAAGTAATTTTATTCTAAGCAAGACCTCTTATTCCACTAATGCAAGAAATATATGAAGTTTTCTCAAGGCAACATGGTTCATAATTTTTAGATTGTCCAAGAAATACTTTTAGGCAAACCATGTATAAGATCATAGCAATTGAAAATGAACTTGCAATCTATGCTATATTTGTATTGAAGCATGTATGATTGTAGTAAGCGTATAGATTTCCAATCATGCATAACAAAGATAATATCATTTTCCATAAGCTAAGCACAAGATAACTTTTAACTTAATATGTCAAGATGCATTTGTGCCATTGGGTTTTACTTTTATGCAAAATGGCATTTTCAATTATAAAATCATCTTTATATGTAAAGAGCTGAATCACTATGATCATTTTGAAAACAATATCCATTCATGGTTTGTATATATAGATCAAAGATAATTTTAGGCAAACCAAGTAAAGATGAAACACAATGATCATGATGAAACAATAAAGGAATATCCATAACACAATGATTATGATAGAATAATAGAAGCATATCCATGAAATACAATAATCATGATCATTTAAAAGCAAATTTCAAGACACATGGTTTCTATATAGATAGACCAAGGAATACTTAGCACAAACCATGTGGATTATGATAAAATAGTAATTTCCTTGATTAAATCAACATGTTCATAATTTTCAGTTTTAAACCAAACCATGTAGGAAATGAACCAGAATAATCTAATGAGAAGAAAATACATGATTTTCTTGATCAAACTTACTTAAATCATCACATTTTTCAGTTTTTAGATACACATTGTAGAGAATCATACCTTTTAAGGAAGATTTGTCAAAGTAATACCTTTTTCTTGATCAATCATGGTTTATCAATTTTTAAATTTAAGACAAACCATGTTCATGAGCATGCTTAATCATTTCAAGAGAAATAGCAATTTAGCACTTTACAATGTGTGCATTAATTTAAGAAAACATTTCCTGTCTCTATTTGCATATATTTTTGATCACATAATTAGTAAATTTACAACATGTTTAATAAGGATATCATATAGATCATGATGTAAATTATCAATATGTGATTTGAGAGTTGTCTCCAAAATTTATGATTCATTCATAATTTCCAATCAATTTTCATTTATACCAAATTTATAGCAAGTTTATAGCAAACTGAACCAAAAGTTTTCCAGAACCTTATTTGGTCAACAAATACTTCGATCGTAAATAATTCGGTTGAGAAAGAGTTTGACCGAGATTGTCTCTACAGATTTTATTCAGCAATTTGTTTGTTCAAGTTATGGGTTGAATTATTTTGAATTATTTTGTTATTATATTATATTAAGTTGAGATAGACATGAGGATGTTCAAATCAAGATTATTGGTCATATCTCAACTTGATTAATTCATATTCATTTAGTTTGGGGGTTTTAGAACCCATACCAACTCAACATCCTTTTTCTTGTAAGGACATGAAAAAGAATAGTGTCCAAGACGTAGACAATAGTGACAATAAATGGAATCAATTTCATTTCTCTTTCTAGGAGGATTGTCTTTAGGCACATACATGACTTTAGTCTTGGGTACTTGTGCCCTTTTTGTTCTAGGTTCCTGATAGAATTTTTCTTTGGGCACATGTATGAACTCGGTCTATGTTCTTCTAGGTTTAGGTTGATGATGTTTGTCTTTTGGAACATATCCTAAACCTCTTCTTCCAATTTGACCAGAAGAAACCTTTAGGATCTTATCAAGACCACTATTGTTTTTCAAACTACTAATTTCCTTTTGCATCTTAGCAATTTCATCTATTTTCTTTTTAATATTCAAGTTTGCTTGATCTAAGTTAGATGACAAACTATCTCTTTCTTTTACAATGGCATCATAATCTAAATGAGTGCATAGAATAGGTTGAGTTTGAAGATTATTCAACTTAGCAAGTAATTCAACCTTTTCTAGAGAAAGAAGATTATAGTTTGTCTCTAGAGTAAGTAACTTCGTATTGCAATCATTAAGAGAAGATTTTAATGCAGAATTTTCAGAAGTAATACTTTCCTTTTCTGAAACAAGTTCGCTTAACTGATCATATAATTCTTCATTTATTCTTGTAACTCTTTTTAGTTTCTTTTTACAATCAATATATTTGTTATGCATTTCTTGAAGACTAACAATTAAATCTTCTTTTAACAAGTAAAAAAGACTTACCGCTTGTTCTTCTTCATTTGTAGTAATAATGAAGCATTGTACCTCTTTATGCATCTCTTCTTTCTTTGACTTCCTTGGACAACTAAGTGTTGTGTGTCCTATTCCTAAACACCAGCTACAGCTTGTTGAAGGTTGGTCCAAGTTTCTCCTTTGCTTGAGGTTGTAGACACCACTACCCTCCATCATCAAGACTCGATTAGATTTCCTTGAATCCTGCTCTGATACCAATTGAAAAACACTAGAGGGGGGTGAATAGGGTTTTATAAAAATTTTAAAATTAATTCAACCAAGCAACCACAATTGAAATTTGGAGAAGGAGACACGACATTTAGAGTGGTTCCACCCTTAGCAAATACTAAGGGAGTCAGTCCACTACCCAATTGTTTCCAATTGGGATTTTGAAAGCACTTGTATTTTATTACCTCACAAGGATGTTACATAAGATACAAATACCTTCACACTTAGGATAGCCTTCACTTAGAAGTAGTCTCACCAACCTTGAAGAAGCCTTCCTTGAAGTAACTCCAAGCTCCCCCTTAAAGCAACCTTCCTCTTGAAGTAGCTTCACATTGAGACAACCTTCTTGAAGTAATCCTAAGTCCGCCGAGCTACCTTCACCACCGAAGAAGCTCCAACAACCTCCTTTCCACAGCCTCCAACCTAGGAGTAGCAAAGGAGAACAAAATACAATAAAAGGAACAAGATTGGAAGAAAGAAACAATGTTACCAATTGAGTACAACGCTTTGATCCTATATCAATTGTTTGATCTCCTAACCAAAGTGGATGGACGTGGATGTATAGTGGATACGAGATATCAGCCTATAGGACACTAATGTAAAGCTCAAAGAAAATAGATTGCAAGTGTAGCTCAGCTTGTTTGCTCATAAGGATTGAATCTCATGTGTAACTGGGTATGCTAGTTATGTTTTTAGGTGTCATACGGCTATCCTATTTATAGGAGTGGTTTGCTAATGCTTGAGGACATTCTAGACACCTTCTAGGGTGTTCTTAGTGCTCAACTAGCCATTAAGTGTCCACTAATTGCATTTGTAACAGCTAGTTAATTAATCTTGAAAAGTGCAAACAGAAACCTTCTCGGTCGAGAAGTTTGTCGATCGAGTGCCTCTTGGTCGAGAAATTTGTCAACCGAGGGTGAGTCTGGGGAAAGTGTATTGCAACGTTCAACTCAACTCCCAACCACTTTTCTAACTCAGTATAATAGCTAGAAGGGTTTGTTCTCGGTTGAAGAGTTTGTCGACTGATAGTGTCTCGGTCGAAGTTTTTGTCGATCGAGAATATCCCTGATTCAATGTATTCATTTATTGAGTGTGTGTATCAATGTGCAATTGTGATGCTAACTTAGGAGATGACCTATCTAAGTGTTGTGTGTGGATAGGGAAGATCTAAATGCTTGATTTACATGATATCTAAGTTCTTGTACATTATATACTTGTACAAGTTTTTACATTTGATTACAATCATGAAAATAAAGAAATTTTAGCAAATTGATCTTCCAAGTCTTCGCTATCCACCACCTTATATGCTTGTCCCTGAAACACTCAAATAGTAAGTTAAAACCACAAGAAATAAATGTTTGTCATCATCAAAACAAAGGGATTATAATAATGTCCAATTTAGCCAACACTCTATCCCTTGCTTCATCTTCCTGGGTTCCCTTATCCTTCTCATTACTTTGAATGCCGAAGATTTGGACTTTAGCTTAGCCACAAAATGCTTTTTGTCTTTGCCTTTGTCCTTGAAATCAACTCCGCTGATCACCATCACAGATTTGTCCATCTTCATTTGTGCTTCAACATTTGTCATGATGTCTAGCAACTCTGATAGCAGTCCAGCCATGTTGCATAAGTGATAACATTCAATGAACCGACTATATGATTTAGGTAATGATTGCAAAAGCACATTCATGGCCAACTATTTACCTAAAGGAAATCCCAATTTTTCAAGAAGCTCCATATGCCTAATCATATTAAGAACATGGGGCTCTACTGGATTTCCCTCTGTCAATTTGCCTCAAATAGCACCTTAGATACATTATACCTTTCATGCTTACCATGTTATTTATGCAACTCATAGTTCATACAACCCAGCATAAGGTTCTTGATGTTCGTAAAATTAGTGGAATGCTTCAAATAAGCATCCATGTCAGTCTTATTCAAATTTGGAGTGGATACTAGATTTAGTATTTTTTGGATCATGCAGAACACTTCTCACGGTCCTGAACCAGTTATGGAAATAAATCTCATTTAAGTTGTTTGAACGTGATGATTTGTTTGCCATTTGATTCTACAGTAGATAAAATTTGCATTTGTCAAAAACCCTTTTGATTTGATTTGATTCAAAAATTTGGACAATATAATTAGGTCTGTAAATATTATTACTACCACTATTTCATTCAAATTGATAGCCCTCAATATCAATTCAGAATATTGCAGTGTGTAATATTCTAGTGGGCCAGATCCAAGATGATTCAACTGTAACCCGATCAACACCGCAAACACAGTCAACCATCAAGGTAGGCAACTCATGCCTATTTCACCATATGCAATTATAGATAGATGATATGAGAAACCCCTTTCCATGATCATCTACATGCCTATGGGCTCAAACTCTCGAAGAATCACGATTCAAGCCTAACCCAAAATCCGACACGATAATAATGAACCTCGTGGAGGCAGAACCTACATCATTACCATCACACTTCTACAAGATAGAGGTGCACCCCGCGGAGGCAGAACCTACACTTAGTCAATCAAGATTTTCACGTGTGCCGCTTTTGTAAAGCATCCAAGACTTGATAATTTAATTGAGGGAGATTTATAATTATATACATATATTATATCCAATCACCACATATATAGTACGCATCATATACATGTTATACCCCACAATGAAAACATGCAATAAACCAAAGCATTGGTAATGGCCAGTCCTAATGCAATCCCTTGGAGCCACAAGGAATTACAATCATCTAAGTCTACGCCACATGTAGAAACATGTTGTTGATGAAGATATGTTCTTGCCGATCTGTGTGGATCGGTTCAACCCTTGAACCAATTGGCTCACCTCTTGGTCGGTTGTTAGGTCGTCTCACTGGTCATATGGTCCTTTTTTCCACCATGAGTTGGCTCTTCTAGCTGATTGGTCGGGCCCACTAGGCAGTCGGTCCAGCTAGTCCACCATGTCCTCCAAGGTCCTTCATCTTTGTCATAATAGGAAAGTAAACTATCCTACTTTTACATTAGCAAAACCTCGAGTTACATTCTAGGGGAGAAAGGTAGAAGAGAATTCACTTTACATTGGGAAGATGAGATTGAGGCTCGATATGCACACAGAGATAAACGGATAAACCAACCACATACAACCATACACATAAAGGGGTTATTGGCCATAGTAATGCTACACATCCACCATCAAAATCATTTTAGGGTGACACATCTAAATTTCATATGTATCATATATATATATATATATATATATATATATATATATATATATATATATATATATATATATATGTATATGTATATATATATATTAGTTTGGGATTCTCATGGTGTTTGGATTTGACAAGATATTATTTGCATCACATGCAATAATAGAACAAAAAAACTAAAATCTGATCATATCGTCTATCTTGTAATATAGTAAATTGGTGTTGGCTCTGATACCACTATTGGTAAATATGGTATAGAGCAGGAAGCGAAATTTAAAATTTTATTACCATATTCCCCATAAATAGTAGATTCACGTCAATAACTATAATGCACAAATGATGGTTTATGAGATATACCTAGTCCTGGATCAAGTCCAACGACAATCTTCATCATTGTAGATGTGCAACTCTGAATCCTAGTTGCACTGGGACTGGTCTGACTGCTACATCTCTTGGTCTACACCATGGACTGCAGCCACAAATGTCATCTTGTCAGCAGTTCCTCTTGTCATAGACTGTTGGTTGACATTGTCCTCCAAGTGACAAACAACGACTTCCCGCCTCTATGGTAGTCCACATAGACCGCCTAGAACTCCTATCATCCTGTTGGACCAGACAGGAAGGAGTTGTCCTTATTTGTCAGTGTACTAGTCACCAACTTGCTCTCCCACAATGATAACTCTTAGTTGTTCTCTCCCGTGGCTATCCCTCCCTTCTCGGGTAGGACTTGTCTGGGCTCTCGTGGTTACCACAACCAGAGAGGACAACAATTGCTTGTGTTGTAGTTGTACATTGGGAAGCCCCCAATACCCCACTATATATAGGAGGGGTTAGGGTCAGGATTCCCAGTCCCCAACTAATGTGGGCTAAAGTGGGAGTGGAAAGGACAAATAGATCTTGAATTTTCACTATAATTCTGGAAATTGAAAACCTACGACAGCTAAGTCGACTATACGGTCGTCTCACACACAAGACGGTCATCTCGCACTGTGAGATGGCCATTTTGCAGTTTCTAGTTGTGTATGAAATTGGCAAATCAATTTCCATTAATGTTAGACTTTGATTTCCTTGTACAATAAGTATTTCTCAAGAAAAATGTATAAAGAAACATCTAGAACCTTCTCCGACCAGGCTGAACCATCTCTCCCATGCGAGACGGTCAGCTCAGTGCACCCAGACGGTCGTCTGGTGACCCGAGTCGAGCCCATTTGACCGGGTCGGTTCGTTCCATTGCCAATTTCAACTCACAACCAGGCCTGACACCCAAACGTTTTGATCTCAACACTTGAGATGACCATTTGGCACTCCAAACGGCCATCTCAACACTTGAGATGGACGTTTGGTAGTGTTGTCAGCCTGTTTGTTTCTTGAATCAAATGCCTTAAACCTTTATCACTTAATTCAACCATCATTTGAGATTTGAACTCCTCTTCTAGGTCAAGACCTATGTGTGTGACCCTATATGTCCCATATTACATTGGTAGTGAATGTCCATAACAACTTATGACATCACAAGCAAAGAGTGGTGCCTAGTCGCACATCATTCCTACCCAAGTAAATGGAAAACTTGGAGAACAACTTCAACCTACAATCTGTGTATGGTGTTACAGTGTTTGTATGGTTCCTTTGTCACTAATGTCCATATTGAACTAGAGGCATAGAGTAGTCACCCTCATTATTATTCAAACTTATTTCTTGAACCAAGAGCAGACTCTTTGGGATATATGTAATCTCAATATCACATATTGACTCACATGCACACGGCCATTCTTTTCTCAGTCTCACTAATCAAGAGGCCTAGGACATCACACTCTAGTAGGAGGGACAAATCCCATGTCTATCACTCACAGTCAATCCTTATGTGTCAAAACCACCCAATCATCACTGTTATAACAACCCGTGTTTCAGGATTGTGTTTGATGATGTCGAAGTGTACCCAACGACATGTGTTGTGTGTAGGGATTTCATGTCTAAGTACCACAACCGCCACCATCACTGTGAGAGTTGACTATGACTTCCATGATAATGGCTTCCATGTGTCAGTCTCACAGTGGGTATGTATGATACACTGTTCTCTAACATGTATATGTGTGATTGGTTTGATATTGCCATATCATGACTAATGAGATCTAGGCATCAACCAACTCACACTCTGATCTTGTGTGTCATTGTTGTCTATCAACCTTCCACAATGACAATCGATCAGGGACATAATGAGAATATGTATATGTACTCTTAACATCCATATGATCTCATCCACAAGGTTAGGAACTTTATTACATACGTCATTGAGTAATATACTTCTCTAGACATTTTTATTGTTATTTCATTATCTCATAACTGAACAAACAGAATAAATTGGAAGCTTACCTTTTATTAATAATAAAATCATTTTTACATGATATGTCAATCATCACATGATTGGCTCTACAGACATACATAACCAACATAATACCCTCCCCCAATGTCTAGTAATGTACTATAGAAATTGAATTAATGGTCCATCATGTTATGTTACTTTGGTACAATGTGTTGTTCTGGACTAAAACTTGACATGCACAATCCTACTTAAGCAAGATTTTGAGGTTGGAATGGGATTAATATTTTCTATTTGTTTGTTGATGTGTCATGAAAATTAGAATAAAATTCAATTGGTAACAGAAAGTTCCCAAACACGATTCATTCATATCCACACTAGGAACTCTCCTTTTGTTAGGATCAAACAAATATGGACCTTAATAAACAAATATGTTGCCAAACAAGGATTAGTAGTAGCACATTCTCTCACTTGGATATTTCTAGTGTCTATCCACATACCCTAGTATCGAGTAGCACATGGAACCACCTAAATGAACCACAAGACCACCATAAGAAACAAGCTCCTCATCTTACCCATACCCGCCAACAACTAATAAAGGTCATACTTAGGGATGATAGTCTTGTGCATATGATGTATTTTATATCAAAGGTATAGTCGCCCACAATACAAAAATCAAATATCATATTTACACTATATTCGTCACACTTTTTAATATGGGAGTTTAAATTCACACCACCAAAAAGTCGTAATAAACGAATTGTTATTAATCGTAGTATCATTAGACATAAAATTAATTAACAAGTTGTACACAATACATGAAAAAATATAGATATTTGTGTCATAGTGTAAGAAAATCTAAAGCATCAATTTTATGTTCAATTACATAAGAAACAAACTTTTAGTTATGTACATTTGTACTAGTAAATATGAGTTTGATCTATTCCAAATATATTTCTAATTCAAAGTTTAAATACCATCCTCTTTTAAAATGACTCAGTAAAATTTCCCACTAGAATACATTCTATCACGGTCAAACAAACATTATTTTATTTATAACGGCTCCTTATCTTTCTATCTATTAATTTGGTCACCTCATTTTTGAACATACAATTTATGTTCTTTTCTTGTTTGCTATATTTGTAGTGGGAGAGAACTAAGATAATATTCAAAATAAAGTGTAATGAAAGAAAAGGATTCAAAATAACTACAATAAGATGATGTATAATATGTGAATTAATTGTAGAAAAAAATGACTAATAATAATGAGGTTTGTATCCTCTATGTCTGAGATTATATGCCCAGTAAATTTTTGAAGTAGTCACTAGCCCCACAAACTGATGTAGCAGATTTTGTGTGCACAAAAGTTGAGTACAAAAGATTTGATCTGAAATTAATATATGTAGTTATCTCTTCTTGACTCTATATTTTTCTCTTATATATTCCCACATTTTTTTCATCCTACTTTTTTTAAACTTAACTTTATCTCCACTATGCACTATTCTTAGTCAACAAATAGTTCACTTATGGTGATAATCTGAATTCTAACTCTGACTATCAATCTCCATACATATCATTTGATATCAAATGAAACAGATAAAAATAAAAAAAAATGTTTTTGTCATCATTATACAAATAACTACAAACATTTGTGAAAACATACTGGTAAATATTAAATATATCAAAGTAAAAATTGTTTAGTTGTTTCCCACGTGGAAGGGCATATGCCTTTACTAATTGTACGAAATGGACAACTATATGTACACAATTAACAAAAATAGACTTTTTTACTTGTATATATAATAAATGTCACTAAAATTAATTTATCGATGCTAGCAACAATAATAAATTATGTGATAATATTTTGTAAATATCTTGATCTAGTTAAAATAAAATACTTTTTAATGCAAATTTTTTATGTGTAAAACATAGCTACACCATACCATAATGTTTGTAAAAAATTAAAAATTAAAACTATATCCCACTATAACCAATTAGTGCCATTATGCAGTATACACTATAATTCAGTTATATGTATTTACATGATTTTTTCACACCACCATTGTCGTCTTTAGAAGGACTCCATCATAATCTCAGTTAAATTAGAGATATTCGACAATTTCTCGGCTCTACACCTAATTTCTCTTGCTACCTCGCTATGGATGAACTAGTCTGGTTAAAAATAAGATAAAAATATGGTCGAGCATTATCAACTACAAATACTATCAAAAATCCCCTCCCTGGCATAAAGTTCCAAAAAACTCAGCCTCACCCCTTTGAAAATACATAAACAAAAACATCCAAATTATAAGCCAACTCATCAACACCCCCCACACGCCCACCTAAATATCTCCTTCTGGAACGATCCCTGGTTTGAAAAAAATTCTGTTCTAAACCTGCACACAAATTGGACCATCCCAAACAACCTCTTCAAGATCAACATTGTCAAGGCCCTCTGCCTTCTAACCAGCAACAGAACAAACTCTCTCAAAAGATGCATTCTCATGCATCTCAAACCTGACGACCTCTGTTTCTTAAAGCAGACACTTGAACACAATTCATCAAACAATAGAACTTGGCGTTGGGGAAACCTCTTCTCTGTTAAGAAAGCTTACACACATCTATCTTTCGGAGGTTTTTCCCCACATACCACAAAAATATGGGAACAAAAATGGCAACAAAAACATAAAACCTTTCTTTGGTTGCTCCTTCACAACAAGCTGCTTACTGGAGAAAACCTTTCCAAGAAGGGATTCATTGGTCCTTCCAGATGCCCTATATGCATATCGGACTCTGATTCGATTGAACACATCTTCTTCAAGTGTAACACCTCACTAAACATCATCTCACACTTCACACGAAATTACCAGCTTGATCTCCAATCAGCTACCTTTCCCCTTCAGATCACACCAAACAGACACTACAACTCCTTCAAGGGAAACGATATCTTCGTCATCATCAGCTGGAACCTTTGGCTTGAGAGAAACAACAAAATCTTCAACAACACTCTGAAAACGAGGCAAAATATTATCTCACAAATAGATGCAGACCTTCACTTGCTTTCAATGTGCATGTAAACATGTCCTTGATGGGAAGGAGGACTCCGAAAAGGTGAATCTGAAGCTCGTTTTCTCTGCGACCTGAAAGTCATGGTGGATGATGAAACGAGAGTCAGTTTCCTGCAACAACATCATTGATACTATCTGTCCAATTGCTGCACCTTTCTCAGAAAAACTTATGGATTAGTGCTACTAGAGGCTTGTTAAGGGGTGCCTCCCCCAAAACCATTTAAACATCACTCTGGTTTCTTCACCCAACAGAACATTTTTCTTTCGTATTCACATCCTGTACGACTGGCCAAAACATGTGTTCGATTACTTTATTTTTTTTAATATATATGCTATGACCTTTACCTCAAAAAAAAATGGATGAACTAGTATGGGCTCTTCTCTTCTCCCCGCACATTAGCATCTCAACACCAAAACAATGGAACGACTTCTTACTCAACTATTTCCCAACACCGAACGTTGTTCCTCCAACAAAAAGCAGAACCCCGACTTCATTCAACAAATCCAATGTCTCCAACAAAACTCGCAGCTAAACAATCCTCGCAAATTGGATTACAGCGGCATGCCTACAGATATGTAAGTCTGGATATGATAGCGCATCTTTTTGTAAATTGTCTGTGAGTCATGGAGCTAGCTAGTAAAGCTGTTGTGAGGTAATGACATAAGCCCGATCAAAGCTGCCTCGGATGTCGTCCTTGAACAGAGAGTGGATTGTTCTTCTTTGCTCCAAGCCCCAGCGTGATCGATTCGAGGAGCTTTTGCAAAAAGCTCAGTCAGAGACATCAGAGCTGCTATCACCACCTCCACCACCGAGCTCGTGCGGAACAAATGAGGAGGGAGGGAGGAATGGAGGGTGGATATATGCCATGTGACCTGACCACCGCCAGATTGAGGAAGCGAGGAGGAATCCAAACTACCAACTGTTTCTGCGCATGCGGGGATTACTTTCCTGTTCCAGATCTTTTCTCCCTTCTTGGAAGCACGTTAAGGGTTTTACCAGCCTGCTGCTGCTGCTGCTGCAGAGCGTAGACCATCACAAGTCGCTTTTCGGAAACCCGCTTTTTGGGGGAGAGTAGGGAGTACCGGAGTTGTAGTAGTAGTAGGATCTTCTAGTTGCATGCTAGTTGATCTGCTTTTGGCTCCTCCGCTCCTGAATATGACAAGATGAGGTGGAAAACACAAGTCGGGGGAAGAAAAGATACGTAGGCGTGCCATGTGATCCGAAAAAAGAAAAACAAATTCGTTATGCATAGATTACAACGTTTCTTTAGTAAACTTCAGCACTTTTTCCAACCCGTCAGTGTTCATTGCTTTTTCCTTTATCCACTCTTTCATTTTTCATCAAAAAGATATCCACTCATTTCTTACCGGTTACGGTCGTATAAATATTGATGAACAAGAAAAGGCAGAGTATTGCGCATATGGCACCAATGAGTACGTTCTGATAATGACATATTCATATTGTGAAGATTGTGGGGGTAGAGATCAGACTGGAAAGAAGTGTGTTCTTTTATACGACTTTTTTACTTGAGCCTGATGAGTAGATGGATGAACACTTTTCATTGTAATCGACAAACAAAGTAAATGAAGGCTCATATGTGGCTTGGCCTTTTTCTATGCAAACCCATCATTACACTTCTTAGATATTATGCCATTATGAATCTTATCGTATGTTTAAAGCTAAAAAGGGAGTATGTAATGAAGTTACCGAGTTTTTGAACACATATAGCACCTTCAATCCATGTTTGTTCGAGATCGAGATTACAAAATCCGGACTGGATTATTCGATAGATCTGAATTAGTTTATCTGGATTCGATCTTGTTTTTATTTGTCAACCTAATTCTATTTTTGCACTCATTAAATTGGACTGACCTCATAACTTATGTTTTTCAGTCTGTTATATAAAACAAAATAACACAAAAGACAGAGCCAAATCTGTATTGGGATCCCGTCAGTCCAGTTCTTACCTAACAAAACAAGACTGGATCCTGATTGGGTTATTTGGGATTAGCGCATATGTGGCACAAAAAGACAACGTCCAGTTCATATTAGACCCGAACCAAACAACCCCTCATCAATCTGGATTCCTTAAGAATATGTGTGTGTCGTATGGCATGTATTTAATAGTTGCTCTGGTAGGTTCAATTTCAGTTTTTTTTTTGGAGTTTCTTATTTTTTATTTAGCTTGCAAAATCCTACTTCTCATGCATAGATAGTTAAATACATTTGCAACAATTATAACAAATATATAATTTTGAATATATTTGTTGTGTATTCTGTCCAGATTTACTATTTTAGTCGTACATTATGTTTCTATCATCATAATTACTTTTTTTGTCCAGTGAGTCACTTTTCTGACCATATAGCTAATTTTTGGGCTAACGGGTAGAGAAATCCAAGCTACCTGCATGGGTATTGAATGAATACTCATATATATAAATATATAAATATATATATATATATATATATATATATATATATCTTTGTGTGTGTATATATATTCATATATATATATATACATATATATATACATACATATATATATATGTATATATATACATATCTATACATATATATATATATATATATATATATATATACATATACATATCTATACATATATACATATATATACATACATATATATATATATATATATATATATATATATATATATATATATACATACCTAAATATATATACATATATACATAGATACATACCTAAATATATATACATATATACATATATGTATATAGTGATAAGAACTATATACAAGAAAATTGCACAACTCAATATACAAGACATTGAGGCATTATTTTAAAAGAACTATAGTGATAATCCATTAGCCCTTTGGAATATCAGTCAAGAATGGGCTACAATCGAACTAATTGAAGACAATAAAATAATCATAGTAAAACCCATGAGATATAATCATGTTGATATTGAAGAATTCCGTACCCAATTACAAGAATTAGAGACATCACAATTAATACAGAAATCAAAAAGCCCTCATTCTAGTCCAGCATTCATGGTAAGAAACCATGCAGAAATTAAAAGAGGAAAAGCTAGAATGGTAGTAAATTACAAACAACTAAATCAACATACAAAGTTTGATGGATATTTTCTCCCACACAAAGAGACATTAATAAATATGACGAGAGGTAAAAATATTTATTCAAAATTTGACTGTAAATCGGGATTTTACCAAATACGATTGGATAAAAAAAGTATACCATTAACAGCATTTAGTACTCCACAAGGACATTATGAATGGACGGTAATGCCTTTTGGATTAAAAAATGCTCCGCAGATATATCAAAGAAGAATGGACAAAGTATTTGAACCATATAATTCTTTTTGTCTAGTATATGTTGATGACATTTTAATAGCCAGTAAAAATGAGGAAGAACATTATAAACATTTACAAATATTTTCCCTTCTTTGCCAAAAAGTAGGGATAGTATTATCTAAAAAGAAAATAGAAATTTGTAAATCCAAAATAGAATTCTTAGGACTAAAGTTAGACTCAAGCGGAATAGAACTACAAGAACATATTGTAGAAAAAATTGTTATGTTTCCAGATAAAATAGAAGATAAAAAACAATTACAAAGATTTTTAGGATGTTTAAATTACACTGAACAATTTATAGAAAATTTGGCAAAATTAAGGAATCCCTTACAAAAACTATTAAAGAAAAATACTATTTTTCTTATGATGGAGGAACTCATAAATCATGTTAGATTTATAAAAGAAAAATGTAAAAATCTACCAAGATTAGATCTTCCTTTAGAAAACGACGAATTAATAATAGAAACTGATGCCTCAGAAGAATTTTGGGGAGCAGTCTTAAAAAAGAAAGACGAACAAAAGGAAAAAATATGCAGATATACATCTGGAACATTTACAGATACAGAAAAAAATATCATTCAAATGAAAAGGAATTATTAGCATTAAAAAAGGGAATTAAAAAGTTTTCCTATTTTTATTACCTAAAAATTCCTAGTAAAGTTGATAATACTCAGGTAAAAGCTTTTATTAAAAATAATTTACCATCCACGCCAGAATATAAAAGACTAAGTAGATGGCAAACATTCTTTGCAGAATATATTTTTGATATAGAAATTATTAAAGGAGAAACTAACGTTCTTGTAGATTTTTTATCAAGAGAATACAATGGAGCAGGTTGACAAAAAACTTGCAGAATTGGAAGCTCGACTGCAAAGGAATTGTAATTTGTTACAAGAAAATTACGTAGAATTAGTAGAGATGATCCAAAAGCAAGATCAAATTATTGATAACATAGAAGAAAGTAAACAAGACATTGCAGGAATAATTGCAGATTTAAACTGCTTTAGAAGGGAGATTCAACAAAAAGGATCAGAAACAATAAGGACGGATAAAATGACAGGTAAAAGGCCGATAGACATATCCCTTCAAATTTCTGATTCTGTCAGAAAAAATATTGAAAATACAAGCATGATGGCAAAAGAAAGCAGCTTTAAAACTGCTAAGACCAGCTTTACAGCTGAGAATACTATCTCCTCGGAGAAAGAAAGTAGCCAAGTGGCAAGAAGCAGTTTTCAAACTGCTATTTCTTCAAAAAATAGTTCCCGCCTAACAGCGGAGAATATGATCTCTTCGGAGAAAGAATCCCGCAATAAAGAAAAAAATATAAAATTGATGCCCGAAAGGATATTAAAATTCTGGGTATCTCAAAATGAGCAGGAGTATGTCCTGCAATTAAGTCTTGTAGAGTTTTTAACAAAAAATGAAAATGAATATAGAACTTTATTAGAGATTGTTTACAATCTCAAAATGACGGAAACATGTGTTCCAGATCATACGAGAATATATCCCAGGATTAACTTTGACAAAGGAGCTGATTCAAGAATAATCAGAGACTGTTTCAGAATCGAAGCAGCAAATTTAATATATTTAAGTCAAGACCTTGGAGAAATAAAAGGACTTCCCCAAGATATTTCCAGAGCAGTTAGAGAATTTAAAAACAATAGTCCACTAGTAAAACCTACTAGTGACATTTATATCAAGATTTTCTCAGCATCGGAGGACTGGGAAAAATTAAAGAAATTCAGTCCAATACACTGCATTCAAATTGGGGTATCTTCCCCAGAATACGTCAAAGAAATTGACGCAGATCATAGTGAAGAATTTGAGGAGAACAAGGTTAACAAGGAATTTGTTGAAACAAGAAGGGCATTAGGATTAAAAGTCCTTTGCCAAGTATTGGAAAAATTAATTAATGAAAATCGAAGTTGGCTTCATAAAGCTTCAGATAACACAATTATTTTATCAAATACGAGAACAACTAATACATCCACAAAAATCAATTTAGAAAGGTTTCTAAAAAGAATAGAAACCGGACAAATCAGATCAAGCGACAAATGTCAGCAGATATTTTGCCAACTTAGAAGACATGAAGGGAAAATATACCCCGCATGTCAAGATAAGATGGAAAGAGACAACCACAGCAGCACGAGCCGGTAAAAGCATTCTAGAAGAAAACACGTCATCAATGACGTAAGAAGACACTCACAAGAAGAAAAGATGAAGGGCTCTCCACCGGATAGATGTGCGTTGGAGAAAGATTTCAAAAAGTAGAATGCTTGCCACCAGAAAGGTGTGCGGCAATCATGTAAACAAAAAAGAAAGAAGCATCAATGTAACGGAGAGAGCGTCTATATAAGCTCTTGAGGGCTAGTAGGAAGGGGCACTCGTAGTTGGAGAGAGTCCCAAGAGTTGCTATGTATGTACATTATGTCTTGCAATAAAAAGAGCAGAATCTCAATTCCCTAATTTTATTGCAGATTTCATTTCAAGTTCTTGAGATGATTATTGGGTGTTAATTCCATAAGTGTAGGAAACAAGCTCTAGCCTGAAGATCATAATCCTTGTACTATCATAGAGTAGGAAAGATAGTGTGTAACCCGTTACACCCCCAGTTCTTTCTATCTTCATCGGTCGAGAGTTATCTCTCCCTTATTCCATCCCGGAGGCCATCGTCTAGAAGTCTGACCAAGCAAAGAAGTGCACAAGGACACAGGGACATGAAGGCTATAGGATGATGAAGAGTCTGAGATCCGGAACGTCAAAGTCTAAGGAATACTTCTCATAGAAATCGTTAAGAGAAGATCGACTGGCGTTGAAGATAAGAGGAAGCGAGGTGGGCAACACAGGTATACAGATTATCTTGCTATCTATGATACTCAGAGAGTTATTGTCTTCTTTTTGGATGCTAGTTTCTTACACTATGAATTTAATTATGCGAAAACCTCGTAGTATAAGGGAGAAGATATTAAGAATCCAATCTAAAAAATGTAAATGTAATAATTGTAGACAAAATGATAAAGCTAAGAAAGCATACAACACCCATAAGGGTAGTTCGAGTATGTTTTCAAAGCATGATAACATAATAAAAAATGTCTGCACCAACGAAGTGGTATCAGAGCCATGTAACGATTCAAAACACAAAGATAAAATTGTGAGAAACTAATTTAATGAGTTAGAAGATAATAACATATATGAAGCTTTAGATCTGGAATTTGAAGTTAATATTGAATAATATGTATAAGAAATTAGATGTACAGGTTCATGAAAATCATTCAAAGAACTTTCAGAAAATCCAAGAAATGATAGTAGAATTACAAAGAACAATGGAATATTTGTATGAAAAACAAAATAACGAATGTTTATAAAAAATAAACCTATTCCAAACAAGTGGAAACGAAATAAGTCTATGTCCTCTTCAGATAGATGACTTTAAAATCGAACAATTAGAAAATAGATACTTAGAAGCCGAAGTAGAAGAATTAGACAGTCTAAGTCAAGAAATAGTAAGATTAACGGAAAAAGTTAGAACAGTAAACATGAAACCACTACAGGAAGAAAGTTCTGGAAGTCAGGTTACCATGCCAACAACAATCCCTAGAGGACAAGATGAGATACCAGAACAATTAAGAATGAGATATTAGTCAAATCCTAGTTTTAGGAGAAAACTTACTGATAGAAATAGATACGAAGGAATAAACTGGGCATCAGATAGAAGACCAAGTAATATTGCTATAGAAACCTCAGTTGATTATATGAATCAAGAATATATTAGTGCTAACGGAATTTATTTAAATTTAAATTGTGTAAAAAATATAGACGAAGCCATAACAAGATGGGCAAAAGCCACATATTTATCAATAACATCACAAAGCTATGATGTAGAAACAGCATCAAGATTTTGTCATTTAACCATCCAAGGAATCATAGCAGATTGGTGGAAAGGATTAACTGACAACGATAAAGAAGCAGTAAGAGGAACAACAACCACACTAGCTCAAGTAGTAAATAATTACGAGAATGAATTAAGAAGAGAATTTTTAGGTGAAACGTGGAATGTAAATAAAGACACAGAAAAAGAAAAAGAAAAATAGAGATTTATCTTTTTATTATATAACTTAAAACTCTGTGATATGTGCCAAATCGATGAATATATATATGTAAATTTTAGGAATATTTCTATAAAATATATGATAGAACAGATAAAGAAAATGTTACCAGTAAAAGTTTATTAAACCTATTTTATGCTAAGGTACCCAACCCATGGGGATTTAAAGCGATGTAATTATATCCTCAATATATCGGACAAAGAGCAGATACATTAGGAGGAAGGATAGAATTCCTAAGAATGAAATTAAAAGAATGATGTGCAGAAGCCACACTAAGTAGAAAAACAAATAAAGTAGTAAAACAAGGACTTTGTTGTTCCCAATTAACTCATCCAACAACTATAGGATGCGAACCAATGAGGTACAACAGAAGAAACAAATATAAATTCAAGAAAAGGAAAAGGTTTGGATTTAAACCTAAATCGAAACAAAAATATTACAGAAGAAAGAAAAATTATAAAAAAAAGAAACCAAAAGAATGTAAATGCTTTATATGTCAGGAAATAGGACATTATGCTAATGAATGCCCAAAAAGAGGATCTAAGAAGATTAATCAAAAGCAATTCGAGGAAATTATAGAAGAAGAACTTTCTGAGATCGAAGATATTCAATAATTTGTCCAAATAACTGATGATGAACAATCTGATGGATCAATCTATTATTTCTCAGACACGGAATCAGTCTGAAGAAGAAATAATAGAAGAATATCAGGAAGAAGCAGGAAACTTCTTGCAAGAGGTATTAATAAATAGAAAATTATTTAATAGAATAAGAAACACTGAATTACACCCGCTGAATAAGGTGTCACACTGAATAGGTGTTGAATAGCTTCCATACGACATAGTGAAGAAGGTGCTACTTACAGCCACCCCGCTGAATACCAATGCTCAAGACACCTGGGCCTGGTGTCTCACTGACGCAGGCTTATTTACTACCAGAAGTGCCTATGAGATCATCAGGTCGGCAAAGGATGTAAGAACTGATGGAAAATGGGATTTTGTGTGGACAATGAAAGCTAGTATGAAAATAAAGTTCTTCTTCTGGCTCATAGGACACAATGCCCTATTAACGAACAGTAGAAGAGTTGCTCGCAACTTGACTATGAGCAGCCACTGCCCGATATGTGGTCTACAGGAGGAAACTATTCTCCATGCCTTGAGGGACTGTGAGCAGGCTGCGCAGGTTTGGAAGGGGATCATAAGTCAGAGGTATTGGGATCAATTTTTCAGAGAGCAAATTACTTGGAACTGGCTACAAAATAATTTGAATACCCCTGCACCTCATTGCATTCAGTTCGCCACCGGCTGCTGGCAACTCTGGAAACACCGGAACCTACAGGTTTTTGAAAAAAAAAAGAAGCTAAGTGTGACCCACCTGAAAAACCTCATTGTCAAAGAAGTACTTATCAACACAAAGGCATGGATTTCTGATCATCCGCAAAAACAAATGAGAGTAATCACATTGGCTGGACTAGACCGAAGCAAGGCGCGTTGAAGATCAATACTGATGCCGCCTTCAATACGACAACCCGAAGAGCTGCTATTGCTGCAGTATGCTGGGATGATAGAGGCCAATGGCGTGGTGGTTGGGGCAGGACCATTCAAGCTGATAGTGCCCTTGAAGCTGAAACTCGAGCGGTTGAGCTTGCTGTCGAGATCGGACAAGACCTAGACTGTGATAATATTTGCATTGAAACAGATTGCATGAATGCTAAGATGGCTATTGATGACGAAGGCCCAAGTTTCCCAAAGTTATCCAGATGGACTATTGCAGTGCAAAGTGGGATGAAACCAGGTTGGTACTGCGCACACACTAAACATGAGGGGAATAGGGTTGCAGACCAACTAGCTAAATTCCATATCAAAAACAACCGTGGCTCTTATTACTATAGGAGTCCACCTAATCACATTGTTGACCTAGTCAACATGGATATCTATAATGGTAGTAGTACTACCAAGTTTAATTCTGTTTTGAGTAGTTTAAATTGTAATAGTTTGCTTCAGCTTGCAAGAGAGGGGCGAGATGAATAAAAAGGCCCTCTGACTTCTTTAAAAAAAAAAAGAAACACTGAATTAAGATTAGAAAATTCTGATGGATTTAGAACATCAATTTTTGAGAAAATTATCCAAAGAAAACATATTTTTTATTACGGAATAACTAATAGAGAAATGCCTATGCAAATAGAATATACTAGAAATAGAATAAATATACCTTTATTACAAAAGGGAGATTTAATGAGAAAAATGGAAAAAATAAAAGATAGATCTAAAATAGGATGGATTCACATAGGAGCTATTCAAATGATGATTAAAGCAACTTTTAGAGAAGGAATAGATTCACCTATAAATATTGTATTAATGGATAATAGGATTAATGATAGAAGAGATGCTATGTTAGGAATATTATAAGGAAATCTTAGTCATTAGAAACTAATATTTAATATTTATCCAAATATAAGTGTAAATATTAGAGATAATAATATAAACAGAACCTTAAGTTTAATACATGATTTTCAAAGAACAGAATTCATGAAAAAAGGATCCATTCCTTACTCGATAACGTATATAATAAGCTATGCTCTTAGTAATACACATCACTCTGAAAAATTTGAAGATAAATATATTATAATGCTTCCTAATATATTTAAAGATATAGGAAAAATTACTAAGCCAGATATAATATCAGAAATAGAAATACCAGAAAACATAAACATAGATGTTTCAGAAAAACCCCTAGTAACAGATAATAAAATCCCAAGGAGATTACGATATGAGGGAAATCAATTACAATTAACAAATGGAGACAGAATAGAATAAGCTAGAGCAAGCATGGATAGATATAATGGAAGATTACGACCAATATTAAGAAATTTGCCAAGAACGACAAGTTTAAGAATTTTAGCAGACAATAGAAATGCTAGAAATTATAAATTATATGGAAAATATTTTAATGGGCAAGAATGGAATATGACTACAATATTAATAGACTCAGGGGCAGGAGCCTCATTTATACATATATGTATCTCAGACTGAGCAGGAGTATGACCTGCAATTAAGTCTTGCAGAGTTTTTAACACTCAGGGGCAGAAGCCTCATTTATCCAACAAGGAATGATACCTTATATAGAAAAAATACCCATAGGATCACCTTATGCATATATGAATTTTGATGGACAAGAATATGAAATTACACATCAAGCCATAGTTCCAATTGAAATATAAGATATAAAAATTGATATAACACTCTATGTACAATCAAACAGTCGTAATGACGACATAGAAATTATACTAGGAATGAGTGCATTACAACAAATGGAACCATTTTCACTACATATATATATACATATTCATACATACATATATATATATACTCTACCGACCAACCACCAAAATCCTAGCTTCCACCCCAAAATGGTATCAGAGCCAAGTTAGGGGCGGTTGGTATATACTTGTGTCTCTTTCTCTTTCTCTTTAGGGGTGAGAGTTCAGCGTCTTCCTTCTTGGGGTTCTAGGGTCTGAGGCCTCCTTATCGTAGTGGTAGCCCGTTGCACCTGCTTTAGCTGTGATAGGTATTTAGGGTTTTGTAGGGCTAGGTTTAGCTATTGACAGGACACCTATTATCTCCACAGAAATCAATACCCCAACTCTTCTATGTTAGAATTCATCCCTAATGACCAATGGAAAGAATACTCTCTAGAATTTCTGCCAATTCCCATACAAACCCTTCCATAATTCAAACAATGTCAATAAAAAGTTGTGAACAAAGTAATTTTGAAAATATAGAACAATCCATTCAAAATTGGGAAATGCCAAAAGTTCCCATAAAAGACATCTACTTTAAAGGTGGTTTTCGATTGATGTCCAACTATTATATCAAAACTATTGAAAAAACTATATCAGTTACATCTTCACAAGAATGCATACAACTTCTATCTAAAAGAGATATAAACATGATAAAAAATAACTCAAGATACAACTTCATTCATTTAGGATTAGTCCAAATATCTTCTGAATCCTTAACGAGAAAAGGTATAAATTGTTCAATACTCCTATCCCTTAGAGACTATAGGCATCTAAAATTTTTAGATTCCCTTCTTGAACTCGTAGAATCAACATTAGATGATGGACCTATTTACTTTGATGCATTTCCTAATTTCTCAAGTTCCCTTTCCGACACAGGCCTTTTGAAGGTCTTAACCTTGAATGTGCAAACATCAGGATTTGACATGGATCCAAATTCTAAAAATATTGTACTAGGTTATAGAGTTTTCTTCAAGGCCATGAACACAGTAACTCTTCAATCCATAATTTTCCCAAAAAAGGGGCTTACAACTCTTTTTCTAACCAATATAAAAAACAAAGCCATTATTCCTAAAGCCTTGCGATGGGAGGAAGTTAAGCTCCCAGAACATTGGACCATGCCACAAGCAAATGAACTTGTACCTAGAGAAAATACCAAAATACAAAATATTATTGAGCACATTAATGGTGATGTAGAAATGAGTTTCTGTCCTTTGGAAAGAAGAAATTCTACTTCATCTCAGTCTATGAAAAACACCTTATAAGTTGGTTCTTCTTCATATTTACATATAGATCACAATAAACGTGAACTATCCAACACTATGAATAGAAGGCCTATAGGAATATCCTACTCAGTATATGAACACATTGAATATGAACCCTCTAAATCTGATTTCAAAGTCGCATGCCTACTTGAAGACAACTATAATAACTTTGAAATTAATAAAGAATTATTAAAGAAATACTTTTTATCTGATAATAATAAACCAAAAGTCAAATGGTTTTTTACACATTTTGATAAATATGAAAGGTCGGCTATAAGAGATCTATGGTATTCTCAAATGAAATAGTTAAATGGGAATATATATTTCTTTGATTGGTATGAATCTAATTATCTTAGATCCTAAGTGAGGATCGTACTATGGTAATAGAAAAAACTATCCTTAACATGGAAACATGCTTCAAAAGATGAAGAAGTTGAATCAATTCATCCACCCTTTCAAGCTATAAAATTTGGAGAAAATGACACCAGGACCAGTCCATTAAAACAAATGGAATATATTCAAGAACCAACTAAAACACACCATATAGCACATATAAGTGAACAAAATAACTATACAAATATAAATCATCAAACCTTTAGAAAACAAACTGAAATGATAGAGACAATGCTTATTGATACTGGCAAAGTACCAATATATCAAAAGAAAGTAGAAACAAAAAAATTGCCACTAATTGTTCCTCAAACTATAAATGGAAATATTATATTAGGTAAGAAGTCACCCATTAAGTTCGATAAACAACTCGATGAATTAACACATGAAATCACAAGTCGGCTAGACCAATTAAATTTTCAAAAATCAACTGTTAATACAATATATGGAGACTCGTCATATTCATATGAAGAAGAGATACCTAAGAATCTACAACTAAATACAATCAGCTTTGGTAAAACTGCTCAATTTTCAAAAACAAAAAATTATTACTCTAGACCAACATTGGTTGACCTACAATTTGAAGAAATTCTTGATCTTACTTAATGTCAATTTGATGGCCAATCTCTTATAGAATGGAACTTAGATGGATTTTTAGAATACCAAATATTACAAATTTGCCATCAAATATTGATATATGCCAATGCTTGTCGAGCTCATGGTAGTCTTAAAACCACAATTGCCCAAATGATAACTTCATCATTTACGGGTCAGTTAAGAGGACGGTGGATTAATTATATTAGTGAAATACACAGATAAGAAATAATTCAAGCTATAAAAAGAAATGAGCATGGTTCTCAAATTAAGTTAGAAAATGGTCAACCCCAATCAGACGTAGTATATACTCTAATAGGAAACATAATTCAACATTTTATAGGCCATAATGGCACTATATTAGAAAAACTTAGGGACAAACTAATGAACTTGACATGTAAGAGTCTGAGTGATTTTCGTTGGTATAAAGATGTTTTTCTTTCTAAAGTTTTCCAATTCACATATTGTAATTTTGTTGTTTGGAAAGAAAAGTTTTTATCTAGATTACTTGCTTTACTCACTGTAAAGGTATGAGAACATATTAGACAAGCATATAATAACATTGTCCCTCTAGAACATATATCCTGTGGGGAAATAATACAAAGAATAAACCAAATAGGACTATCTCTTTGTAATTCCTAAAAATTAAAAAAATCGATTAAAAAGACAACAAACAATAGATAAAAAGGAACTAGGAGAATTTTGTTATAAATTTGGATGGGACATGGATTTACCAAAATAAAAGAAACAACACAAAATCTACAAAATGTTTAGTGAAGATAGTAACAAATCAAAGAAGAATTATACAAAAAGAAAACAAATAAGAAAAGTAGATAATAAGAAAAACATAACATTTTACAATTGTAACGAAAAAGGGCACTATGCAAACTAATGTTTTAAATGAGATTTCAAGAAAAAAGTTAATGAATTGTTATTAGAATCAAAAAGTATTATGCCAGAAGAACTTGATACTTTTGTTAGTAAATTAAATCTAAATGAATCCTCAGGATCAGAAAATGAAGAAGGATGTCAGTGTAATTACTATAACAATGAAACATCATCAGATGAAATTCATGTCTTAACTAGTGAACAACAATTTATACTTGAGACCATGGATTCCATCCAAGATAAACAAGAAAGAAGCACTAAACTTGCAAAATATCTCAATATGATTATAGACAAAAAATCAGACAATAAAACAGAATCAAAAGCAAATGAGTTCTACTCATTTTATCATGTAATGAAAAAAATTGAACATGAAAAAACTAATGATAAACATATTTCAATAGAAGATTTGTGAAAAGAACAAAATAAAAATAGAATAGAAATCATTGAACTAAAAGATAAGGTTGAAAATCTTCAAAAATATATATATGAAAAGTATAATGATGATGAGGATGAACATATATTTAATACAATGCTGGGAGAATGCTCAAATAAAAACCAAGTCGATGAAACAAGGGAAGATAATGAAGATTCCTTTGTTAATAATCTTTAAGAATTTGTTAAGAGAAAATGGAAAGGTGAAGTGACTATAAAAATTAATGACTTCACCCTAGAAGGGATAGCTTTATTTGATTATGGAGCTGATCTTAATTGTATAAGAGAAAACCTTATACCAAAAAAACATTACGAAACAACTAACCATGATGTTAATTTTGCTACAAAAGATAAACTCAAAGTAAAACATAAAATTTCTGAATCACACATATGCATCAACAATAATAATATTAAAACATCTTTTATCCTTCCTCAAAATATAACTGAGGATATTATCATTGGGACACACTTTATTAATAAAATTCTCCCTATATTAGTTCTTGAAAAAGGGGTTCATACTTGAATTAACAATAACTTTTTAACTTTTGAGTTTAGGAAGAAACCTGAACTTATGTTCTTAAAGAAAATAACACATGCAATTAGATTATAAAGATAATTTCATTGATGCATTTACTATTTCATAAGAGACACATCAAAAGGATGTTCTAAATATTTATTGTAGTTTATATGACTTCTTCACAGAAATCTCAAAATATGTCTGCATCAACATTGAAAGTTTGTATCCCAGAGGTATGTTCAAAATCAAGTATTTCTACTAAGGAAGGTAACGATCAAATGGAAGTAGATTTCCCAGCAAAAAACATATCAAAATTCATATTCAAAACATTAATACATACAATAACTTTAGAAAATGAAGACTTATCGAAAGAAACAAAAACTTTACTGCAAAATTACCTTCCTGATAAATATAATTTTATTCTGACAATGCTTGGAAAGAATCACTACGATTATGAGAAAATTCTCATAGAAACTGGTAGTGGAAAAATATTTCATAATTTTAGAGACAAATCAAAAAAGAAGATGATATCCTTTTCTCAATTAAAAACCCAAAAAATTATCACCATTTCAGAATGGAACAATGATGGAAATCCTAATATTCCAAGAAGATTTAAAGACAAACATCAACCCCAGTATTACAATTACTGGGACTATCAAGATGCTTGGAAAATTGGATTATGTATTCAAAATAGTCAAATGACTCATTCATGGTTCATAAAATGATCTTATAGGTCTAACTTACCAAATTCGTTCTTCTACATTTTTTATGGAAAAATTATGGAGCTACTCGGGAAATATTCACACAAAATCTTAATAATTAGGTTCCATTATTTGAAAATTTAGATCAAGAAGATCTTAACATACTAATATGTTATTGTGATTATGGAATCCCATGGATTATGCAAGGGAAATGGGGAAAAGAAACTAATGTCTTTTTACCCTACGTAGGAAGGCAAGTATTGATTAAATGGTGGGACAAATTCAACATAGAGCCTATTTTAAAGGGAAAGTTAATATCAACTGCAGTTTTTTATTATCTTATTGATCAAGAAACTAAAAGGGGGCCTCCATATAAGAAAATAAAATTATTAAGAAAGTCTCTTATAAGAGACCCTAAAATGGACAATTCTCAATTAATTATATTTGATGAAATCCTAGATCCAGAAAATATTCCAATCCTAGATATTATTCAAGGAGAAAGTAACTTTGAAGATGGAGCTGATTGTTATGGATTACTCGATTCAAAATAATGGGTAAAAATACCTTGCTGAAGAAGTGATAAAAGAAGAAAAGACAAGATATCTCTTCCCTATACATAAAGACAAAAGACAGTTGTCAAGACTCAAAGTAGAAAAAGATTAAGTGGCATCTGAAAAGGAAGATGAAGGATATCTGTCAAAAGTCACAAAGACAAAAGAGTACGTGGAAGACACAATAAATATTGCCATTCATGTAACAAAAACACTTCTCAAAGACACTAACTAAAGTAAACAAGTGGCAAGAGAAACACTTTCGTCCACACCATAACAAAGGTCTATAAAAGGCAAAGAAGATTTGTGATAGCCACAACACTCTTCCACCCAAAGAGCTCCCCTTGCTTATTGTGCTTCGTTATTGTAGTAGGAAGTGTCTTAGATCGAAATTCTCTTCCTTAGAGAATTTCCAAGTCTTGTAATCCTTCTTCCACTTCACTTATATTGTAATTTCATCTATATAGTCATGTGTTCTTCTTTTCCACATATTTTTTGAGTGTAAACCCTCCAGTTGCTAATAAAATTTCCATTTTGTTAAGATCATTTGTGTGTGCATGTTCTTCCCTCTTTGAATCATAATCAAAGATCCTTTCTTTGTCTAAAGCCAGATCAAAAGATCTTGACGTGCTTTGGCATTCAACGCTCTCGAAGAACAACCATCATCTACGCTAGTAATCAGTAAGTTTTCTACTATTTTTTAATTAGTTTTAATTAGTTTTACTTAAGCATTCCCCTTACTTTGTAAACGAAATAAATGCCTATTAACCTTTAATCACAAACCCTGATCCACATCTAATCACCTTAATCACAAACCCTAATTCACATCTAATCACTCACCTCTATCATTTACCCAAACACAAATCAGCCCTTCCTACACCAATACTCCAACACCGCATTCCAACAACTCTCTACTGACCATCCACAAATATCCTAGCTTGTAATCCTTCCTCCACTTCACCTATATTTTAATTTCATCTATATAGTCATGTGTTCTTAGTTTCCACATATTTTTCAAGTGTAAGCCCTCAAGTTGCCAATAAAATTTCCATTTTGTTAAGATCATTTGTGTGTGAATGTTCTTTCCTCTTTGAATCATAATCAAAGATCCTTTATTTTTCTAAAGAAAGATCAAAAGATCTTGATGTTCTTTGGCATTTAATTCTCTCGAAGGACAACCATCATCTATGTTGGTAATCAATAAGTTTTCTACTAATATTTAATCAGTTTTAATTATTTTTAAATAAGCATTCTCCCTTCTTTGTAAAAAAAATAAATGCCTATTAACCTTTAATCACAAACCATAATCCACATCTAATCACCTTAGTCACAAATCCTAATCCACATTTAATCACTCACCTCTATAATTTACCCAAACACAAATTAGCCCTTCCTACTCCACCAATTATTTTCCTACTCCACCAATACTCCAACACCGCATTCCACCAACTCTCTACTGACCAACCACCAAAATCCTAGCTTCCACCCCAAAGATAGTATCAAAGCCAAGTTAGGAGTGGTTGGGATATACTTATGTCTCTTTCTCTCTCTCTAAAGGGGTGAGAGTTCGGGGTCTTCCTTCTTGGGGTTCTAGGGTCCGAGGCCTCCTTGTCGTAGTGGCAGCCCGTTGCACCTGCTTTATCCGTGGTAGGCATTGAGGGTTTTGTAGGGCTAGGTTTAGCTATTGATAGTCTACTTAGTAATCCCTTGGTTGATGGTTTCAATCTCTCACCCACAAACCTTTCTCAGTGTATCATATTCAATTTTCTTTCAGAAATATCTAAGTCTGAGGCCTCCTTGTCGCAGTAGTTCAACTTTTGACAGGACACTAGGAATCAACTTATTTAAAAGAGAATAAGATTGCTCAATAAAATCAATATTTATATCAAGCTCCTTTGGTTTTAAAATTTTTAATATTTAAGCCTTAGATCTCTTTTTTTTACAACTGTATCTTCACAAGGCTATTTAAAAATTATCTCAATAGAAATAAGAAAATACATTGAATAAAACTCTTAACTCACTAATAGGCATCAATGAAATAGTAAATACCCTTCAAACCATAAATGAAAGTAATTTAATGGTAAATAAAAATAATTTCATCATCGACAAAGAAAAGCTAAGAGAAGAATTTTTATCTGTTAGAAATCAGTTCAAGACAAAACAATTTTATGAAAACTTTGATAGAAAAGAAAGAGATTACATTAGAGAAAAATGGTATTCACAAATGCAATACCATAGAAAAAATATACATTTCTTTGAATGGTATAAAAATTATTATATCAAAGAACTTAAAGAACAAATCTATAGGCTTGTTCCACTGTGGTATGAGCCTAATAAGTCTGACAGTAAAATTAGACCATTGCATCATGAAAACCCTCCTCAAAACCTATCAGTCCAAAATATTACAAACAAGAGTAATCTACAATTAAAAGAAGCAATTTCTCATTCTTTCAATAATAAACAAATGATTGATAAAGTAAAAAATCTATCTAAAACTAGAAGTAAAGAAAGCAAAGATAACTCTCTAAAGGTATTAAGCATAGAACAATACTTGATTCTTGAAACTATTAATAATGATAAAAATGATCAAGAAAATTTAAAATTCTTTTCAAAATATATCAAAATTAATAAAAAAGAAATCAACTTTAAAAGTAGTCCAAACCAAAATGTTTCATATGATACTAAAAGAGAAACTAAAAAACAACCGACTCTAAAAGACTTCAAAAGAGAACAAAAAATTATTAAAAAAGAGATAATGGATTTAAAAGAATCTAAAAAGGCATATGAAAATTCAGAAAGTCAAGATAATAACAAACAAGATAAATACAAAAACAAATCCCTAAATAGCATCCAACAATATATAAAAAGAAAATGGAAGGGAGATGTTATAATTAAAATTAACCAAGATTTCACTATTAAAAAACTAGCTTTATTTGATTCTGGAGCAAACATAAACTGCATTAGAGAAGGACTAATACCAACCAAATATTTTCAAAAAACCACACACAATGTCAATTCATGCATAATGACAAATTACAAATCAATTATAAAATCCCTAATGTCCATGTTTGTATAAAACATACATGTATTAAAACTACTTTCATGCTAGCCAAAAATATAACTGAGGATAAAATCATAGGGACACCATTCTTGAATAAAATACTACCTATTATAGTAAATACAAAAGGAGTACATGCTAATATAAATGAAAAAATGATTACCTTTAAGTTCAAAAATGAACCCAAAGTGTCATTTCTACAACAAATAAACACTTCAATCAAATACAGAGAAAACTTCATTAATGAACTTAACACAAAAATAGAAACTGAACGAATTCATAATAAAATCAAAAGCAGTAATTTTCAAAAACTAATAATAGAATTTTAAGAAAAAGTTGAAAAAGAAATATGTTCCATACTACCCTCAACATTCTGGCATAGAAAGAAACATGAAGTTACTTTACCATACATTAACAATTTTGATGAAACTAAAATCCCAACTAAAGCCAGACCCTTCAAAATGACTCAAAAGACTTTTAGAAATATGTAAAAATGAAATAAAAGAACTTGAGACAAAGAAATTAATTAGACCTAGCTTCTCTCCATGGAGTTGCATTGCCTTCTATGTAGAAAATGCATCCAAAATAGAAAGAGGGGCTCCTAGGCTTGTCAATAATTACAAACTTCTAAATAAAGTACTCCAATGGATAAAATATCCAATTCCTAATAATCACGACCTAATCAAAAGAATACATGGGGCTAATATTTTCTCAAAATTTGATATGAAATCTAGATTTTGGCAAATACAAATAAGTGAAGAAGATAGATATAAAACTGCCTTCATAGTACCTTTTGGTCACTATGAATGGAATGTTATGCCTTTTGGGCTAAAAAATGCTCCATCAGAATTATAAAAAATAATGAATGAGATATTTAATCCATATACTTATTTTAATATTTTCTATATTGATGATGTACTTATTTTCTCTAAAGACTATGAACAACATTGGAAACACCTAAACACATTCCTTCAAATAATAAAACATAATGGACTAGTAGTTTCCGCTAAAAAGATGAAACTATTTCAAACAAGCATTCAATTTCAAGGACACAAAATAGAAAATGGAACTGTATAACCTATAATAAGATCCATAGACTTTGCTAACAAATTCCCATATGAAATCCTAGAGAAAAAATAAGTCCAAAGATTTTTAGGATGCCTAAACTATATATCTAATTTCTATGAAAATCTGGCACTAGATAGAAAACTCCTTACAGATAGACTAGAAAAGAGTCCAACAAGTTGGACCATAGATCACACCAAGGCTATTCAAAGAATAAAATCAAAATTCAATGGTTACCATGTTTAAATATCATTGACCCAGAGGCCTATAAAATAGTAGAAACATATGCATCAAATATAGGATATGGAGGAATTATTAAGAAAAAAATTGATAATAAAGAACATTTGGTTCGATACAACTCAGGAGTGTGGAATGAAACCAGAAAAAATTATTCACTATAAAAAAAGAAATATTAGCCATAGTTCTCTCTATTACGAAATTTCAAGTTGATCTTTTAAATAATAAATTTTTATTAAGAGTAGATTGTAAATAAGCTAAACTTGTCTTAGAAAAAGATGCAAAAAATCTTTCCTCAAAGAAAATATTTGATACATGGCAAGCAATATTACCTATATTTGATTTTGATATAGAATTCATAAAAGGAGAAAATAATTTTTTACCTAATTTCTTATCGAGAGAATTTTTGCAGGGAAATTGTCTTCAAAAAGACTAGCATGATTACATCAATTGTGGCTATTAAACAAAGTCCTCCTGCAATAATACAGACAAGGAGGGAGAAGGAAAATATAGAAAACATGGAAGTTGATTCATCAACTAAAACATCCTCTGAATTTATCCTAAAATCATCTGAAGAGGTACATATTCTTGACAATGAGGATCTCTCAAAATAAATTGAATATATAATAAATAAATATTTTCTTGAAGGATATAATCATATTCCCACCCTACCTTGGATAAACCAAATATACTATGAAAAAATACTTTTAGAAATAGGAAGTGCAAAAGTTTTTCATAATTATAGAGATAAATCCACAAAAAGAAACTTGTAGTTTTCTCAACTAAAAATTCAAAAAATAATCACATTATGTAAATGGAATAAAGAAGGAAACCTTAATATTCCAAGATGATTCAAAACATTCTATCAACCCCAATATTACAACTATTGGGATTATCAAAATGTGTGGGAAAAGGTTTTATATGTTCATAATACACTAATGAGTCACACATGGTCATTACAAACCAAATTGCCGAATAGGTTTTTCTATAAAGTTTGACAAAATTTTGGGGCAATAAGAAAAATACTCCCCACAATATTAAGCAAAAATATTATGGGGAATGACCTTATTGAGGAGGATCTAAACATGATGAAATATATCTCTTCTCATGGAATACAATGGTTTATACAATGGAAATGGGAGAAAGAAATAATTGAATTACCACCAATTCTAGAAAGACAAATACATGTCAAATGGTGGGACAAGTTTAATATTGATCCCATTTTAAAGGGAAAATGGATTCCAATACTAGTTTATGGATCCCAACATCACCAAGAAACTAAAACAAATAGAATATTTTCATTTAGTCAACTAAATCAAGAGTTGACAAGAAAAATTCAAATTGAAAACACAAATATTGAAGATAATCAACTACAATTGATGGTCTTTGAAGAAATGTCAAAAGTTATGGATGAAAATAGTCCAGAGGACTCAAATAAAATTGAAATTGAAGAAGATGGAAAAAAGGAAGAAAGTGAAAAAATAGTTACCATACAGTAAAAAAGTAATGGATAAAAGGTAAAAGTAAACAAAAATAATGGTCTGGTAAAAGATAAAAGGTGAATAGAAACAATGATGTGGTAAAAGTAAAAGCAAAATATTTGATACATTTTTCTTAAGATTCTATCTATAAAAAATGAAGTCACTCAAACATGGAAGTGACATCTCCATAAAAAAACAAATGGAGAAGAGGACAAGAATATTTTATTGCATGCATACAACAAGAAAGGCATCAAACACTTGTCTAGGATACAAGGTTGAATGAACAAGTGGAAAACACATCAAATTTGGCCACTACATCATCAACAAACACTTGTCAAAGACACAAATTGAAAAGAGCAAATGGCTAGCCAAGGAACTTCGTCCACTCCATCCAAAGTTTCTATAAAAGGCAAAGAAGTTGAAGAAGAAAGCAAGAGTTGTGATAGCCACACCACTCTTCCACCAAAAAAGCTTCCCTTGCTTGTTAAGCCTTAGTTCATGTAGTAGGAAGTTCTTAGTTCGAAATTATCCTTCCTTAGAAAATTTTCAAGTCTTGTAATCCTTCCTCCACTTCACTTATGTTGTAATTTCGTCTATATAATAACATTTTTTTTGTTTCCAAATATTTCTGAGTGTAAATGCTCCAGTTCCAATAAAATTTCCATTCATGTTTTGTTAAGTATGTGCATGTTCTTCCCTCTCTAAGTATCATCCCCCTCTTATAATCATAATCAAAGACTCTTGCTTTGATTAAAAAGAAGATCAAGGAGAATACTAAGCTTTAGTGACATTCCCGACAGTCACTCAGTGAGATCAATGGCGTGCTCTTCGCCAACTGTAAGTTCCCTATCATTATTTAATTAATTTTACGCAAGATGTAATGACCCCACCTCTTAGTAACCCCCAATTAAGGGAGACCAAGAGGTCAGAGTTGTTATCCCAATTTTTGGATCAAAGGTTCAACAAATAATCAATAATAATTTTCAAATTCTACAAAACTAAACTAAAAGGCCGTAATAAAAATTAACTTTGCATACCTTTTTCAAAAACTTGGATATCTACTTCTATCCACATCTAGAGTCTATTCTAACTAATCCTCCTTTGAACTTTAATTCCCATTCAATCACACATATGTCACTTTACTGTTTGTTCTTATCACTTGGACCTAAAACGCCGACAAATAAAACATCTGTCAACTTAAATGAATTATGATGGTATGTGGGGGAAACAATAATCATGCAATTAACCATAACAACATATTATAGTCAATTACAGTTGAACAAACAACTTTACATTTTAAATATAACTGCACGATCCATACATACCCTATCCTCTGTGTTGTCCCTGCAGTGGACTTGGATGCTACCTTCCTTATGGTAGATCCCCATTAAACCCCTCATGATCCCACCTAATAGGTGAATCAATTTGTAGGCTCGAGTCACATGGCACTACCTGTAGGTAGCCCACTCCTTAACTCATGGTGCACTAAAGAGTTGCATGGCACTACACGTAGGTAACCCAATCCCTAACTCTTGATAACCTAGACCTTGCTCTATGTTACCCTTTTTTAGCCTGGACCTAGATCTAAGCTAGTTATATATATATATATATATATATTTTAGTGATAATCATAGTCACTTTATAATTGCATGAAATAAAAGTCATCCAAGCAATTATTTTCAGGCAACCGATAAAAAAGTTTGGGAATCGCCGTGAAACTAAAGCGATTATCCATAAGCGTACCCACATACCTATCAGGCTGATTTGAGATAGAATAATCCAATCAAGAAATCCAAACAGGCAAGCAAGCACATTATGAGATCCTGAAATATGCATACAATTTCCTATTATTAATCATACCATCAAGATCTATTAAACTTAGATCGCTTCCTAGGGTTTCTAATCCACTTTTAGGGTTTCCATTGCAATTAGGGTTTTACTTCATCTCTTACTATTTTAAACCCTAATTTTTATTCAATTACTCACAAACAGTAATTATCTCATCTATTCTTCACAAAAGATATTAAGGCCATCCGTTAACAACATATAACCTTATTTTTGGATTAAAGTCACAATTAGCCATCAATTAAGTCCATTAAGCCTCTTTTACATCAAAGCTACCATTTTTATCCTTTTAATCCATGACAAGATCATTATGCTCATTTATCATCAATTCATAGTTTATTGTGGTCCAATTCACCTATGAACTCCATTTATTACTAATTCCACATTTTATCCATTAGAAAACCCTAATTACCATAGTAAGGGTATTTATTCACAATTAGGAACCTTTGTACTCAAAATAGCTTAGAATCATCATATCTTAGCTCTATTCACAATTTTGAATAATTAAAACCATTAAGAGTCACAATTACTAATATTAAGCTTTCAAGGCCCATTAAAGCATATTTATGCACATGAACTTCTAAATTAAACCAATTATGTGCAACGTTCATCCTTTTTTATCTTAATGTATCTTTTCATGATTAATAGGATAATACCAACTTTAATCATCCATTAAACTATACTAATTACATTAATCATCTCAAAATAGGGTTTCTTAATCTTTAATTCATTAAAGTTGATAACTTACACTACTTTTCGAATTTCAAGAGGAATTAGCCCTAAAACTATTTTTAATGAATTCCCCTCATTTTTCTGAGAAAAATACATATATTATATGTACCAATCCGAGCTACCTTTATTTAGTTATGAATTTTGCAAGGATTACCTTTTTGGACTAATCAAAGGATGCCACGTCGCCTGCTCCATGCAATGTTGCTCGGCTTAGTTGAAAACATTTTGAAATGATGAAAACACCCTCAGTTAAGTCGGTGGTTTCTTCAGCCCACGAAGGGGCATTTCTGTCCAATGCGCCTCTACCCTTCTTCAACCTCATGCAGCTCGATGGCTGCCACACTAGCCGCCGATCTGCAACAAAACGCGAGTGCACCCCCTCTTCTCCATGGTCCGACGACCACCAGGGATGACGCCCTCACCTCCGACGCTCCCCTCCACACTCAGGGTGGCCCTTAACTCACGGACAAGGTGTAACATCCCTGACCTGGGTTATGAACTAACCCTAGGTGTTTTTCTTAATCATGTGATTAAATGCTTGTGGTTATCTGTTGATAATGTAATTAAAGCTTCTGAGGAATATATATTTCCCTTTCTGTCCTTTTGAACAATGTTGTAATATTGTTTTGTAATACATGGACCTATGTGCAAATTACCCAATTAAAAGAGGTTAACTTGCAAATTGCACATGTTAATATGTTCCTTTAGTGTTGAGACATCATAAGAGTGAATGTGATGAAGTGTGATTGGTTCCCCAAGCTTGGGCACTGAGATGCAGCTTGTGGGGCAATCTTTGTGCTTAAAACCCTAATTTTGGTGTAAAGTGCAATTTACCCAAAATGAGGGATGAAACTTGTAAAATACACCTTTTAGAGTATATTTATGACTCTTGGCATCATTTAGAGTAAGAATGATGAATAGGGCACTTCAATTGAATAATCAAATAAGAATGATAACCCTTATAAATTAAATAATCAAGTTATAAGCCTAATAACCCTTCAATATGTGCAACTTAGTAAAAAGTTGGCTTTCTTCACCTTTAGACCTTGGGTTTAAGATGAGTTTTTCTTAAGTATGGAAGGGAGAAACGTGGCTTAGAAGAGGGGAAGGACCTAGATGAGAAATGGAGAAACAAGTTGTCCTTATGTTGGAAATTCACCCAAAGTATATATACACCTTTTCTCACTTAGCAAGGATCGTTTCCTTCACTTCCCTTCTTATCTCCTTGCTTAGACCAACTTAGGACAGAGCTCTGGAGCATAGGAGGACGGATAAGGAGTTCTAGGTAAGCTTTGGTCATCTTCTTGCTCAGATTCATGGAGGAATTCATGGTGCAAGGTTGGTTTTATGGTCTTCCTTACTTGTTTCCTCTTTCTAGCCATCTTTTCCGAACCTTTCCTTGGAGAAACACCCTTGTCCGACCTGTGGAGCTCAAGACACCATTAAAGGCTTGAAGCTTGGAATCTTGGAGCTCAAGGAACGACCTTAAGGCGGGTTTTATAACTCTAAACCTTTTGCTTTCTTATGCATATCTTTGTTCTTGCAATTAGTACTTAGTTCTTCTTCTTTCCCACTATTCCTTGCTTTCTTGCAACTAAAACCACGAAGAACAGACCTTGATCTGGAGGTAGAAGAAGATGGGTGTGATTACCAATGTTACTTTATCAAACGGTCTTGTTTTCCCCCCTTTGGCCAAACGGTTTGGGGTAAACGGTTTGCAAAACCGTTTGAAGGGCAAACGGTTTCACAAGGTCGGTTGGAGAAAACGGTCTCCAAGACCGTTTGAGGGTGTTGACCAAGCATTGACCATTTGGTATTTCTGTTCATAATTATGTAGGATAATGACCCACCAAATTTGAGGGGTTAACTACAAAGAAATCGTAGGTTGAAGGCCAATCAATTAGGCAAAGCGAATTGAATTAAATGCTGATTTTCAGTCTGATTAACTTGAACTTTTTGGGAAACGGTCTCAAGACCGTTTGTGTGCGTTGACCAAGCGTTGAACGTTTGGGATTACTGTTCCTAATGATGTGGTCTAATGACCTACCAAATTTGATAGGTTAACTCCCAAGGAATCATGAGTTAAAGGCTAAACAATTAGGTAATCGAATTGAATTAAGTGCTGATTTTCAACCTGATTAACTTGACCTGTTTGGGAAAACGGTCTCAAGACCATTTGAGTGAGTTGACCAAGCATTGAACGTTTGGGATTCCTGTTCATAATTATGTTGGTTGATGACCCTACAAATTTTAGGGATTAACTCCCAAGTAATCGTGAGTTGAAGGCTAATCAATTAGGGAAACCTAATTGGATTAAGTGCTGATTATCAATCTGTTTTAATTGAACTTTTTGGGCAAATGGTCTCAAGACCGTTTGCGTGCATTGACCAAGCATGGACCGTTTGAGATTACTGTTACTAATATGTTGGTTAATAACTCACCAAATTTGAGGGGTTAATTATCAAGGAATCATGAGTTGAAGGCTAATCAATTGGGCAAACCCTAATTGAAATTAGTGCTGAAATTCCAACTAGTTAATTTGAGATTTTGGGTTGATTAGCCCAAATGGTCTCAAGACCATTTGAGGGTCACCCCAAGACCGTTTGGAGGTCTGGGGTCAAGTATAGTTGATCAATTGAAGGTCCAAAGGTACCAATCATATTGCAATTAAGTGCTGAATTGTTGATCAACTAGATAGACCAATCCTTGATGATTTTTCACTAGAATCCAAAGGATGGATGGGCCAAACGGTCTCAAGACCGTTTGGTGGTCACCCAAGACCTTTTGGAGGTCTAGGGTTGAGTATGGTTAGGTGTTTAAAGGTCTAAAGGTACCAAGTTGATATACAATGCAATGTTGATTTGGTGATCAATCCAATGATTCAAACCTTAATTGATTGACTTGGATTTTGATGATATGATGGGAAAACGGTCTCAAGACCGTTAGGAGGTCATCCAAACGACCTCAAGACCGTTTGGGGTCAGGTCATACCCAATTTGGATGATGTTTCTATGGTTTCAAAGTAACTAGTCTTACATTGATTAGTATTGAAGGATCATTGATTCCAAACCCTAATTCAATTGAATCAAACCCTAATTGATGAACGATTGAGGGTTAATTAAGGGTAAAATCAGTTGAAGGTTGACCTATTAAACTCAATTGAGGTATGAGTATAGGTCCAATTGATGTTTGGTTCCATGAATTCAATGATTGAAGTAATCAACATTGGAAACCCTAATTCAATTGGATACCTTATGTAATGGAGGTCCAATGTGATTAAATCTTTGGGAATTAAGATGATGAATGTTCTATTGATCCAATAATGATTAGTAATGATAATAAATGAAGGAATGAAGGTTGAAACCCTAATAATACCTAAGTGATTAGAACCAATTAAAGGGAGAATTCTTAATTGTTTATAGGATTAATAGCTTGATACACTATGTTAACCATAGTAGAATGTACTTGATTGATGGGTTGATGTGACCTAATCAAGTTAAAAGAATGAAAGATTAGAATACATATATATATATATATATATATATATATATATATATATATATAAATATGAATCATGGAATGATCTTATTTAGAACGACCGTGTAAGGGAGAACGGTCGTGGTAGACTTAACTTGCACGATCGTGTAAGGGAGCACGGCCGTGGTAGCCTTACTTTGCACGACCGTGCAAGGTGGCACGGCCGTGGTGTCCTATAAAGAAATTGAAAAGTTTTGGTATTGTGTTGACATTGTTATATATGCATGTCCTTATTTGTATAAGTCATATAGGTTGATATTATGAGGTGATCATAGCCAGGTAAGAGTTATGATGTCATATTCCTTGAAAACAATTATAAGCTTTTAGAGTAATGATATGTGAAAAGTATATACATTGCTTCAATCAAGGTCATGTTGTTAGATGACTTGACGCTTATATGTCACTTGGTAACAAGTGTTATGATAATCTAAGGGTTTGAATAACCATGTTACTGAATCATTTTGTGCTTAATGCCTTGGAGGCTTAGATGGTTCAATGGTTGTTTAACCTAAACCCTAATGATACCTATTGACATTAAGGGGTTAAGTGATTAGTAGATTGACCCGTGTTATGATTATTAAAGAATATTACCAAGGTACCCTTGAAGGGTTCAAGTAGATAACAACCCTTGATCAAGCAAACCCTAATGATTATAATGGGGTGACTTAATCTATGTTAATCAAAGATGACTTGACCTAATCTAACCTTGAGTGATTTAAACATCATCTAGTAGTAAGAAGAGAGAGAAGGCTCCTAATATGAATGAGAATCAAGTAAAATACTTTCAATATGTAAGAATGTACATGATTAGGGTATGATCCATCAAGGTAAGATCATGGAAATCCTAATTATAATGATTAGTGAATCTTAAACTAAATTGAGGGCATAAATGATGATAATTTTCATATATAATGATTCTATGATCTCAATTCACTATGAAGTGAATAGTAAACCATAATTCTAGGGTAATAACATGTAACGTGAATAGTAAACCCTAATTTAGGGTGATCTGATAAATGGAGTAATTCAGGGTTTTGCCTTTGAGTATGAAACCCTAATTACAAGTTGTAATATGAGAAATCTTTATGCCTCGAGAGCTAAGAGGTTCTATAACTCTATGTTGAAGTAAAAGAATACAAACCCTAACTAATGAAGGATGGGGTATGTTAACCCTAGTCCTGGGTTATGCTTTCAAGTATGAAACCCTATGAACAAATTACAATATAAGATTTCTTATGCCTTATAAGACAAAGGGATTCAATAACCTTAATTGAGTGGGGTAAACCCTAACTCTACTTATGCTTTTAAGCATGAATCTTCATGATTAAAGTATGAGATGAGGAATCATTATTCCTAATCATAAAGAAAGGGATTGAATAACCCTAATTGATGTAAATAAGGGAACCTAGCCTTAGTGTAGGCATGAAGGTACTATTCCTGAATTGAAAGGTTAATTCTGCTTTATAAATTGCTGATCTGGAAATGAAATGTTTATTGTTGTCAATTGAATTAACTATGCAGGTTCTTATAAAAGGATGATTATATCCAGGTAAAGGTTATGATATCATATTCATTGGAAGCATGTTATTAGCTTTATGAATAGTGATATACCATGTTGCCTAGTTAAGTGACATCATATAAGATTGATAGGCTATGAGAGCCATGAGTAACATCAAGGCCATGCTAATAAGATGACTTATGATGAATTAAGGGTTTGAATACCCTATTCTTGAATCATAGTAATGAAATGGTTAAGAAATGATATCCAATTGATAATTGATGTGAGTTAGACTTGATGCATTTAGTATTCTACTTTTATAGCTATTGTTCTAATGATTAATGCTTGGATACATGCTTGATGCTAAAAGAATGCTAGAATGTACCTAACTAATCAAGTATAATCATATCATGTAGAGCCCTGACCATAGATCCATCATTGTTAGAGACCAAATGATAGTGAAACAGGTTTTCCTAAGGGAACTCCTGGAGCATATACTTTTGAGTATATGGGGGTATATGGACGCGAATATCCTTATGTCCTAGTGTAGGAATTGATGTAGATGTACTTTAATCTTTCAACCCTTCACTATATATTCATACCGGGTGATGTACCACAAATCTCCCGAAGAAATTACTAATACCGCATCGATGAGAGATAAATAAGAAATCTTTCGATGACGATGAGAGTTCAGAACTCCACTGTAACTCTATAGCGAAGTTTCTAGAATACCCTAGATAGATACTACAGCAGAGACACAAGATGTCCTGCAAGTAAATCCTCTTACTGACTGAGGAAGATGAGGTCATAAGAATCTGGCTCTTTTGATGACCTATGTATGGTACCGACACAATTTTTATAAATGGTCGGTTGGAGTATGAGAGGTATACCTCATCTCCGCAGGGCATAATGATGTTTCAAAAATATAATCAGCCGTATAGTATAACTTCTTAGGTTGTACTACGAGAAACAATGATTGATGTTTCATTGTTGACTTTAATAGTCTGTTCAAGTTTCTAGAATACATGTTCTACATATGCTTTAATGAAGTGATTGCTTAAGTAAATGTTGTTTTACTTATTACCAAACCTGGTGTTGATATTTTCAATTACTTTGCTTCTGTTATTCCTTATATGTGATAACAAAGCTTCTAGTGGAGAGTTATAACTCTCGCTGGGACAATTATTCAAATTTTCTCACTCCCGTAGGTTTCTACTTTTTAGGAAGACGCCAAGAACGAAGGAATCCATTTAAGAATGAGCAACAACAGCAACAATAGCATCATGGGCAACAGTGAATCTCAGGTGGAGATACTGACTGTCTAGTCTTATAGATAGCATGTCTTATGTCGTCTCTGTACTCTCAGGTCCTAGGAGTCAGTAGGTCTGAGGATTTTGGCATGATGCCTCGAGATTTTGTATCTTACCTTGTACAGTTAACAAGGTGGGTTTTGTTGTAATGCTCGAGATGTGTTTATTATAGAGATGTATCAATGGATCAGTTTGTAAATGACCTATCATGTTTTTTATGAAAGAGTTTTTATCTTTCAAAGATCTTTTTACAAAAGTTTTAAATTTGTAGTGATTTTTGGTAATTTCGCTGCTAATCGCTTCCACATTCGTTTAATTTGATTGTCAGTTTGGTGTCGGTCATTTCAACTGGTATCAGAGCTCTAGGTTCGCTGAGTCTACAGAGACATAGGACTTAGGTAGTAGAGTTTGTTCTAAGTGTCCTCCAGTGTATCTGATGGTAACTTCTACTCATATAGGAGGAGAAGAACTTGAAGATGACTGGATCGGATGAAGAGTTGGCTGTGGAGAGCAACAATACTGCACCAAGAAGAGGTGCAGAGGAGCAAGCAATAAAGGGACAATTACCTAAGATTCCCCTAGCTAACCCAACCATGATAAGGAATTCTTCCTTAGGAATCATTGTTGGGGAATTTAGGGCTACCATGATGTATCTAGTGGATCAAGCACTAGAAATACAACCTAGATTACCAGCTCCTAATGATGATGTTTTGGATATCAACAGAATATGTGAACCACAACAACAGGTTGAAGCAATGGTAAATGATGAAGCTTTGAACCTAGAACAAGCCAGTGCTCAACCTCAGTCTGATGAATCCGTATAGAGTAATATAGGGGTTAGAATACAACCATAGACCAGGACCTGCTATAGGTGTAGGAAGCCTGGGCATATCATAAATAATTGTCCAGAAGAGAAATATAAAGGAAGAATTGAGAAAAGGACTATCCAAACCCAAGAGCAGAGATCTGGTAGTTCCAAAAGGAAGACGTTTCTGGTGTCACCAACACAACCAGAACCTAGTACACCAAGACAATGGTCATCCAGAAAGGGTAAAGAACCCTTCAGACCATACTGGGCACCTAGAATTTGCTACATATGTAGGCAGGTTGGACATCTTGCAAGAAACTGCCTAGCCAGAAATGTTATGGCAAATAAACCTCTGAGGCAGAATCAACTTGAGACAATGAATAATCCTCGAGTCATGACAGGTTAGACGATATAGATGTTATTCTTATATGTCTGTTTATGATCTCTTGGAAAAAACTGAGAAAGTAATTGATTGAACTTTTCTTAATTAATCCTATAAGGACTTATAATGTTGTATAAAATAGATGTTTCATGTTACATGCTTACCTCCATAAAAAGGATGAAGTATTAAAGAGATGTCTGGATAAAATTCAGTAATGTTAGATCTTATACTTGTGATAATAGGAAAAGAGAAGGAAAATGGTAGTATACAAATGCATATTACCTTATCTCAGTATTTATATACCCTGGCCAAGTATACAATTGCTGATGATAAAGTAAATATGGAAACTCCTAGATTGTTATCTTTTTGATTGCTCTGATCAAGTAGTCATTCTGAAACAATCTAATGAGTATCAAGAAATAAGAAATATGGGAATAAGGGAGGTCAAACCTGTCTAGTAAAGATGTAAGAATAATAATAAAGATCCTCCCCATAATGTGAAAATGTGATGGAATCATAAGATGTTTCATGAATGGTTGAAAATACATGATATAACAAGAGGAATATGATCCCTTGTTCTCTTTCTTTCCAGGGACATGGCAATCAAGTGGGTCTTAGGACACTTGATGTGCATAATATAAAGATGTTTATGTGAAGTATACCTAAAAAGGTATTAGTTTATCTTGGACTTTAGTTCCAAGTTGAGAATATATGTAACAAGTAATGTTCCAAGATGAAAGGAAGATAAGATGTAATGTGTTGATAACACATGTAATAGGTAACAAGATAAGAATGTAATAATATATATGATGAATTATGTTTCTTACCTGGAATAGTCAACAATAGAATCAAAGTAAACATGTAAAATATTATGAACATCACTTGTTAGGGGTTTATGTTTTCATAAACATATCTTTCTCCAAGATATCTATCAAATAAGTCCTTGATTGATAAGTAACTTTTCCCTATGATAAGAGAATGTACAACTAATGAGTTACTTAGTGTAAGTAATAAGGAAAGTTAGTATGGTGTTATCAGGTGAGATGACACAATCAAGGTATGAAAGGACTTATATAGTCTCAAAATAGATGACAGAGTATGATTGTGATTTTAAGAAAATGTTGATTTAACTAAGGAACATGAGAGTATATGTCCCATGTGAATCTTTCCATGGAAAAACTTGAGTGGAGAAACTTTGTATTGAACAAAACTCTATGATGTTCCATAATAACGAAATGTCACTTGAAGACATAATGGTATAATGCTTAAAAAATATCTGCTTTCCGTTTTCTTTCTGGGATTTTGGGGACGAAATCCTTGTTAGGGGTTTATAATTTGTAACATCCCTAACCTGGGTTATGAACTAACCCCAGGTGTTTTTCTTAATCATGTGATTAAATTCTTGTGGTTATCTATTGATAATGTAATTAAAGCTTCTGAGGAATATATATTTCCCTTTCTGTCCTTTTGAACAATGTTGTAATATTGTTTTGTAATACATGGACCTATGTGCAAATTACCCAATTAAAAGAGGTTAACTTGCAAATTGCACATGTTAATATGTTCCTTTAGTGTTGAGACATCATAAGAGTGAATGTGATGAAGTGTGATTGGTTCCCCAAGCTTGGGCACTGAGATGCAGCTTGTGGGGCAATCCTTGTGCTTAAAACCCTAATTTTGGTGTAAAGTGCAATTTACCCAAAATGAGTGATGAAACTTGTAAAATTCACCTTTTAGAGTATATTTATGACTCTTGGCATCATTTAGAGTAAGAATTATGAATACGGCACTTCAATTGAATAATTAAAATAAGAATGATAACCCTTATAAATTAAATAATCAAGTTATAAGCCTAATAACCCTTCAATATGTGCAACTTAGTAAAAAGTTGGCTTTCTTCACCTTTAGACCTTGGGTTTAAGATGAGTTTTTCTTAAGTATGGAAGGGAGAAACGTGGCTTAGAAGAAGGGAAGGACCTAGATGAGAAATGAAGAAACAAGTTGTCCTTATGTTGGAAATTCACCCAAAGTATATATACACCTTTTCTCACTTAGCAAGGATCGTTTCCTTCACTTCGCTTCTTATCCCCTTGCTTAGATCGACTTAGGACAGAGATCTGGAGCATAGGAGGATGGATAAGGAGTTCTAGGTAAGCTTTGGTCATCTTCTTGCTCGGATTCATGGAGGAATTCATGGTGCAAGGTTGGTTTTATGGTCTTCCTTACTTGTTTCCTCTTTCTAGCCATCTTTTCCCAACCTTTCCTTGGAGAAACACCCTTGACCGACCTGTGGAGTTCAATACACCATTAAAGGCTTGAAGCTTGGAATCTTGGAGCTCAAGGAACGAACTTAAGGCAGGTTTTATAACTCTAAACCTGTTGCTTTCTTATGCATATCTTTGTTCTTGCAATTAGTACTTAGTTCTTCTTCTTTCCCACTCTTCCTTGCTTTCTTGCAACTAAAACCACGAAGAACAGACCTTGATTTGGAGGTAGAAGAATATGGGCATGATTACAAATGTTACTTTATCAAACGGTCTTGTTTTCCCCCCTTTGGCCAAACGGTTTGGGGCAAACGGTTTGCAAAACCGTTTGAAGGGCAAACGGTTTCACAAGGTCGGTTGGAGAAAACGGTCTCCAAGACCGTTTGAGGGTGTTGAACAAGCTTTGACCGTTTGGGATTTCTGTTCATAATTATGTAGGATAATGACCCACCAAATTTTAGGGGTTAACTCCAAAGAAATTGTAGGTTGAAGGCCAATCAATTAGGCAAATCAAATTGAATTAAATGTTGATTTTCAGTCTGATTAACTTGAACTTTTTGGGAAAAGGGTCTCAAGACCGTTTGAGTGCGTTGAACAAGCATTGAACGTTTGGTATTACTGTTTCAAATGATGTGGTATAATGACCTACCAAATTTTATAGGTTAACTCCCAAGGAATCATGAGTTAAAGGCTAAACAATTAGGTAATCGAATTGAATTAAGTGCTGATTTTCAACCTGATGAACTTGACCTATTTGGGAAACTGGTCTCAAGACCGTTTGTGTGAGTTGACCAAGCATTGACCGTTTGATATTCCTGTTCATAATTATGTTGGTTGATGACCCTAAAACTTTTAGGGATTAACTCCCAAGGAATCGTGAGTTGAATGCTAATCAATTAGGGAAACCTAATTGGATTAAGTGCTGATTATCAATCTGTTTTAATTGAACTTTTTGGGAAAACGGTCTCAAGACTGTTTGAGTGCGTTGACCAAGCATGGAACGTTTGAGATTACTGTTACTAAATGTCTTTTTTAATAACTCACCAAATTTGAGGGGTTAATTCTCAAGGAATCATGAGTTGAAGGCTAATAAATTGGGCAAACCTTAATTGAAATTAGTGCTGAAATTCCAACTAGTTAATTTGAGATTTTGGGTTGATTAGCCCAAACGGTCTCAAGACCGTTTGGGGATCACCCAAACGGTCTCAAGACCGTTTGGGGGTCACCCCAAGACCGTTTGGAGGTCTGGGGTCAAGTGTAGTGGATCAATTGAAGGTCCAAAGGTACCAATCATATTGCAATTAAGTGCTGAATTTTTTATCAACTCGATAGACCAATCCTTGATGATTTTTCACTAGAATCCAAAGGATGGATGGGCCAAACGGTCTCAAGACCGTTTGGTGGTCACCCAAGACCTTTTGGAGGTCTAGGGTTGAGTATGGTTAGGTGTTTAAAGGTCTAAAGGTACCAAGTTGATATACAATACAATGTTGATTTGGTGATCAATCCAATGATTCAAACCTTAATTGATTGACTTGGATTTTGATGATATGATGGGAAAACGATCTCAAGACCGTTTGGAGGTCATCCAAACGACCTCAACACCGTTTGGGGTCAGGTCATACCCAATTTGGATGATGTTTCTATGGTTTCAAAGTAACTAGTCTTACATTGATTAGTATTGAAGGATCATTGATTCCAAACCCTAATTCAATTGAATCAAACCCTAATTAATGAACGATTGAGGGTTAATTAAGGGTCAAATCAGTTGAAGGTTGACCTATTAAACTCAATTGAGGTATGAGTATAGGTCCAATTGATGTTTGGTTCCATGAATTCAATGATTGAAGTAATCAACATTGGAAACCCTAATTCAATTGGATACCTTATGTAATGGAGGTCCAATGTGATTAAATCTTTGGGAATTAAGATGATGAATGTTATATTGATCCAATAATGATTAGTAATGATAATCAATGAAGGAATGAAGGTTAAAACCCTAATAATACCTAAGTGATTAGAACCAATTAAAGGGAGAATTCTTAATTGTTTATAGGATTAATAGCTTGATACACTATGTTAACCATAGTAGCATGTACTTGATTGAAGGGTTGATGTGACCTAATCAAGTTAAAAGAATGAAAGATTAGAATACATATATATATATATATAAATATGAATCATGGAATGATCTTATGTAGTACGACCGTGTAAGGGAGCACGACCGTGGTAGCCTTAACTTGCATGACCGTGTAAGGGAGCACGGCCGTGGTAGCCTTACTTTGCACGACAGTGCAAGGTGGCACGGCCGTGGTGTCCTATAAAGAAATTGAAAATTTTTGGTATTGTGTTGACATTGTTATATATGCATGTCCTTATTTGTATAAGTCATACAGGTTGATATTATGAGGTGATCATAGCCAGGTAAGAGTTATGATGTCATATTCCTTGAAAACAATTATAAGCTTTTAGACTAATGATATGTGAAAAGTATATACATTGCTTCAATCAAGGTCATGTTGTTAGATGACTTGATGCTTATATGTCACTTGGTAACAAATGTTATGATAATCTGAGGGTTTGAATAACCATGTTCCTGAATCATTTTATGCTTAATGCCTTGAAGGCTTAGATGGTTCAATGGTTGTTTAATCTAAACCCTAATGATACCGAAAGACATTAAGGGGTTAAGTGATTAGTAGATTGACCCATGCTATGATTATTAAAGAAGATTACCACGGTACCCTTGAAGGGTTCAAGTAGATAACAACCCTTGATCAAGCAAACCCTAATGATTATAATGGGGTGACTTAATCTATGTTAATCAAAGATGACTTGACCTAATCTAACCTAGAGTGATTTAAACATCATCTAGTAGTAAGAAGAGAGAGAAGGCTCCTAATATGAATGAGAATCAAGTAACATACTTTCAATATGTAAGAATGTACATGATTAGGGTATGATCCATCAAGGTAAGATCATGGAAATCCTAATTATAATGATTAGTGAATCTTAACCTAAATTGAGGGCATCAATGATGATAATTTTCATATATAATGATGCTATGAGCTCAATTCACTATGAAGTGAATAGTAAACCCTAATTCTAGGATAATAACATGTAACGTGAATAGTAAACCCTAATTTAGGGTGATATGATAAATGGAGTAATTTAGGGTTGTGCCTTTGAGTATGAAACCCTAACTACAAGTTGTAATATGAGAAATCTTTATGCCTCGAGAGCTAAGAGGTTCTATAACCCTATGTTGAAGTAAAAGAATACAAACCCTAACTAATGAAGGATGGGGTATGTTAACCCTAGTCCTGGGTTATGCTTTCAAGTATGAAACCCTGTGAACAAATTACAATATAAGAATTCTTATGCCTTATAAGACAAAGGGATTCAATAACCTTAATTGAGTGGGGTAAACCCTAACTCTACATATGCTTTTAAGCATGAATCTTCATGATTAAAGTATGAGATGAGGAATCATTATTCCTAATCATAAAGAAAGGGATTGAATAACCCTAATTTATGTAAATAAGGGAACCTAGCCTTAGTGTAGGCATGAAGGTACTATTCTTGAATTGAAAGGTTAATTTTGCTTTATAAATTGCTGATCTGGAAATGAAATGTTTATTGTTGTCAATTGAATTAACTATGCAGGTTCTTATAAAAGGATGATTATATCCAGGTAAAGGTTATGATATCATATTCATTGGAAGCATGTTATTAGCTTTGTGAATAGTGATATACCATGTTGCCTAGTTAAGTGACATCATATAAGATTGATAGGCTGTGAGAGCCATGAGTAACATCAAGGCCATGCTTATAAGATGACTTATGATGAATTAAGGGTTTGAATACCCTATTCTTGAATCATAGTAATGAAATGGTTAAGAAATGATATCCAATTGAGAATTGATGTGAGTTAGACTTGATACATTTAGTATTCTACTTTTATAGTTGTTGTTCTAATGATTAATGCTTGGAAACATGCTTGATGCTAAAAGAATGCTAGAATGTACCTAACTAATCAAGTATAATCATATCATGTAGAGCCCTGACCATAGATCCATCATTGTCAGAGACCAAATGATGGTGAAACAAGTTTTCCTAAGGGAACTCCTGGAGCATATACTTTTGAGTATATGGGGGTATATGGACGCGAATATCCTTACGTCCTAGTGTAGGAATTGATGTAGATGTACTTTAATCTTTCAACCCTTCACTATATATTCATACCGGGTGATGTACCACAAATCTCCCGAAGAAATTACTAATACCGCATCGATGAGAGATAAACAAGAAATCTTTCGATGACGATGAGAGTTCAGAACTCCACTGTAACTCTATAGCGAAGTTTCTAGAATACCCTGGATAGCTACTACAGCAGAGACACAAGATGTCCTACAAGTAAATCCTCTTACTGACTGAGGAAGATGAGGTCATAAGAATCTGTCTCTTTTGATGACCTATGTATGGTACCGACGCAATTTTTATAAATGGTCAGTTGGAGTATGACAGGTATACCTCATCTCCGCAGCGCATAGTGATGTTTGAAAAATATAATCAGCCGTATAGTATAACTTCTTAGGTTGTACTACTAGAAACAATGATTGATGTTACATTGTTGACTTTAATAGTCTGTTCAAGTTTCTAGAATACATGTTCTACATATGCTTTAATGAAGTGATTGCTTAAGTAAATGTTGTTTTACTTATTACCAAACTTGCTGTTGATATTTTCAGTTACTTTGCTTCTGTTATTCCTTATATGCGATAACAAAGCTTCTGGTGGAGAGTTATAACTCTCGCTGGGACAATTATTCAAATTGTCTCACTCCTGTAGGTTTCTACTTTTTAGGAAGACGCCAAGAACGAAGGAATCCATTTAAGAATGAGCAACAACAGCAACAACAGCATCAGGGGTAGCAGTGAATCTCAGGTGGAGATACTGACTGTCTAGTCTTATAGATAGCATGTCTTATGTCGTCTCTGTACTCTCAGGTCCTAGGAGTCAGTAGGTCTAAGGATTTTGGCATGATGCCTCGAGATTTTGTATCTTACCTTGTACAGTTAACAAGGTGGGTTTTGTTGTAATGCTCGAGATGTGTTTATTACAGAGATGTATCCATGGATCTATTTGCAAATGACCTATCATGTTGTTTATGAAAGAGTTTTTATCTTTCAAAGATCTCTTTACAAAAGTTTTAAATTTTTAGTGAGTTTTGATAATTCCACTGCTAATCGCTTCCACATTCGTTTAATTTGATTGTCAGTTTGGTGTCGGTCGTTTCACAAGGAAGCTAGCTTGCGCTGGCCAGGCCTGCAACACACGGTCGACCCTACAACCATGCCGCTGTTGCTATGCGTGATTTAGGGCACGATGTCGATGACCAACATTCCCTTGGTGTCGTGGGAGCATCCAACATCGATCAAGCTCGTCAACTGGTTCCTCATCGCTCCATAGACAAACTACTTCTCATGATTAGGGTTTTGACGAAGAAGATGAAGAAGAGAGATAGAGAGTTGTATGGGATCTCTCTGGAACTCAAACTAGGGCTCTACCCTTTATATAGGGGTGGGTAACGAAGCCCTAGGTTGGCTATTCACAAATTACCAAGTTTCTTTCCCAAAAGGGATCATTTTACTTCAATGAGAAGTAATCTTCTCTCTCCTATTTATCTCTTTAATATTCTTTATTTCATGGATAATTAGAAATACGAAAATTATCTCTTTTATTATCTCTAGCCTTGCTTTTTAATCTGTTGGCCAAGAAAATCTAATTTCTTAAAGCGAATAACATCTGTTTTTGATATTATCTTATTTATTTCTTTATTATAATATCTCTTTTTGAGGATTTCTCTTTATCTTTCTTTTTATTTTTTTCATTGGCATTCCTTTTAACATTAGGAATCCTTTGGATATGAAAATCCACCAAGGATAACTCAATTATACCACTTTCCACTTATTTTCCACATTTTATCATTGTTCTCAATTTCTTTCTTAATAAAGAAATATTTAATTGATCTTTTCTTTTCTTGATGTATTATCTTTACAACTTTGGACTCCTTGGAACCCAAGAGGCATGAAATCTAACTTTAGATTATATTCTTTTTCCTTCTAGTGGTTTCTACATCTTTATTTTCTTCATTTTCTAATTTACTCAAATAATGGAGTTTCTTTTGTCTTTTCCTTGTTATTGGGCCAAATAGCCAATAAAGCCCACAAAACAACCAACAAGGCTATTGTATTCAAAACAAATTATATCATTATTTGTGCCAATATCTTTAATACGAGAAATTACTTTTCTCACCAAATGAACCCAAAAGTTGGGGTTGTAACACAAGCGTTCCCCGTTCATCCTAAAGAAAATTATATACATATTATTCCTTAAGTCATAAAACCTAATCTACCTCTAATCACCTTAAACACAAACCCTAAACCACCTCTAATCACTCACTTCTATCAATTATCCAAACACAAATCAACCCTTCCTACTCCACCAATTATTCTAAAACTCCACCAATACTCCAACACCGTATTCCACCAACTCTCTACCGACAAACCACCAAAATACTAGCTTCCACCCCTAAGATTGTATCAGGGCCAAGTTAGGGGCGGTTGGGATATACTTGTGTCTCTTTTTCTTTCTCTGAAGGGGTGAGAGTTTGGGGTCTTCCTTCTTGGGGTTCTAGGGTTTGAGGCCTCCTTGTCGTAGTGGTAGCCCGTTGCACCCACTTTAGCTGTGGTAGGCATTTAGGGTTTTGTAGGGCTAGGTTTATCTATTCACAGGACACTTAGTAATCCCTTGGTTGATGATTTCAATATCACACCCACAAACCTTTCTGAGTGCATCATATTCAATTTTCTTTAAGAAATACCTAGGTCTGAGGCCTCCATGTCGCAGTAGTTCAACTATTGACAGGCCACTAGGAATCAACTTATTGAAAAGAGAATAAGATTGCTCAATAAAATCAATATTTATATCAAGCTCCTTTGGTTTTAAAAAATTTAAGATTTAAGCCTTAGATCTCTTTATTTTTTACAACTGTATCTTCACAAGGCTATTTAAAAATTCTCTCAATAGAAATAAGAAAATATGTTGAATAAAACACTTAACTCACTAACAGGTGTCAATGAAATAGTAAATACCCTTCAAACTATAAATGAAAGTAATTCAATGGAAAATAAAAATAATTTCATCATCGACAATGAAAAGCTAAGGGAAGAATTTTTATCGGATAGAAATCAGTTCAAGACAAAACAATTTTATAAAAACTTTGATAGAAAAGAAAGAGATTACATTAGAGAAAAATGGTATTCACAAATGCAATACCATGGAAAAAATATACATTTCTTTGAATGATATAAAAATTATTATATCAAAGAACTTAAAGAAAAAATCTATAGGCTTGTTACACCATGGCTGAGCCTAATTAGTCTGACAGTAAAATTAGACCATTGCATCATGAAAACCCTCCTGAAAACCTATCAGTCCAAAATATTACAAACAAGAGTAATCTACAATTAAATGAAGAAATTTCTCATTCTTTCAATAATAAACACATGATTGATAAAGTAAATAATCTATACTACTATAAAAAGAGCGAGTTCTCCAAATAGTTCAAATACACCCGCCCAAACTCATTGTGACCAATCACACAACACCATTTTGCCAACGTGTCAAAATGTTGCACTCTCCTTCTCTCAATCTGCTCTCACGTTTTTTTCAAGTTTTTTTACTTTAAAAAATACTTTAATTTGAATTCTCCTTCTTCCCCTCTTCTCTCCCCCTCTTTTCATGCTACGGCATTTTGAAAATGCTAACAATTCCCACGTTTCCCTCTCCATACACATAGTAACTAATCTCCGCATTTTAAAACCAGTCACCACTGACTCTTTCCTCTCCACGTCCCATTAAAATCTCTCCTCAATTTGCAAGACAATAAAAACACCATGCTCCACCATCAACTTTAACCGTTAACCACGTTTTATGGTCTACTATTCGTGGTTGATAATACCACCACGTTTGATCTTCCCTCCTCACCCGAACCACTCTCACTCCTCATCTCCTGCCAAAAACAACCACTGCACTCTACTTTCTTCCTTATCTTGCTCATTTTGTATATCGAATTATCCGCAACAAATTTCTCCACTTTTTCATCCCACGTCACCCACTCTCTGCGTTCTTTTTATATCCCTTTAACCTATTCCCATAAAACCAGGCGCTTTTTCTATCACTTTCATTCATCTTTTATTTCTCCTTCTTTAGTCACTGTTGTAGAACGATTTGTTGAAACATGCAGCGGCAGCAAGGTACTATAATGGAGTTGTTGGTCATTGCCACTGGCATCATTTCAAGTCTTATTTCCTTCCATTGCTGTTGCAAGATTAGTGATCATCCTCATCTTTTATATGCCATGGGATGGCGTGGCCAACATCGTTTTCTCTTATTATTTGTTTTTTATATTTGTTCTATGAGTAGTTTGAGTACTTATATCAATGAGAAACGGTGGCATGAAATTCCACATTGAATTCATTGATCTGGTACTGTACAAAGAGGAGGACTACCGAGGAGTAGGCATGTGCTGGTGTTTACTACTGTCTTCTCTGTTGGTAAGTGGAATTCTATTGTCATAATTTCAGATAGGTAGTTTTCCATTCTTTGATTTATCTTTCCCTTCCGTGCATTACTGTCTTCACTGAGGTGCCCTTATGATCTACCATGTTGACCGGTGAGGAAAATTAGCTTGTGTTGTTCAGCTCAATCATCAAGTTCAACTTTGTGACCGTGCAGTCGTAGTTGATCTTATTGATCATGGGTTCATCATTGATGAGGTTGTGGTTTTTCTGTCTAATATTTGTTTGTTTCTTATTAATTCATAAATTTTATTTCACTTTCTTCACCTATTCAACTTTTCAATTACAACATGAGTATAGCGTGCAGAAACACCATTAACAAATGTAAAAATTACAATCTGGCAGGTCAATTCTAATTTATTTGTCTCATACAGATGTAATCGTGGCATCGTACAATATAGCCTTCTTAGTAACTTCTGGTTCCGTACTTCCTAAATAACCTTTACGTGTTCTTCTATTTTGAATATGATTTTTAGTTGTTAAATGGAGCACTGAAGTAGCTACATTCTCGAGTGAAGCTTCTAACCTTTCATGTAGAAAAGAATTGTAGTTGCTTTCAGCATTCTTCACAACACTCTCCACAAACTCAAGCCTACTTGATGGCTATATACTATGTTTATCTTTATTTCCTCTCTTCGTGAGTATATTTGCATATGAACTGCATGCTCTAAAAGTGTTCAACAGATCCACTTAATGTCGGTATGTGACACCTCTACTATGTTTATTCTACATTTCTTTGTTTTCGTCTAACTTTATTGAGCTCATTATGTGCTTGGTTTCTAGGAAAACTTCAGGCGGCAGTTCTTGCTGGCAGCAAAAAGGTTTCATTCATTGAGAAGAATTTGTCCATACATATGGCAAAACATAGGATGGGCACAATACCATCAAATAGATCCACCAACCATGGCAAAGACCATATTCATTCTTATTTTGATGAACTCAAGTGTTTTTGGCCAGACCTTTTTTTTCCTCCATGTCTTGCTGGCAACCACGTGGAGTGGTCTAGCATGACGAAACTCAAATAATATTGACGGACTTTTACTCGCTATATCCTATATAGCATGAGGTAACCATAATTCTTTCTATTTGGCTAACAATTTGACAGTCTCTGCTCACAATTGATGGACTCTCACAAGGCAACATTTCAAAATGTCATTTATCTCCTCGACCGTACATTTCCTCCCTCAACCCTAGTTGTAATTGCTCCCCCCACTTTCTTTTCTTTTTCTCTCTCCTAACAATTTTTCACTAACCACGTTTCTGACACTCATCATCCTTAACATCTCGCAACGTCATGATCCCTCCCCTACTCACGAGAAAATAGTTCAAACCATTTTCCATCTTTCTTTCTTTCTACAAACAATCTCCCACTAAATTACAAATCCCCCTCCATCGTTTCGAACACGTATATCAATATCCATATTCCATTTAAGTTCTTTTACTTTTATCCACAACTAACAATGAAAAGAATGACACGATGAGTTTTACTTTTATCTACAACTCGACAATTAGACTCTTAATTTATAATTAATGAAACAACTTATCATCTTCCTCCACCCATTATATTACAAATAAATTACAAATAAACCCCCAAAACTCTCCTTCTCCTTAGTGATTTCTATACCCAATCAAAGACAAAGTCTCATATAGACCGCTATTTAACAATCTTTCAAATGTCCCCACTCTCTGCTTCTTTAACTCTAACTTAACCACATTCTATCTAAAATTTAACAAGATAAATAAGAAATTATAATTTACAAGCATCTCTCTCAAATCCCTTACCAAATCTCTCAAAATCAATCAATCACTCGCCCTTTCCGGTTTTCTACCAAAATTATAATAAAGAATTAATACAACACAAATAATTTATATCTACTATTACATAACAAATCAATATACAATTATCGAATGACTTTGCTCTCCCTTATCTTTCAAATTTCCTACATTGCTATCGTCAATGTAACAATAAAATTGTAAAAAACAATTGACCGTATATCTTAAATGTCTATCCAAATCTCTCATAATCTATAACTTATTTTCTGTCAGCAATTATCTAACCAATAATAATAATAGTAATAATAGTAATAAATTAAAATAATAAATCTATCACCCATTCTCTCTTTAGATCTCTCCTATTTCCATATTATCTCACCAAGTGGAATGAAGTTGTCTCCTGTAAATGTAACTGCAATGATTGACTTTATTATCTCAATAACTTTTCAACTCCATCCCCTAATATATACCATCCCTCTTAATTAAAGCCTCAATTGGCTCCATGAGTTTCCTACGCATGACCACTCAATCATTTTGAAATTTTCACCCACCATCAACAATGTCAAACAATTACACTCAATTTACTTCTTAATGTTCTCCACTATCTTATGATGCTTCTACTCCACCTCCTTATATGCTTGTGTCTCTTTCCCTTTGTTCTTTCCATCTCACCTTTGAATTGTAAAATAGTGAATGTTACGTGACATGTTTTAATTATTATTTCCATCTAATTTGTAACTAAATTATATTCGTAAGTGACGATTATCCTACATTTCAGTTTATAATCTACTAAAAATATGAAACAAAGTTATATTTCGAGGCATGTAATAATGATGAAAAAACATGTGTACATTTCTATTGATTTCCTTTATTAAAATTTGGAACAACTGCTCTTGTTGGTCAGGTGCATGTGCATGTGTGGATTTACTAGTCTATCTAAAACTAAAAGTAAAGAAAGTGAAGAGAACTCTGTAAAGGTATTAAGCACAGAATAATACTTCATTCTTGAATCTATTAATAATGTTAAAAATGATCAAGAAAAATTAAAATTATTTTTAAAATATATCAAAATGAATAAAAAAGAAATCAACATTTAAGGTAGTCCAAACCAAAATATTTCATATGATACTAAAAGAGTAACTAAAAAACATCCATCTCTAAAATACTCCAAAAGAGAACAAAAAATAATTAAAAAAGAGATAAAAGATTTAAAAGAAACTAAAAAGACATGAAAATTCAAAAAGTCAAGATAATAGCATACAAGATAAATCCAAAAACAAATCCCTAAATAGCATCCAACAATATATAAAAAGAAATTGGAAGGGAGATGTTATAATAAAATTAACCCAGATTTCACTATTAAGAAACTAGCTTTATTTGATTCTGGAGCAGACATAAACTGTAGGTCTATTACCAACCAAATATTTTGAAAAAACCACACACACCGTCAATTCATGCACTAATGACAAATTACAAATCAATTATAAAATCCCTAATGTCCATGTTTGTATAAAAGATACATGTATTAAAACTACTTTCATGCTAGCCAAAAATATAACTGAGGATATAATCATAGGGATACCATTCCTGAATAAAATACTACCTATTATAATGGATACAAAAGGAGTACATGCTAATATAAATGGAAAAATGATTACCTTTAAGTTCAAAAATGAACCCAAAGTTTCATTTCTACAACAAATAAACACTTCCATCAAATACAAAGCAAACTTCATTAACAAACTTAACACCGAAATAGAAACTGAAAGAATTCATAATAAAATCAAAAGCAGTAATTTTCAAAAACTAATAATAGAATTTCAAGAAAAAGTTGAAAAAGAAATCTGCTCCACACTACCCTCAACATTCTGGCATAGAAAGAAACATGAAGTTACTTTACCATACATTAACAATTTTGATGAAACTAAAATCCCAACAAAAGCCTGACCCATCCAAATGAATCGAAGAGTTTTATAAATATGTAAAAATGAAATAAAAGAACTTGAGACAAAGAAATTAATTAGACATATCTCCTCTCCATGGAGTTGCGTTGTCTTCTATGTAGAAAATGCATCCGAAATAGAAAGAGGGCCTCCTGCGCTTGTCATTAATTACAAACCTCTAAATAAAGTACTCCAATGGATCATATATCGAATTCCTAATAAACATGACCAAATAAAAAGAATACATGGTGCTAATATCTTCTCAAAATTTGATATGAAATCTGGATTTTGGCAAATACAAATAAGTGAAGAAGATAGATAAAAAACTACCTTCACACTACCTTTTGGTCACTATGAATGGAATGTTATGCCTTTTGGGCTAAAAATGCTCCATCATAATTCCAAAAAATAATGAATGAGATATTTAATCCATATACTTCTTTTAGTATAGTCTATATTGATGATGCACTTATTTTCTCTAAAGAATGTGATCAACATTGGAAACACCTAAACACATTCCTTTAATTAGTAAAACATAATGGACTAGTAGTTTGCACTAAAAAGATGAAACTGTTTCAAACAAGCATTCAATTTCTAGGATACAAAATCGAAAATGGAACTGTATCAGCTATAATACGAGCCATAAAATTTTCTAACAAATTCCCAATAGAAATCCTAGAGAAAAAACAACTCCAAAGATTTTTAGGATGCTTAACTATATATCTTATTTCTATGAAAATATGGCTCTAGATAGAAAACTCCTTATAGATAGACTAAAAAAGATTCCACCAAGTTGGACCATAGATCACACCAAGGCTATTCAAAGAATAAAATCAAAAATTCAAAGGTTACCATGTTTAAATATCATTGACCCAGAGGCCTATAAAATAGTAGAAACAGATGCATCAAATAAAGGATATGGAGGAATTCTTAAGCAAAAAAATGACAATAAAGAAGATATGGTTCGATACACCTCAAGAGTGTGGAATGAAACCAAAAAAAAATTATTCAACTATAAAAAAAGAAATATTAGCCATAGTTCTCTCTATTACAAAATTTCAAGGTGGTCTTTTAAATAATAATTTTTTATTAAGAGTAGATTGTAAATCAGCTAAATTTGTCTTAGAAAAAGATGTGAAAAATCTTTCCTCAAAGCAAATTATTTTTTTGGAGCAGGTAAAATATCACTATCACAACAAAAAGAAGTATATGGGAAGCACCCGTATACTGTACAGGCGGGTGAGTCAGCAAAAACCCCACTATCTCAGAACCACCGCACCAACCCCGTACCTGATCTTGGGTTTGGCCTTAAAAACCTCACCCATATTATGCACCAAAAAGTCAAACAAATAGGTATTATCCCTCTCCCCCTTGCCATGGAGTCTCTGGTTCCTCTCATCCCAAATAAAGAAACATAGCCCAGCCAGGCTAAGACGAGCAAAAATCCTAGACTGGGCACTTTTCTCCATAATCCAGTGTATCCCATCATCCAACAACAAAGGGGGGGTTCCGCCCCAACCCATCTTTAAGCTCCATCTACACCAAAAATATTTCATATAGGAACAATGGAACAACAAGTGTTCATGGCTCTCTTCGTGCGCCATGCAAAGCCAGCATATAGCATTGGAGGATAAGCTCCAAGCTCTAATTCTGTCCAACGTGGGTAACTTCTTCAAAATACATCGGTAGAGGCAGCAACTCCATTTTGGTTTATGGTGCTTGTGTCATAGCACCTCGAACCAAGGAACTTGAGGAGTGTGAAATGAGATGACGGAGTTGAGCTTGAAATCAACATCCCACAAGACCCAAGTTCCCATCTGCAACACATACTCTGACGAGATAGATTTCCAGCCCACGACCATGGAACGCCACACTCTGGACACTTGAGCACCCTGGACCACGGCAAGGTTGTCGCCGTACCGCTGCTTCATCCAAGCAGACCACAAGGACTCCTTGTTCCTTAGGAAACAATCAATACATCTATAGGTAGCCATAGCAACAATGTTGGGCAGATCGACATTGATAAGCCCACCTTCTTTATAGGTTCTAGCAAGTGTCCCCCATGGGACACCATAGTGCTTCCCTCCCCAAATGACAAATGCAACTATGCATCTTATCTTGTCCAGGACGAAGGATGGTATCTCCGCTTGGTTACACCAAAATCTAATCTTGGGAATAATCACAGACCTCACCAGGACCAACCGTCCTACCAGTGAAAGCCGGAGCCCCATCCACTTGGCCGCAAAGTCTCGAAGATTGTCCACACACATAGCAAAATCCTTCCCTCTCGCGACACCACCGCTAATGGGGATGCCAAGGTACTTGGTGGGAAACACAGCAAGGGGGAGGCTAGCAGCCTCCTTCAGTCTCCCCCTCCTTGCATCACAAGACCTAGATAAATAAATCTTGGACTTGATCTCACTTATGAACAGCCCAGTATGGTTTATGAACGTCTTCAGCACCCGACGAAGATGCTTCACCATCTTGCCATTCCTAGACAGGAAAAACAATACATCATCAACAAAGATTAGGTGCGGAAGCACCTTCACTCCTCCTTGCCTGAAAGTCACCATCTTCTTCTCCCTTATAGCATCCTCAACCAGAGTGGTCAGTTCTTCCATGATGAGAGTAAAAAGGAGAGGAGACAAAGGATCGCCTTGTCTCAGACCATTGGAGGCTTTGAAGAAACCATAAGGTACCCCGTTCACAAGGACCGAGAAGGAGGTGGTGGAAACACACTCCATAATTAGATCAACCCATCTCCTGCAGAAACCCATCTCCACCATGATTCTCTTAAGAGCATCCCACCTGACCAGGTCATAGGCCTTAGCAATATCTAACTTGACACAAGCTTTCTGTGCCCCCATTTTCACACCGAAGCCGAGGAGGAACTCTGACACCAGAAGCGTGCTATCTGATAGATTTCTGCCTCTCACAAATGCCGACCGAGCTGGGGATACAATCCCAGGAATGACCTTCTTGAGTCTGGCCGCCATCAATTTGGAGATAACTTTATATACCACACCACAACACGCAATGGGCCTCAGGTCATTCAGAGAATGCACCAACTTCTTCTTAGGTATCAGTCTGATAAAAGAATGGTTGATGCTTCTCACCATATTCCCTCCAACCAAAAACCACCTCACGTAATTACACAGGTCACTCTTCACCACATCCCACATCCTTTTAAAGAAGAAATAGTTGAACTCGTCGGGGCCCGAGGCCTTCCCAAAACCAATGGAAAATAGGGCTGTTTTAATCTCTTCCTCAGAGGCAGGTCCACAAAGATATCTATTCATTTGGTCAGTGACCCGTCTAAGAGGCAGGTTGCACTGCTGTGAGGAACCCCCATCACAAGAGTTATAAAGCTCGGAAAAGAACACAATAGCCTCGTCAGCCACTTCCTCAGGGGGCCTGGTCAGAGTACCATCCTATTTGAACATAGTATGTATATGATCTCTCTTGTCATTCCTTTTCACTACAGAGTGATAAGCATGTGTGTTCCTGTCCCCATCCCGAATCCACTTCAATCTGCTCCTTTGCCACAAACAAAGCTCCTCTACTTTCTCAAGATATTGCAACTTATTGGCACTCTCCTCTTCGATTAAGATGAGTTGATTATCAAGAGGATCAATTCTCAACTTCCTGGCAGCTTCAGCATGCACCTGCTTCGCATTAGAGACCAGATTCTTAATGCTAGACATTCCCTTCGCCCACTCTTTAAGGGCCAACTTCGTTCTTTTCAGTTTCTCAACCATTACGTATAAAGGATTTCCCCAGACATCCCTCATCCAAGCCTCCTCAACAGTTCTCTTACAACTCAGCCATTCCATCCACCCATTGAAAAACCTAAAAGGTTTCTTCCTATTGATCCCGTGTGCAAGGTGAACATGTAGCTAGGCGTGGTCACTATTCGGATGGCCACCCAGTTGGACACATGCTTGGGGGAACAAATCTAACCATGCTTCATTGACAAGAGCACGGTCTAGTTGACTAGCAATTCTCCTATCCACGACTTGTTTATTATGCCAAGTCACAATCCCTCCACTCATATTGAGTTCCATTAAGTTTGCTGCCTCAACCGCGTCGTTGAAACGAGCAATGCACGAATCAGGGACCGGCAACCCTCCCCTCTTCTCACCCGCCTTCCTTATGTTGTTGTAGTCGCCTATGAATAGTTGTGGCAACTCCTTTTGATTTGCCTCTCCGAGGATGTCCCACAGGCTGTGGCGGCAGCTCTTCTCATTGTGCCCATAAACCCCCATAACCACAATGTGCAGCCCACCGTTATTGATGCAGCTTGCACTCATCATCTGGTCTATTTGGAAAAAAAACTTGCACATCCCAAACCTGAGGATTCCAGCCCAAGGCGATCCTTCCTCCCTCCACCTGCTCCAGATTGGAAACACACTCTCAACCCTGAGGAACAAGACCTCTCACTATGTCTGCCATATGTCTCCTTATACTGGTCTCTAGACAGACCACAATAGTTGCTTTTACCTCCTCAATGATCCCTCTCAATTTCCTTTATTTTCCGGGTCGAGAGGCACCCCGCAAGTTCCAAGAGAGGATACACATTAAGAAACTCTGCAGTGTGCTCCCCTTCTGGGAGTTGATTCGCCTCTTCTGGTCCTCCTGGGTGAAATAGCCACCTTGCTCATGCTGGAATTTGTAGCTACCAAGCCCTCATTGTCCAGACCCTCCAGCAGATCAAACTGATTTGAGGACTCGACAATGGGCTCCTTGTTCTTCCCATTGCTAACAGGAGAGCAACCCTTCCTTGAGCCACTCCGCACCTCCTGGAATGTCCTTTCAGTAGGTTGTTTACACTCAGGCATAACCTCAGACATCTGCCCCTCACCGCTATCTCCTCCATCTTCCACCATAGAATCCTGAGCCCCAAGGCCCAGACACACGGATGTTCTTTCACCAGTAGGCGGCTTCGCCTCGCAAACATCAGCAACCTCCACGACCTCCGCCTGAGGTGTAGACGACCCCTGGCCCACAGTCGGAGGTCCTCTCGACGGCTTCCTCCTAGGCCTGCGTTTCTTCTGTTGTCCCCTGTCATCTCGAACTGTTGCAATGGGGGGTTCCGGATGAGCCACCCATGGTCCAGGGCATTGTCCCGTGCTGTGCCCGAAAACCTTACAACTATCGCACCTGTCAGAAAGCACATCATACAAGACTTTGATCTCCAGTGCCTTGCCTTCAGGGAGCTCAACCATGACCATGGGAGGAGGTTTCTTCTCAGCTTCAATCTCCACACACAGGTGAGCCACTCCAGCGAGACTCCCTTTGGTGAGGAAATCAATGACTTTAGGGGTTCCTATGCCATACCCAATAATGGATATGGCTCTTCTGGTCTAGTGTTGTCCCACCTTCGGCAAGGTGACCCAAACTGGCGCGGAAGTCAAGGCCACCCTTCAAACATCTACCTCGGGTGCCCAATTCCTTGTCAGCACCAGTTGTTGGTCAAAGAACCAAGGATCTTGCTCAATGGATTTACTGAGGTCCTCATCCATCGAGAACCTAGCCAGGAACAAACCGCCCTCCATTGGAGAGACCTGCATCTCCCCTCTGATTCGCCACGCTCTCAGCATCCATCCATAGAGTTGCTCGATCACCACAACTTTTTTCCCAAGGAGTTGAATGATGATGGATCTTCTGTGAAACTCTTTCATAACTTCCACAACCGGGGGGAAAAGCTCATCCATGGATGGTCATCTCCATGACGAAACACCGGAGCCCTGGGGTAACCGGGCATTTGACTGCAAAGCAAATATTTTCTATATGGCAAGCAATATTAGCTATATTTGATTTTGATATAGAATTCATAAAAGGAGAAAATAATTTTTTACTTGATTTCTTATCGAGAGAACTTTTGCAGGGAAATTGTCTTCAAAAAGACTAGCATGATGACATCGATTCTGACTACTAAACAAAGTCCTCCCTCAATAATACATACAAGGTGGGAGAAGGAAAATATAGAAAACATGGAAGTTGATTCATCAACTAAAATATTCTCTAAATTTATCCTAAAATCATCTGAAGAGGTACTTATTCTTGAAAATGAGGATCTCTCAAAATAAATTGAATATATAATAAATAAATATTTTCTTGAAGGATACAATCATATTCCCTCCCAACTTGGGAAAAACCAAATATACTATGAAAAAAATACTTTTAGAAACATGAAGTGCAAACGTTTTTCATAATTATAGAGATAAATCCACAAAAAGAAACTTGCATGGAATAAAGAAGGAAACCCTAATATTCCAAGACGATTCAAAACATTCTATCAACCCCAATATTACAACTATTGGGATTATCAAAATGCATGGGAAAATGTTTTATCTGTTCATAATAAACTAACGAGTCACACATGGTTAGTAAAATGGTCATTACAAACAAAATTGCCGAAATGGATTTTCTATAAATTTTGGCAAAATTTTGGAGCAATAAGAGAAATACTCCCCAAAATAATAAGGAAATATTTTATGGGCAATGATCTTATTGAGGAAGTTCTAAACATGATGAAATATATCTCTTTTCATGGAATACCATGGATTATACAATGGAAATGGGAGAAAGAAATAACTGAATTACCACCAATTCTAGAAAGACAAATATATGTCAAATGGTGGGACAAGTTTAATATTGATCCAATTTTAAAGGGAAAATTGATTCCAATACTAGTTTCTGGATCCCAACATAACCAAGAAACTAAAACAAATTGAATCTTTTCATTTAGTCAACTAAAGCAAGAGTTTACAAGAAGAATTCAAATTGAAAACCCAAATATTGAAGATAATCAATTACAATTGATGGTCTTTGAGGAAATGTCAAAAGTTATGGATGAAAATAGTCCAGAGGACTCAAATAAAACTAAAATTGAAGAATATGGTAAAAAAGGAAGAGAGTGAAAAAATAGTTATCAGACTGCAAAAAAGTTTTGGTAAAAAAGTAATGGATAAAATGAAAAAGTAAATAAAAAATTATAGTCTGGTAAAAGATAAAAGGTGAATAGAAACAATGATGTGGTAAAAGTAAAAGAAAAATATTTGTTAATTTTTTCTTAAGATTTCATCTATAAAAAAACAAATTCACTCAAAAATGGAAGTGACATATCCATAAAAAATAAATGGAGAAGAGGACAAGAATATTTTATTGCATGCATACAACAAGAAAGGCATCAAACACTTGTCTAGGGCACAAGGTTGAATGAACAAGTGGCAAACACATCAAATTTGGCCACTACATCATCAACAAACACTTGTCAAAGACACAAATGGAAGAGAGAAAATGGCAAGCCAAGGAACTTCGTCCACTCCATCCAAAGATCCTATAAAAGGAAAAGAAGTTGAAGAAGAAAGCATGAGTTGTGATAGCCACAACACTCTTCCACCCAAAGAGCTCCCCTTGCTTATGAGTTTAGTTATTGTAGTAGGAAGTGTCTTAGCTCGAAATTCTCTTCCTTAGAGAATTTCCAAGTCTTGTAATCCTTCCTCCACTTCACTTAAATTGTACTTTCATCTATATAGTCATGTGTTCTTCATTTCCATATATTTTTCGAGTGTAAACCCTCCAGTTGCCAATAAAAATTCCATTTTGTTAAGATCATTTGTGTGTGCATGTTATTCCCTCTTTGAATCATTATCAAACATACTTTCTTTGTCCAAAGAAAGATTTAAAGATCTTGACGTGCTTTGGCATTCAACGCTCTCAAAGAACAACCATCATCTACGCCGATAATCAATAAGTTTTCTACTATTATTTAATTAGTTTTAATTATTTTTACTTAAGCACTCCCCCTTCTTTATAAATAAAATAAATGCCTATTAACCTTTAATCACAAACCCTAATCCACATCTAATCACTCACCTCTATCATTTATCCAAACGCAAATCAACCCTTCCTACTCCACCAATTATTTTCCTACTCCATTAATACTCCAACACTGCATTCCACCAACTCTTTACCAACCAACTACCAAAATCCTAGTTTCCACCCTAAGATGGTATCAAAGCAAAGTAAGGGGCGGTTTGGATATACTTGTGTCTCTTTCTCTTTCTCTGAAGGGGTGAGAGTTCGGGGTCTTCCTTCTTGGGGTTCTAGGGTCCGAGTCCTCCTTGTCATAGTGGTAGCCCGTTGCACCCACTTTAGCCGTGGTAGGCATTTAGGGTTTTGTAGGTCTAGGTTTAGCTATTGATAGGCCACTTAGTAATCCATTGGTTGATGATTTCAATCTCTCACCCACAAACCTTTCTGAGTGTATCATATTCAATTTTCATTAAGAAATACCTAGGTCTGAGGCCTCCTTATCACAATAGTTCAACTGTTGACAGACCACTAGGAATCAACTTATTGATAAGAGAATAAGATTGCTCAATAAAATAAATATTTATATCAAGCTCCTTTGGTTTTAAAATTTTTCAGATTTAAGCCTTAGATCTCTTTATTTTTTACAACTGTATCTTCACAAGCCCATTTAAAAATTATCTCAATCGAAATAAGAAAATATGTTGAATAAAACGCTTAACTCACTGACATGCGTCAATGAAATAGTAAATACCCTTCAAACTATAAATGAAAGTAATTCAATGGAAAATAAAAATAATTTCATCACCGACAAAGAAAAGCTAAGAGAAGAATTTTTATCTAATCAAAATCTGTTCAAGACAAAACAATTTTATGAAAACTTTGATAGAAAAGAAAGAGATTACATTAGAGAAAAATGTCATTCACAAATGCAATACCATAGAAAAATATACATTTCTATGAATGGTATAAAAATTATTATATCAAAGAACTTAAAGAAAAAATCTATAGGATTGTTCCACTATAGTATGAGCCTAATAAGTCTGACAATAAAATTAGACCATTGCATCATGAAAACCCTCCTGAAAACCTGTCAGTCCAAAATTTTACAAACAATAGTAATCTACAATTAAAAGAAGAAATTTCTCATTCTTTCAATAATAAACACATGATTGATAAAGTAAACAATCTATCTAAAACTAAAAGTAAATAAAGCAAAGAGAACTCTGTAAAGGTATTAAGCACAAAACAAAACTTCATTCTTGAAACTATTAATAATGTTAAAAATGATCAAGAAAAATTAAAATTATTTCCAAAATATATCAAATTGAACAAAAAAGAAATCAACTTTAAAGGTAGTTCAAACCAAAATATTTCATATGATACTAAAAGAGTAACTGAAAAACAGCCAACTCTAAAAGACTTCAAAAGAGAACAAAAAATTATTAAAAAAAGATATAAAAGATTTAAAAGAAACTAAAAAGACATGAAAATTTAGAAACTAAAGATAATAGCATACAAGATAAATCGAAAAAAAAATCCCTAAATATCATCCAATAATATATAAAAAAAATGGAAGGGAGATGTTATAATTAAAATGAACCCAGATTTCACTATTAAGAAACTAGCTGTATTTAATGTAACAAATTCAAGAGGAAGAGGGAGATCTATGAAACTATGATATTATGGACAATTAGTGGCTGTTTCCAAATCATCTGGAAAGAAAGGAACAATAGGAAGCATGGGGCCCAAAGTAAATACTATCTACTGCTGTTCAATAATATCAAAAGAGAAATTAAATTTCTCTATAATATGTATAAAGACAAATTAGTCAATATCTCTCCTAGTGTAATTAGGAATTGGGAACTATAATCAATTCCTTTTGTCCTAGAAATTTGATTATTTTTGCCTTATCATGTAATCTATAAGTTTATAGCTTGTAACTTTGTCCCTCTTGTAGGGTAGGAAATATATTTACCTAAATTTCTAAAAAAAAGAAACTAACTTTATTTGATTCTGGAGTAGACATAAAATGCATTAGAGAAGGTCTAATACCAACCAAATATTTTGAAAAAACTTCACACAATGTCAATTCATGCACTAATGACAAATTACGAATCAATTATAAAATCCCTAATGTCCATGTTTGTATAAAACATACATGTATTAAAACTACTTTCATGCTAGCCAAAAATATAGATGAGGATATAATCATAGGGACACCATTCCTGAATAAAATACTGCCTATTATAGTGCATACAAAAGGAGTATATGCTAATATAAATGGGAAAATGATTACCTTTAAGTTCAAAAATGAACCCAAAGTATCATTTCTACAACAAATAAACACTTCAATCAAATACAAAGAAAACTCCATTAACGAACTTAACACAGAAATAGAAACTGAAAGAATTCATAATAAAATCAAAAGTAGTAATTTTCAAAAACTAATAATAGAATTTCAATAAAAAGTTTAAAAAGGAATCTGCTCCACACTACCTTTAGCATTCTGGCATAGAAAGAAACATGAAGTTACTTTGCCATACATTAACAATTTTGATGAAACTAAAATCCCAACAAAAGCCAGACCCATCCAAATGAATCAAAGACTTTTAGAAATATGTAAAAATGAAATAAAAGAATTTGAGGCAAAGAAATTAATTACACCTAGCTCCTCTCCATGGAGTTTCACTGCCTTCTATGTAGAAAATACATCCAAAATAGAAAGAGGGGCTCCTAGGCTTGTCATTAATTACACACCTCTAAATAAAGTAATCCAATGGATCAAATATCCTATTCCTAATAAACACGACCTAATAAAAAGAATACATGGTGCTAATATCTTCTCAAAATTTGATATAAAATCCAGATTTTAGCAAATACAAATAAGTGAAGAAGATAGATATAAAACTGCCTTCACAATACCTTTTGGTCACTATGAATGGAATGTTATGCCTTTTGGGCTAAAAAATGCTACATCAGAATTCCAAAAAATAATGAATGCAATATTTGATCCATATACTTCTTTTAGTATAGTCTATATTGATGATGTACTTATTTTCTCTAAAGACTGTGACCAACATTGGAAACACCTAAACACATTCTTTCAAATAGTAAAACATAATGGACTAGTAGTTTCCGCTAAAAAGATGAAACTATTTCAAACAAGCATTCAATTTCTAGGATACAAAATAGAAAATGGAACAGTATCACCTATAATAAGAGCCATAGACTTTGCTAACAAATTCTCAGAAGAAATCCTAGAGAAAAAACAACTCCAAAGATTTTTAGGATGCTTAAATTATATATGTAATTTCTATTAAAATCTGGCACTAGATAGAAAACTCCTTACAGGTAAACTAAAAAATATTCCACCAATTAGGACCTTAGATCACACCAAGGCTATTCAAAGAATAAAATCAAAAGTTCAAAGGTTACCATGTTTAAATATCACTGACCCAGTGGCTTATAAAATAGTAGAAACAGAGGCATTAGATATAGGATATGGAGGAATTCTTAAGCAAAAAATTGATAATAAAGAACATTTGGTTCGATACACCTCAAGAAATTGTGGAATGAAACAAAAAAAATATTCAACTATAAAAAAAGAAATATTAGCCATAGTTCTCTCTATTACAAAATTTCAATGTGATCTTTTAAATAATAAATTTTTATTAAGAGTAGATTGTAAATCAGCTAAATTTGCCTTAGAAAAGGATTTGAAAAATCTTACATCAAAGCAAATATTTTCTAGATGGTAAGAAAAATTAGCTATATTTGATTTTGATATAGAATTCATAAAAGGAGAAAATAATTGTTTACCTGATTTCTTATTGAGAGATTTTTTGTAGGGAAATTGTCTTCAAAAAGACTAGCATGATGACATCAATTCTGGCTACTAAACAATGTCCTCCCGTGATAACACAGACAAAGAGGAAGAAGGAAAATATAGAAAATATGGAAGTTGATTCATCAACTAAAACATCCTCTGAATTTATCCTAAAATCATATGAAGAGGTACTTATTCTTGAAAATGAGGATCTCTCAAAAGAAATTGAATATATAATGAATAAATATTTTCTTGAAGGATACAATCATATTCCCACCCTACCTGGGAAAAACCAAATATACTATGAAAAATACTATTAGGAATAGAAAGTGCAAAAGTTTTTTATAATTATAGAGATAAATCCAAAAAAAGAAACTTGCAGTTTTCTCAACTAAAAATTCAAAAAATAATCATGTTATCTGAATGGAATAAAGAAGAAAACCCTAATATTCCAAGATGATTCAAAAAATTCTATCAACCCCAATATTACAACTATTGGGATTATCAAAATGCTTGGGAAAAAGTTTTATATGTTCAGAATACACTAATGAGTCACACATGGCTAGTAAAATGGTCATTACAAACCAAATTGCCGAATTGGTTTTTCTATAAATTTTGGCAAAATTTTGGGGCAATAAGAGAAATAAAACCCACAATATTAAGGAAAAATATTATGGGCAATGATCTTATTGAGGAAGATCTAAATATGATGAAATATATATCTTCTCATGGAATACCATGGATTATACAATGGAAATGGAATAAAGAAATAATTGAATTACCACCAATTTTAGAGAGACAAATATATGTCAAATGGTGGGACAAGTTTAATATTGATCCCATTTTAAAGGGAAAATTGATTCCAATACTAATTTCTGGATCCCAACATAACCAAGAAACTAAAAGAAATAGAATGTTTTCATTTACTCAACTAAAGCAAGAGTTGACAAGAAAAATTCAAATTGAAAACCCAAATATTGAAGATAATCAAACACAATTGATGATCTTTGAAGAAATGTCAAAAGTTATGTATGAAAATAGTACAGAGGACTCAAATAAAACTAAAATTGAAGAACATGGAAATAAGGAAGAAAGTGAAAATATAGTTACGGGACAGTAAAAAAGTTTTGGTAAAAAAGTAATAGATAAAACGTAAAAGTAAATAAAAAATAACTGTCTGGTAAAAGATAAAAGGTGAATAGAAACAATGATGTGTTAAAGTAAAAGAAAAATATTTGATACATTTTGCTTAAGATTCCATCTATAAAAAGACAAAGTCATTCAAACATGGAAGTGGCATCTCCATAAAAAACAAATGGAGAAGAGGACACGATTATTTATTGCATGCATACAACAAGAAAGGGATCAAACACTTGTCTAGGGCACAAGGTTGAATGAACAAGTGGGAAACACATCAAATTTGGCCACCACATCATCAACAAACACTTGTCAAAGACATAAATGGAAGAGAGCAAATGGAAAGCCAAGGAACTTCGTCCACTCCATCCAATGTTCCTATAAAAGGCAAAGAAGTTGAAGAAGAAAGTAAGAGTTGTGACAACCACAACACTCTTCCACCCAAAGAGCTCCCCTTACTTATTGATCTTAGTTATTGTAGTAGGAAGTGTCTTAGCTCGAAATTATCTTCCTTAGAGAATTTCCAAGTCTTGTAATCCTTCCTCCACTTCACTTATATTGTAATTTCATCTATATAGTCATGTGTTCCTAGTTTCCACATATTTTTCGAGTGCAAATCCTCCAGTTGCCAATAAAATTTCCATTTTATTAAGATCATTTGTGTGTGCATGTTCTTACCTCTTTGAATCATAATCAAAGATCCTTTCTTTGTCCAAAGAAAGATCAAAATATCTTGACGTGCTTTGGCATTCAACGCTCTCGATGAACAACCATCATCTACATCGGTAATCAGTAAGTTTTCTACTATTATTTAATCAGATTTAATTATTTTTACTTAAGCATTCCCCCTTATTTGTAAACAAAATAAATGCCTATTAACCTTTAATTACAAACCCTAATCCACATTTAATCACCTTAGTCACAAACCCTAATCCACATCTAATCACTCACCTCTATCATTACCCAAATGCAAATCAGCCCTTTCTACTCCACCAATTATTTTCCTACTCCACCAATACTCCAACACCGCATTCCACCAACTCTCTACTGACCAACCACCAAAATCCTAGCTTTCACCCTAAGATGGTATATATATATATATATATATATATATATATATATATATATATATATATATATATATATATATATATATATGTGTGGTGTGTGTAAAATACTCGTGCGGGTAGCTACCCACCCCCTATTTTTTTCTTACTTTTGGCATGAAGACGGTTACTTTACCTTGCAAACTGTTACTTTTCATGCATAAATAGTTACATTTGCAACATCAAGTTCAAAAATATGATTATATATATATTTCTTATGTATTCAGCCCAGATTTACACTTTAAGTCATGTAGTTACTTTCTTATCATCATAGTTACTTTTTATCCAGCAAGTTTCTTTTCAGACCGTATAGTTACTTTTTTTACTCTATATATATATCGTATGGGATCTATTACTATTATAACAATCAAGATCAATGAATCAGATTTTTTAAAAATGTGGTCAACATAGGAAAAAACCATTGAGGTGTATGGTGTGATTTGTACACTCGAGTGTATTGTACATAGACAAACACACAAACACACACACACACACACACAAATATATATATATATATATATATATATATATATATATATATATATATAAATAAATAAAGAGAGAGAGAGAGTTAGGCTAGAATACACTCGAGTTTACAGATTACTCCGTACACCACAATGGTGTTTTCCTATATAGACCTTTTCTTTCCAAAACCTAATCCATTGAACTTCATGGTTATAATAATAATAGGCTGCATACAAAATTTGAGCTCATTTGGATGAGTGTAAGTCACTCATCCAAGGACAAAAAAATTGATGCTCAAAACTAATTTGAAATTCATGATTCTTACCTCCTTTAGATGCATGACCTATAAGTATCCAAATGAGCTAAACTTTATTATATAATATGTTTTAAAGATATTTAATAAGGTCAATGGTTTAGAATTTTCAAAAACTTACTGCATCTTAAAAAAATTGCGGAGGTGTACGGTGCCTCTGGTACACACGAGTGTACACTAGCCTGACTATATATATATATATATATATATATATATATATATATATATATATATATATATATATATATATATATATATATAAACATATATTGATATATATATGTATATACATACATACATACATATATACATATATATGCATATATATATATATGCATATATATACATATATCTATAAATATATACATATACACATATATAATTATATATATAATCATATTGTTTATCACTTATTGTGTTTGTATTTTGCTTTAGGAACTATATCCAATCTAATAGGCTAAATCACATAATCTTGCATGCAAGATCTAAATGAGGGTAAAGGTGTGGTTAAGGACCATTGACTATGAATCTATTTAATATGGGAAGATGTTTTATGGAGGATAGCATATCTTTTATGATTGTTAGTGTATATAACGTATGCAACACTATTCAACAACAATATATTTTATGTATTTTTCCTAAATGGATTTTGGTGTATGGAGATTACAGAGCAAGTTTTAATAAAAAAGACCAATCAATGGCACTCTAGATGGTTGCATTGGAAGGTTTGCAATGTTTCGATTGTGGAAAATATTATATGCCTAGGCGATGATACGAATTGTAATAATCAATGACTTATTTTTGTTAAAAGAATATATTCAAATTAAATGTTGGAACTTTTACAAGAGAGGCAATGGAATTCATAGTAACACTAAAATAGAAACTTGGACTACCATTATATAGTAAAATCTGAATTATGAATCAACAATGACTAGATTTATAAGAATCAAACACTTCTAGACATGGATGTGTTAATATTGAATATGTTTTTTTAAGTCAACGTGACTTGTCAGTTTCCTTGCTAAATAATGACAACAATTTAAAGAGAAATACCATTAGTAGGATAAGCATAACATTGTCGATTGTCCTTTCCCCTACCAAATGACAATTGTTTAAGGATTCTACCATAAAGACATCATTCTAATCCTAAATCAATATAATAAGACAAAGTTCCTTTACAAGCTAGATAGAAAAAGCGAGTGTCACAACTTAGGGACATATGCCAATAAACAAGCATGTTGTCTCAGCCATAGTAGATGGTGAATCATTATGGCATAAAGTTCCTCGTTATGTTCCATTTTCAATTAGTGTGTCGTTTCATTCAATAAGAAGAGATCCCCATGACCAAACTAGGCTCTCCTCTCTTAGATATTTTTGTCAAGGTTTTTGTAAAAAAATATTCAATATGAGATGTAGACATATATTGCATTAGGGGGTGAGTAGTTTATAAGCATCACGGTGCATCCTTTTAGTTACTTTTTAATTTTAACCAAAACTTAACAACTGTTACAACCCCAAATTTTGGGTTCCTTTGGTGAGAAATGTAATTTCTCATATTAAAGATATTTGGACAAATAATGATATAACTTGTTGTGAATAAATGGATTTCATTTAAAATAGCCTTGTTGTTTGATTTGTGGGATTTATTGGCTATTGGGCCCAATAACAAGGAAATTCAATTAAGTAATGAATAATTGAGTTGTTAAGAAAATAGAGGAAAGAAAAGTGTGGAAAGTTGTAGAAGGCAAACCCAAATAGGGATTTCGTGCCTCTTCGATTCCTTGGGTTCCAAGGAGTCCAAAGTTGCATAGTAAATGCAATAATAAAAGAAAAGATCAATTACATATTTCTTTATTAAGAAAGAAATTGAAAACAATGATAAAATGTGGAAAACAAGTGAAAAGAGGTGCAATTGAGTTATCCTTAGTGGGATTTCGTATCCCAAGGATTCCTAATGTAAAAAGGAAAACCAATGAGGAAAATTAAGGAGAAACAAAAAGAAATCCTCAAAAAGAAATATTTTAATAAGAACTCAACATGATAATGCAAAATAATGCATATTGATGCATTTAGGGATAATGAGTATTCCTTAAAAAGGAATTTCGAATTCTTTGAGTTTCTTGGGGTCAAAGGAGCCCCAATAAAGAGGAGAGAAAGAGAAATACCAATAAAGTCAAATAAGAGGATAATGTGATGCTTAATGAATAAATTTCATGGTTTTATTAAAAGGGTGATATTTTCTTCTAAAAGGAAACTATAATTTCGTGCTTATGGAGTAATAGTCAAGCACAAGAGAGACTAAGAGAAAGGATTTTCGAAATCCTAATATCACAAGAAGAAGGAATATCAAAGAAACAGGAGAGAGAGAGAAGCTTGCTTCCTAATGAAGGAATTTGATTCCTATTAGGAAAAGACCTTGCATCTTTGTGGATGCATGTCTTGGGGTGTGAAAACCCTCCCCTATATAAGGGGTTGGTCTTATGATTTGAGTTCAAAAGAGATCTCACACGCAGCTCTTCTCCTTCTTCATCGTTCTTGGTTGGAAAACCCTAACAATGAGTGGAGCTTTCTCTAGAGCAATGAGGAGGTGCGGAGCCATCTGGAGGGAGGCCTGACGTTCCTCGAAGACCTGTGCATGACTAGACGATGCTCTCAGCATCCAACTTCATGAAGTTTCCTGTGGTACACCTATAGCACGGCTGCAACATGGCTGCGAGATTGCGAGATTTTAGAGCTTTCTCTCGGCCCTTCTGACCATATCTGGGGCAGCATCGACAGCATAAGGGAACGCCGGAGGCAGGGGACCAGTCCCCAATGGTGGTCGAGGTCCCAGGGTAGGAGGAGAGGTTGCGCAACTCACGATTAGGGCAGCAAGTCGGCGCACCTGGCTGCTCGTGAGGAGGAAGAAGGGGTTTGGGAGGCATTGGACGAATATACCCTCCGCGAGATACATCGTTAACTGACTTACAGGAAGGCATAACAGACATTTGGTTATGTTTCCTTTTGGGCGAGCATGTTGCATGGAAGGAGTCACGTGGCAGCTTTCTATTGGCCAAGTAAGTGATTTAATGCAAAATTCATAGATAAATATTGGTAGCTCCGATGAGAACATACAAAATATGAAAATTGCTCAGAAAAATGAGGGGAATCAAATAAAAATAAAATTGAAGCATGATTATGATTTCAATTCGAAAAGTAATGGAAGTTATTAACTATTAATGTAATGATGATTAAAGAAACCCTAATTGGGAATGATTAATATGATTAGTGGGGTCGATTGATGATAAAAGTTGATATTAACCTGTTAATCATAAAGAGATACATTAAGATCGAAAAATATGAACTTTGCATATAATGAGTTAATTTAGAGTTTCATATGCATGAATATACTTAATGGGCCTTGAAACCCTAATGCTGACTAATTCAACTATTAATGGCTTTAATTGATTAATTTCATGATTAAAGTTGGAATATGCTGAATCTATGCTATTTTGAGCATTAAAGTTCCTAATTTGTGGATCGATACCCTAAATGTAGTAAATAGGGTTTTCTCATGAATAAAAGGTGGAATTAACAACAAATCGAGTTCATTTGTGAATTGGACCATAATGAACATTGAGTTGATGATAAATTAGCACAATGATCTTGTCATGAATTAAAAGAATAAAAATAGTAGCTTTAATGTTAAAGAGGTTTAAGGGGCTTAATTAATGGATAATTATGCCTTTAATCTGAAACTGAGGATTAGATGTTGAGATAATTAGGGTTTGTAATCAATTGCGTTAAATTAGGGTTTAAAATAGTAAAAGATGAAGGGAAACCCTAATTGCAATGTAAACCCTAAAAGTGGACTAGAAACCCTAAGAAGCGAGCTAGATTTAATAAATCTTAATGACATGAGTAATAAAAGGAAATTTTATATTTGTTTTAGGATCTTATTGAATGCTTTCTTGCTCATTGTTGTTTGGATTATTCCTGCACCTGAATCTACATGTACAAGTATGTGGTTATGCTTATGACTACCCGAATTAGTTTTCCGGGATTTTTATCGATGTTTCCATCGTGTCTTGAATTAAACTGTTGGATGTATTCAATTCATGCAAAGTATAATGTGAATATGACTATCACATAAGAAATATGCCTACTAGCTCAGATCCTAGTCCCCTCTGTAGCTTAATGGGTCGACCTAGTAAATGGTTACCAATGGGGTAGGCCCATCGGGTCATTGAATTACTTAGTAAATGGCTACCAATGGGGTAGGTCCAACAAGTCACATGTATTAGAGATTGGACTACCTATGGGTAGTGCCATGCGACTCAACCCTAGATAATGATCTACCTGTTAGGTAGGATCATGCAGGGTCTAATAAGGATCTACCTAGAGAGAGGTAGTATCTCAGTCCGCTACAGGGACAACACAGAGATAGGGGACAGGAAAGGATTGAGTGGTATGGTTTAAAATGTAATCTTGGCTGTTAAATGATAATTGGTTGATTACTTTGTTATTGTAGTTGCATGATTATTCTTTCCCCCACATACCAACTTCTTGCTGACCGACGTTTTGTTTGTCGACGAAATGAGAAATATTGTGCACATGAGGATTAGTTAGAATAGCATCTTCATGGATAGAAGTTTAGAAATCCCAGTTTTTCCAAGGTAAGAAAAGTTTTATTTTATACCTCTTTCAGTCTAGTTGGTAAATTTTATTAATTTTTATTGATTATTTGTCGAACCTTTGATCCAGGTTATTGGTTAACGGCTCTGACCTTTCGATCTACCTTAATTGGGGGTTACCAGGAGACGGGGTTGTAACAACAACCATCTATTTTTGTCAAAATTATGTCATGTTTAGTACTCATTGTTAGTGTAGCTACCCCTACTCCAATAATTCCCAAATGTGAATTGAAAAAGTAACGATGGTTATCCCATATTTTCAAGATTGGAGTAGAATAAATATACCAGAAATAATTACTATATTAATTGAAAGATATGTTTCACAAAGCTATATAAAATAAATCTTATAAAGCAGTTACATTAAGGAGATCAAATGCATGGTAGTAAATATAATTTTCTAAACCAAAAAGTGAGAATGAGAACTATCTAGATACTTTGTGTTACTTTAAAATCCATCTTTATGCACTTTAAAGTTCACTTTTCTTGGGTTCAACGTTTGATCTAAAACGCTGACAAATAGAACATTAAAACATTTCACTATTGGTATGTGGGTCCGACTACAATACGTACATAAGAAAGAAACTACACTTAGCATTACATAATTAATATTTTATAAATATGACCATCCATATTTTAGATCATGTTTTGATCCGTAGATATGAAATATCATTTGATAAACCAGTCCATATGATATCTATACTACAACTCTCTTAACAATATCGTAAATTTTCCTATCTCTTTACCTGAATATTGTCACAGAACCATTTATTATCCAAATTCTCACCCCTAATGAATAGAAAGCCAAAGTCAAGAGGACCCAAGCATCCATATATAAAATTGATAACATAACATATGCATGAATAAAATCATGAATAACAACTAAGGTATGAGACAAAAAAGTATAGAAGAATGCTAAATTAAATACCTGACATGATCTTAGGTCCCATATATTAATCATGTGAATTCCATTTGTAAGGCATTGTGTATTGTCATAGTAAGATCATATTATCATAAGTGCAAAATCATTGATCATTGTTACAGATTCATAGTGTACATGTTGTCTAACATCATGAAATAGGTACATGTCAGCACAATTGTCGGTACCTCTCTTTTGATCAGCATAAATGCCAAACAATAGAGGCAATCCATAAACCTAAAACCCAAATTAAGCAACAAAATACTTCATATTAACAACAACGATACACACAATATACAAAAAAACACAGATAATTTTTTTTCTTTTTCTTTCTTCATAATTTTTGCAAACTAATGTCACATCAAGGACCTCATTATAAGATAAAAAAATATTATTAGACTCCATAAAAACCAGAATAAAATGTTATGGCTCATGTGCAATTCAGTTTACAATAGATACATGTACATGAATCAACACACTTTGTATACTACCCATCCCGGAAAGAGAGTGTACATGGACAAACTAATCTATCTAGATTATTCTATTTATATCTTCTTTGTCATGACCTCTTTGATGTATAGAATTATACCTAAAAACATTTGAAACAACCTCATGAGACTCATAGAGCCTCAATGAATGTATACCTCCCACTCACGTGAGGTACATGCATTAGGATCAGAATAAGTATAATGAACTTAAAAGAAACATGCAGATTTTGAAAAGTCTAGTAGATAGTTCTATCATAAGTCAAATATTGTTTACAATGGTAATATAATCAAACAGATAAGGTAATCATGTAAACCAATTATAACTTAAAAATATCTTTTAGACCATTTCTATGAACAAATCAACATATACTTCTTAATTATGATTAACAATCCTTCTAGATGTAATAAGTCAAGTTCTAAGAATTTTAAATTAATACATAACAATAACATTATCTTTGTGACACTCCACCATCCGAACCAGGAACACATCATGCAGTCCTGAAGTTGAAGTTCACATAATACATCTCTACCAAACTGTACTTATCAAATAGAAAGCAATCTAAATCACATTCCTAGTGGATATTAAAATCCCAACATTTACTTCTTATCAATAAGACAGATCAAAATATGTTACAGATAATCTCTATAACAACATGACCATTTTCCACAACAAGAAACATAATTAACAATGGTAAATCATCAACTAGTAGTACAAAGAACATAACAAACATTCAAATCATGTTTTATACGATTTGTCATCTTTTATTCATTTTCCCTGAAACTACTTGGCTTGCACCTCATCAAGTAGAAGTTGCCACACCTAATTCTCATGTCAATGACTCATCGTCACTATCATAGGGTTTAGCTGGACACCCTAAGATCAATAATAGACCCTGTCCAACTCAAGGTTGCCCAAAGAGGCTCACATCCTCATTGTCGGTACACAAGATAGGAGCCAACAAAACAATATATCACACATCACATCATTTCACATATTTTTCATTTTTCACATATTTCATTCATCAGTGTATATTCCTCATGGACATAGACTTTCACAACAAGGATTTAGGGCCAAAACCACTCCATAAGACTCACTCCTAAATCCTGATGGTCTAACATTTAAGGTCTCTCGATCTATATTCTGAAAATCCTTCTCATACTTCATCGATTACTACAAGGAGATCCCTTTTGCTTCGTTGGTGTGGTCCTCGGGGGAAACTAATGGTGTTCAAGGCACCTAACTAGATGTTTCATTATTTCACTTTTTATTAATATCTTTTACTCATGTCAAAATATTATATATCATATATGTGTATTCTCACGTAACTAGAATAACATGAAACATATTAGTCTTATCAAAGAGACAATGATGAAAGTAAGAAGCACAACAAATCTAGAGTTTGTAACACATATGATTCTTACCATTTTCTATATCATCTCATAGCAGTCGTCATTAGTTGTCTTTCATCCTGAGACTTAATCTCATTATTTAGCATTTACCCTATCAAGGTTTTATCATCATTAGTGGGCTTTCAGCCCGAGACATAATGTCATTGTGCAACATTTACCCTCATTAGGGTTTCTCAAATGTAAGCAGTGCATATTAAATTTAATTTCAACATATTTCTTATCAGTTCATTCTATATCACAGTTCTTAACAAATACTCATAGGGGAATTATAACTAGCAATAGTAAAAGCATATAGATATCTTGTATCATTCATCATACTCAGAATAGATTTATCATATGACATATACTTATTCCATCCAATTTAAATAGATGCAAATAAATTTCATGCATATACCTGCATAACACACTTAGTTCTCTTCTTCTATTATTTCACATTCTTCAGTTAGGGTTACTCATCAACACATGTTGAATATCATTTGAAGTCCATCGAAATAGTCCATCCATGAAGTTAAACTATTCAATCAAACAATCACAATCCAAAAATATATTCTTGTAAATAAATTGATATGCTTGAACCTCATCTTTTAATTAAATTTAACTACAATTATGTGCATTCCTTAATCCTTCATTTGAGAGTGTTAATCATTATCATCATCTAACTCATCATTTTAGGGGTGAGAGTTAGGTTCCTGGATTCTTCTACTAATACTGATCTTTTTCCTTCATTTCATATTCATAAGTCTCAACTTCTTTCATGTCATGTTAATTTAATTATTGGAACCAATCATTATTAATTCACTTGATATATAATGTCTTTTCTCATTGACTACCATAAAAGTCTATTTTTAGCATTTTTTATTCAATTTGGGTTAAACCACATGTAATTAAAATATAAGATTAAACATTTCATCAGAATAACTTCATTAGTTTCATCTTTAACTTGCCATCACCATTCTGTACATTTTTTAATATTGTTTCTTATATTTAGATAAGTGTATTATTTCATTGACTTCTAATGTCATTTCTATAATCAATGATTATAATTATTTATTATAATACTCAATTTAGCTTAAAAGAATGGTTTGGGTTACATCTTCATGCACCATAATCTCTAATCATCCTTCATGATTCATTGTTAAGTAGCTAGTATAAAAGGACCCACATTCATGTGAGGGCTACTAATTATTCCATAAATTATACTAAAATATATTGTTTAAGAATAAATTGCATTATTAAGGCTCATCATATGCAATTGAAGTATTATAGCTTACACTTCAGCATTTCATCACATTTTCAACATTATATACAAGTTCTAGCTTTGTCACTCATACTCGTCTTAATACTAAAATTCTAGGGTTTTCAAGAAGTCATTCTTAGTTCAAGAAATCATAAGAATCATATCATTCAATAATTCCATCATGGTGCACATGGTTATTCCTAAAGCTATTCACATACATGGAAACCCTAGTTCCCATTTTCACATATTTCATTCATATCAATCATAAGTATACATTGATTAATTGACTCATTTCATCCAATCCCTCAACTCAAGCCCTAAACAGGGAATATCACCACATCATATTTATATATATGTATATATCACATTCAATTTTAGTAAGATTCAAAAATACACTTACATCATTCATTCTAATGCAATTCAAATATGATTCTAGACATGTCAATTCAAATCCCAAGTATATCTCACATTGGGCTGATTTTAGGGGACATTGACATGAAATAACATAGCCATCTATCTATAGAATTTTCCATGGATCCTCGATCAATATATCAGGAACTAAGAAAGTTATAATCAATGATAAATAATCAAAATTTGAAGAATTTGATTCCCTAATATCTTTCCAAATCAATACCCAATCACATACAGATACAAGCAAGGTTTCTGACTATTTTAGTCAAATAAAATTAGGCTTTCAACATGAATATAGAGCTTAGGAGGGAGAAAAACACTAACCTAAGGTGACAAGCACCTGAAAAACGTAGGTCAAACTTTGAATTTCTATAAATCCCATCAAACTCCAGCAACTAAATCCATATCTTCCTCCTCTCAACTCGGAAACCCTAGAAATGGAGATTAGAAGAGAAAGAGTGAAAAATGGGGATGATTTGATGTGATTTTGAATAAAATTAGAGGAGGGATATAATATTGACATGTGAGATAAGAATCACTATGAAAGGCTACACAAAGAAGCTAAACCGTAGATCAGCAATTCCTACACTTTCTCCTCTCAAATCCTAACTCTCCTTCTCACTCTTTAGGATTTTGTTTCTCTAGATTGAATCAATAATTACGAGAGATCCTATTGTATTAGGTTGATCATATAGAGAAATTGAGATACTTGGGTAATTTGCACAAGTGTCCCTTACTATACTTTCTCTTATTTCAGCTGAATTTTCAGTCATTAAAATGTCACTATAAATCATTAACTTTAGAGGTCAAAATTCCTCCCACAATTATGAAAAATTAAGATGTCATTTATCATTTCATTTAATAGATCAAGTTAAAATTTCAAATCATTCAGAGTTACCAATAAATGAATAAAAATAAAACACAATACTGCTATATTGTAGTCTGCAGTATGGTCGGTCGAGTTTGTCCCGAAGTTTGTCCTGGAGGGAAACTCGACTGACACCCCTATCTGTCGAGATCAAAAATCATTCAAATATTAAACAAATTTAACACTATGTCTATAGTAGAGTTTCCCAACTATATTTAAAATTTATAATCAATTGAATGTACCAATAAAAAGATAAAATTCAATTACCACACTATTATATTTCAATCTGAATGCATGGCCAGCTTAGTTTTTTGTGGGAAAACTCGACTGTAAATAGATCATAGAATTATTAATAAATTCTATTATTTCTCACACATTCTTACATTTAAGTTTTATAAATCATATCCAAATTAAACTAAATTAGAGATGTATATAAAATACTAAAATTCATTTAGTACACCACTATACTTATCAAATTCAATATTCATATGCCATCAAAACCCTAACTTTGGCTGATTAGGGTTTTCAATTTTAACAACCCTAATTATTTGAAATAAAAGCATATTTAGAGTTTTTTGGTTCAAAGAATCATCATTAGAATACCAACACGAATCAAGCTTTAAATAATGATCAATCTAGTTAAGTATGCAATCATCCATGTAAACAATGATTCGATGACTAATTTGAAAATGGGTCATTATGACAACTATGATGAGTAAGTTGTACAAACATATAAAATAGTAGGTTTAAAGAACATATATTTTTTGGAAAAGTTATAACGTAATAATAAGAAAGAAAGAAACAATATTTAAAGACTTTCTTATAACATGCAAGTGTGTTTTAAAGAAACAATATTTAAAGACTTTCTTATAACATGCAAGTGTGTTTTAAAGAAACAATATTTAAAGACTTTCTTATTAACATGCAAGCATATTTTAAGTTCATTTCCATTATATACCAAAAATATCATAAGACCTTTTACCAGCTTCTCAAAAGAAGTTGTCTATGAGGGTGCTCAAGATTAGCTATCCCATTTCAACATGAGGGACTACTATACTAAACATCACGAGTTAACCCTATTTGTAAGGGAACTCAAGGCCATTGTCAAGAGCTAACCCTTGTATCAGCATAGTTTTCCCTATTACAAAAACTCATGTAGGACATCCAGTTTTGTGTCCTTAACCTGAGAATACAAGAATGTGCACAAGGTTTCATAATTACATGTATCATTATAATTTTGTGTTTGTTCAACAAAATTAATCAACACCCAAAACATAGTAGTCATAAGGAACATGAACCTCAAACAAATATGTTAAGCCTAGCATTTATACTATATACACACATGAAATTTTTGATACCACTACTCTAGAAAGTAGGAGGACAAAGTGTACCTTGATAGGAGCAAAAGATTAAGACACTTAATATAGAGAACCATATATAGAAAGTGTGACTAGATCTTAGCAAAAGAGTCAACCAATTGATCCTGAGATCACAAATAAGTATGCTTGGATTAATATTAGCAAGATGAGGTATCATTAATCATTGTCATGGTGGTTGGATATGTCACGTATATCTAGGTATCATATCATTCATCATTGATTTCAATTGCTCAAACTAGGCCATGCATTATCATTGTCATATTACTTTCTTACTTATTGGATTCATCTTCCTAGGGTGACACATCATAACTAAGATAGGGGTCTTTGTAGGAAAATATGGTAAAGAGGTAGGCAGTAGAAAAAAATTATCTCTCCTTATTCTATAGAACAACAAGATCACGTCAACAACTATGTAATGACAATGATGGTTTAACGAGTTCATACTTGGTCCTCAAGAAAGTCTAGGGACTATAACTCATTGCAGTAGCGCAATACTCCTAGTTTCACTGGGACTCGTCTATAGCGGCTCTTGCATGGACTGCAAGCTGACATTGTTCTTTTAGAAATAGACAATAGCCTCCTCACCTCTATAATAGTGCACACAGACCACCTAGACTCATGTTATTCTACTAGAGCAAACATGAAGGAGTTTTCCCTCCCATCGGTGTACTAGTCACCAACTTGCTCTCCCATAATTGTTCTCCCTACTATCCCTCCCTTTATCAGGCAAGACTTGTTCAAGTTCTCTCAGTTCCCACAACAGGAGAAGCCAAACAATTCTCAGAGGTAGTTGAGTTGTTTCTGAGAAGCCCTCAGTACCCCTCTATTTATACGAGGGGTTAGGGCCAAGGTTCCCATTCTGTGTGGAAGTGGAAGGGATTGGAATATCACAAAATTTGCAACGTGCAAGTGGCGAACTGGTCAGTTCGCCAAGCAAACCAGTCAGTTGACATGCAACACGATCAGTTCAGTTAGCGAACCAGTCTTTTCACCATGGTTCCCAATCATAAATGAATTGCTAATTCAAATCTAATAAATTTACAACATCACGTCAATACTAATTGTTGATGCAATCGACTTTCTCCACAAACTGAGTATCTCGTCCTGTGAGCCATTCGTCTCGCTACCCCAACCAATTGGTTCACTAGGTGAATCGGTTGGCTCGTGCCCTTAGTTTTGTATAATTTAGCCAATTCAATTTTTAATCAACCTAACACTCCAACCTATTGTTTCATCACATGAAATGATTGTTTGGGAGTCATGTATGTTGATTTGTTTCTCAAATTGTATACCTAAACATTTTATTAATCAATTTAATTACTAATCATTATTAAACTCCTCTTCTAGGTGAATTCCTATGTGTGTGACCCTATAGGTCCCATGTCACGTTGGTAATGAATGTCCATAACTAGTTTTTGACATTACAAGAAAAGAGTGGTGTCTAGTCACACATCAAAGCTACCCAATTGAATGGAAAGTTGGATAACAATGTCAACCTACAATATGTGTAAGGTGTTATAGTGATTGTATAATTCCTTTGTCTCCAATATCCAGAATGAACTTGAGGCATGGAATCGTCATCCTCTCAATGTTCAATCCATATTCCTTGAATCTAGAGCAGACTATCTAAGATATATGTGACTCAATATCATATATTGAATCACATGTGCATGTGCATGTTGTTCTCATTCTAGCTTATCAGGTGTTTAGGATATCATACTCCAATAGGAGGGACAAATGCCATCTACATTACTCACAGTCAATCCCCATGTGTCATAGCTACCCAATCATAACTGTTATGGCAATCCTTATTTAGGGCTATGTCGGATGATATCAAAGTATATTGAATGACATGTGATGAGTGTAGTGACTTTAGGTCTAAGAACCACAATCACCACCTTCACTATGAGAGATGACTATGACCGCCAATTATGGTTTCCATGTGTCACTCTGAAGGTGGGTCTGTCTGATACACTATGCCATAATAAGTATCTATGTGTGTGATTTGATATCACATATCATGATTGATGAGATTCTGTCATCAAACAACACACACTCTAGTCGTATGTGTTAATGTTGTCTATCTGGATTCCATAGTAACATATGAATAGGGACATGATAAGAATGTATATACTCTTAGCATATTTATGACCTCATTGTTCAAGTCACGTACTTGAAGACATACATCATTGAATAATATCATTCTTTAGACATTCACTGTGTTTCCTGATTATCTCATAACTAAGTAAAATAGAATGAATTGGAAGCTTGCCTTTATTATTATTAATCAATTCATTTATGTAATATGCCATCACAATGATCATATGATTGGCTCTATGGGCATACATACCAACAGACTCCCACTTCCACTTAAAGCCAATCACCCACAAGTCATATTCTTAGTGATATAAACATGTCCATCATGTTTCTTCTATGCAATTTCTAATCCAGCGGGTTAGCAACACTTTTCTTTTAGTCTATATATTGCATGTTTCTCATCTCTTTGAGGTGAGATGAAAATTATGTAATATGCTATATGATATTCCTTGCCTAATTGGTTGCTCCATTGTTGTCATAGTATTTCTACTATGTCATCAATGGTTGGAACATCCATATGTTCATCGATATGAACATATAGTATCCACTCTTGTGTTCACAACACCAAGATACTTGACTTTTATTGTAGAACTGAATTAATGGTTTGTAGTTTGGAACCCTTCCAACGTACAAATCATTTCTTAAAACACATTTTATATTGCGATCACTTTTTGACATTTAAGAAGCTTGCATTGGTGTAACCGTTTACACCCAACTCTTCCTTGTTTCTATTACCTAGCAACAAATCCTTTTGTGCTTCTCAAGCTCTAATGGATATCTTTCTTGACATTCCAATGACCCTCACTGGAAACTAATATCGTCTTGTCATGTGCATTACATACAAGATTGGGATGAGAACATTTTATATATCATTCATGATAGATCCAATTGCTAGTACATATGGCATCTTACTCATGCTTTCCAATCTTCATAAGAATCAGAACATAGGGTTCATGAGAGACTAATCCTATATAAAATGGATAGATTCTCTCTCAAGAATCCTTCATGTTGAACTCTTTCAGCATCTTTCTATTACTCATAGATTATGAAACTTTGAAGAAATATTTATATAGATCTCTATCCCTATCACATAGTATGTTTCACATAATCCTTCATTGTTGAAGGTGTTTTCATACCAAGTCTCAATGTTTATTGTATTGAGATGTTATTCCCCATCAATATGTGGACTATTTATATATTCTCCCACTAAATCTTTTGTAATCATCGATTTTATCTTTTATCTTGGCTTGAGTCAAACTCTTAGACTATCTTGTCAAGTCCAAAGATCCCATCTCTGAGATGGTTGTTTCAAACTCTTAGATTGAACTTTGTAGCTTATAAACTTTATTTGCATTCATGAAGTTATAAAACCTTTGGGTTGTGTTACATACACATCCTTTCATATATTTATTTTAAAGAATGTAGTTTTAAGATGCATATACCAAATCTCAAAGTATATACTAGCTGCAACAATAAGCATGTCAATTGGTGTAAGGAATTTCTTCATGTTCAACAATTTGAACTGATTTTAAAACCTTTACAACCAATCTATCCTTTTAGGTTATGCATGTTGATCTTTTCAATGAAAACCCAATTTTACCCTTTGGGATTTACCCCTTTAGGTGGTGCTACCAATGTCATACCTTGTTAGTGACCATGGACTCCATAATGGCTTTAAGACATTTCTCAGATTCTAGATCATAATAGCTTCTACTTGATTTGTTGGCTCATCACATTATAAGAAACCTATCTGAGTTGTTGGATTCACAATCTTTCAATCTCATACGTGTTCTAATAAAACTTATGAGGTTCTATGTTTCATGAAGAACTTGAGATTCTACAACAATTTGTGATTCCAAATTGTTCTCATTGTACCTTCATGTTGACCTTGAACTTTTCGAGTTCTACTTTTGCTCCCACTGATTCTTTTGGATCTCATTCATCCTGGAAACAAAAAAACTGTTGTTGGATTGGGATTAAAAGGTAGTATTCAATAATTATCATTTGTGTGGATAAACTTTTTCCAAGGAACTACATTCTTTATAAATGTTTCAGTCCTTAATACATATTAGGACATTCCCATATCATATCTCATATGATGTCTGTAATGACCCCCTCCCCTTGTTACCCCATATTTAGGCGGTTCAAGAGGGCAAGAGCCATTACTTTAATGCAATATCAATGGTTTTGCAAATAACTAATAAATTTTCACTAATAGGAAAGAGTTTGTTACAAGATAACAAGATACATTCTCCATTAAGGAGTTACATGCTATAGATTTCTAAGTTTCAACATAAAATAAAACTAACTAAATCCTCCAGAGATTACATTACTATTTGATAGTTTGGTGCCTTCTTTAGGAGTGTCCACTTTCCATTATAGATGCAGCAGTAACAATAGATTATTCTAAAACACCGACAAACAAAATAGTCAATCAATATAACAAGTTATGCTGGTATGTGGGGGAAACAAAATAAGTGCATGTATGTGTAACAACATACACATCCATATGACATCTATTAATTAGCTAATCAGAAAGCATTTTGATTTTATAACTTCTCATCCCATTTTGGCTTACTCCTATTAGTATCACCCCCACTAGGGTCTTGCCCCTACAATGGACATACATATCATCCCATTTGGGCTTGATATTTTCCTAGTCTTCCCATCTGGGCTAGAACACTCATATGACCATCCCATCCGAGCTTAGTTTTCCATTGTTCTTCCCATCCAGGATAGGCACCTCATATAACCATCCCATTTGGGCTTGGTTTTCCTTTAGTAACCTTCCCATCTCGGCTAAGATCATCTTCCATTTTGGGCAAGGGCAAGTTAATATGTATACATCATGATAATCATATTCACTTTAAAGATTGCAAGAATTAAATAAACAACCAACATTTATTTTGCAATCAATTCGATAAATCTTGGGAAACGTCGACAAACCAAAATGATTAACCATAGGCATAAACACATACCTTGACTAGGTGTTCTTGATGTCCAAGAAATAGAAATCAAACAAACAACTGACCAAATTTCTCCTAAAAGTAAAAGAAATCTACCCACATATCATTATTATACCTAAATCACCATTAGGAGTGACTTGGGCCTCAAGTTAGGATTCCAAGGTTAACTTTAGGGTCTCATTTGGGTTTTGGATTTCCAAACCATAATTAACACTTTTCATGTTCTTTTGGGATACAAACCTTACTTTGTCATTAATTACATTTTTATTCTCAAAGAAACCCTAATTTATTAAATTATGGGTTCATAAGTTCATATAAGTTCCAAGGTGCTCTTTTTTGTCCATAAAAGTTGTATCTTTGATCATCAATATCAACTGAATCCATTAGGGCCACAAAAACTTAGAAATTAGGGTTTTGATTCATTTTATACATTAAAGTTGCCAACTTTAGGTACTTTAAGAACTAGAAGTAGATCTAGGTTATGATTGTATTTTTATTGGATTGCTTGCATTTTTTGGAGAAAAATCATATATTATAGGCCTATATCTGATAATCTTACTATTTACTAGGATTTTTACAAATTAATATGGTTTCAACCAATTAGGAGTCGCAACCTAGGCAACGCACCCCGGTTCCAACCTGGATGACTAGGCAAGGCTGACCAATGGGCCTACGCCACCTAGGCTAGGCTTGTCTGCGTGGACGTGCACTTGGCTCAATCGAAAAGGGAGGAAAAGACCTTCAGGGTCTTACCTGCTCTGAAGGATGGCGAGGGAAGAAGAGAAATTCACTCATTTGTCATCTTCAACCTTCACTCGTCTATGACAAGGTCTGAGCAGTCAATGATGAGGTTGAATCTGCTATGTAGGGCAACAACACTAGAAGTGAGAGTACCTTCACCTCCGTTGTGTTTCCACAAACTTGAAGAAACTCTCAATTGATCTTGTGGTGGTTAGTGTCATCGGGACGACTAGGTGGGAACTTCGGCAAGATGGCAGGATGGGGTCGAGGTGAACGATGAGGCTAGGGAAATAATTGAACATAGAAAACTCAGCATATGGTTCGGCCAAAGCATTGTAGAGATTTTGCAACCTTGAAGAAAGTCCATGGTCCTCTATTTATACCCTTCTATTTTAGCAGGGTTTATTTGAGAGTTGGGTTTGGGCGTTCCTTCTAGAGACCTCCAAAGTAGGTCAAACCAAGGATAGGTAAGTGCATTTCATGCTCCCAGATCCATTGGTCGAGATTCCCGATCTGCTCATCCTTTGTATCTCTTGGAAAACAATTCTAAAAGTTGCTTGTTCTAGCTTTTCGTTCCTTTCCTGATCGAGATATGTGATGATCAAATTACCATTGGATCACAGATCCAATGGCACACAAAGTGTGTGTCAATTAAAAAGGATGAAAGATAATTCTAATAGGAATATAAAGGATGACATTTAATGATTTTCCCTACACTTTAGGGATTTTTCTAAAATTCTTATCTCTCAAACCATTCATCTTTAAATCTCAAATTTTAAACGAATATCTCCAATGACTTAATCTATACATGTGGAAAGATTGAGACTAAAATTTGGAAAGAAAAGGGACTTTTCTTCATATGCAAATCTCGCTCTAATTTATACATTTAAGGCATCAAAATCAATCCTTTTCTCTTTCATCCTTTTCAATTTGCTATATTTTGTCTATTTTTTATATTATAAACCATCTGCAAATGAAGACTAATTATTAGTGGCCATCCATGCCACTTTCTTGTGAATTCTACACAATTCTCTCATGTAAACACAATTATCATCTATTATTATTTCTTTTTTCTTATTATGAGATTTTATTTTATCCTCTTTCCCATTTATCCATCATTGGATTAATAAAATAGTAGAATTCATGAAACCTATCATTCAAGGGAAATTTGCAAAAAAATCCATTATTTAAAATAGAGCATTCAAATTTCCAAAAAAGTCTCTTTTCATAGAACGATTGCATTTCAATTATTTAAAATACAAGTGAAATTTAGGTTATAACAATGTCTCTTAAACTATTTTAGATGGTACATTGTTTAGTGTAAAGTATATATCCATGAGGCGAATAGAATATTAGACTAAATGATAATCTTATCATGATCCTTCATTATGTAATTCCTTATTTTTGATACATCATCATGTTTCAGATGAATTTAACTTGTGATTCACTATCACAATCCTTCTAGAGGGTCCTCACATTATTTATGTAAAGTATTTCAAAATTTGACCATGTCAAAGTTTCTTAATACTTTTATCTAAATTATACTTCATTTATAATCTCCTTGAACACTTCAAGAGATTCATGTTTGTATTTCACCAAATAGGAACCCTTTATCAACTGAAATCATCAGCGAATATGATCAAGTACAAACAATTAGTTGTAGCATTTATTCTAAAGTATCTTTATATATCAATATGTATAAGCACTGATTGAAAAGATTATTCTTTCCACTACATGTAGTGAGAGGTGGTTTGTCATGTAGCTCATTAATGAAATTTGCATGTCTCTTGTTGGTTCAATAACCAAAAGAGTCTAGATAAACATTAGTATGGATTCTAGTAATGTTATGTGTGCCTGAATTGATGGTATGACAAATACACTAGTTGATTGAGTGGCCGATATACAATATGATAGTATGGCTGTTGCACATAAGAATACTCTACAACAGATATACCACAAGTACCAAACGAATGATACAATCTAAGCATCTCTAAACCAATATCATTTGATATGTCTTGGCCGACACAAGTAGATGTGTCTAGGCCGACACAAGTGGATGTGTCTAGGCCAAGACAAGGGTTAAGTGGAGGTTGATACACCTTGTTGAATATTGGCCAATACACATTGATGAGTGTAGGCCGATACACCTTGAATGTAATCAATGGATACATCTTGATTGAAATTTGATTGATACACTTTAATCAGTGTAGGTTGATAAACCCTAAAGAATGGTAAATCAATGTAATAAGCATGTTGAAGTCAATAACCTAGTAAGGATGAAAGAGAAACTTGTACTACTCACATGAGAGAGGTAATACTTCATGCTGATAATCAATTGTTGATATTTGATGAAGTACGCATGAAAACTTATGCCAATAATATATATTTTATGATGTGAATTAGGGTTTGATGGTTAAATATGAACTTGAAAACCCTAAATCAATTATAAGGGAAAACCCTAACCGTAATTATGAGAGGGTTGCAATTTGAATGATTCTCCTTATGGCATGGATATGATATTTACTTGATATTGTAATTGCTATGAAATCCTAACCATGCAGGTGTTATGAAATAATGAGCATATCCAGATATGAACTATGATGATTTTGCATTACACAGATTATATAAGCCCTTGTGAGTGATGGGATATACTTGAACAACAAGTATGACTTGCATATGGGTCTGATGACCTAGAGATGATTTTTGCCTAATGAAGGGTGACCCTCTTCAATAATGAACTGAGGGTTTTGATACCCAAACTTATGATCATGATAATGATAATATTGAAGGGATGAGATTCCCAATAAAGTATTTATGGGACTGACATCCCAGGATGAGTATAACAAGATATGTTCCAATTGATATAATATTTCTTGAAAATATGTTACACCTTTCTATGTAGCATTTATCTACAATTCATGCTTGTAATTTGATTGATGTTAAAAGATGCTATAATGCACTTAATCTATGAAGAAAACTAAAAATGTAGTTGCCCTGGCCATAGATCCATTCAGTGTGAGGATTTGCTGAATGGTGAAATGAGTTCTACTTGGAATGCATATTATTGAATATGTAGGGTGCAAGTTGGCTATGGGCCATACCCTGAAGATTAGCATTGACTTCGGGTCATACCCTAACAAGAGTGCAATTGTACTATGACTCAATAAACAATTAGGATTGGTTACAGACCATGCCCTGATATAATCACGATTGATTATGGGTCATACCCTGATAAGAGAACATGCTACACATTGTATCTCTATAGTGAAGAGCCTATATACTCCAGGATAGATATAATGTAGATTGACTCATAATATCACTGCCAATAATCTCATACTAACTGAGAAAGGAGAGGTCATGGATTCTAGCTCTTCCATGGACCTATATGGCACTGATGCTTTACTTCGCAGTGGTCAGTTGGAGTATGGAAGGTATACTCCCATCTTCACAAGGCATAAAATTAATTGTTGAAATATGTAATCAACCATGTAGCGTATTTGTTTGAGGATCAAATATAGAAACATTAGTTGCATCCTTGCTTTGATTTTATATTGTTTACATTATAGTAGTTATACATGTTCTTCATATTCCTATTAAAAGTGATTAAATGATCTATTGCTCAGTTATAGATATCCAAACTCATATGATAATGACATTGCTCTACTCTGCATATAATCAACAGTTATAATTGTTTAATTCAATAAAGGTTTCTTCTACTCTCACTCATAAATGTTTAACTGTGATGATAATACTATTGGCAGAGAGTTATATCTCTCTCTGGGACTTGTTGTCTCACCCTGTGAGTTCCAAAACTTTTTAGGTGGATGTACACAATGAGGTAGAGATCATGTGACTGAGAGAAGGAAAGAGAAGAAAGAACAACAATAACAACTCAGGTTGAATGTGATGTTATGTGACTTGTAGATACAGAGTCCTATGTGTCATCCCTGTACTCTCAGGTCCTTTAGGAGATAATATGTAAATAGTTTTGTAACTGATCTGAGATTTTGGCTAGTACGCCTTGATGCATAATGTTTCTTTTGTGTATGTTTTGATAAAGAAACTATTATCTCATATCTTGCAAGGTGACAAAACAAAGTATGTACAAAGTGAACGATGATGTATATATGGTTTGGTTCTTTCTGAAAAGATTTTTTAGTAATGAATCTCTTGGCAAAGAGGTTTCAATTTTTGGTGATTTTCGATAATCAAATGTTAATGATTATTTCCGCATATTTTTGTATGATTAAGTTGTCAGTTTGATAGCACTCGTCACATCTATAGCGGATCATGCATGTATTGTAGGCTGACGTTGTCCTCCTAGTGATAGACAACAAACTCCTCACCTCTATAGTAGTCATCACAGACCACCTAGAATTCATGCCATTCTACTAGAATGAAAAGGAAGGAGTTGTCCCTCATGTTGGTGTAATATTTACCAACTTGCTCTCCCACAATTCTTCTCGCTTTCTATCCCTCCCTTTATTGGGTAGGACTTGCTCGAGTTCTCCCAATTACCACAACCAATGATGATAAACAATTGTCATAGGCAATTAAGTTGTTTCTGATAAGCCCCCAACACCCCTCTATTTATAGGAGGTCCTTGTGGGAGTGGAAGGGACTGGAATATCACAAAATTTGCAACCAACGAGTGGCGAACCAGTCAGTTTGCCAAGATAATTGGTTAGTTGACATGCAAGCCAATCATTTTGCTCAGCGAAATGGTAATTTTTCCATGTTTCCCAATCACATATGAATTGACAATTCGAATCCAAGTAACACACAACATGATGTCCACACTAATCCTGGATGCAATAAAATTTCTCCATGAACAGGGTGTAAAAGAGAGAAATCACCCCTTTACTAAAAATTTGAAGAATAAAACATCCATCTCAAATATACTCAAAAGGTATGCTAGAATAGGTGTAATTTTTTTGGATCTAAATAATGGTATACACAATAACCAAAGTGTAGTAGCGGAATAAAAACATTCAATATATTTAATTTAACTTAAGATTACAAAAGTACATTATAATCATCTCCCATAAGGGTTTACATAAAAGGTACAACATAAGGATATAAGTAGAGGGAAATTTAAACTATATCAAGATTGTCTCCAAACATCATCTCCTTAAGATAGGTCCATCTCATCATGCCATGTCCTCCATGTCCTACACTCAGGGTTGGAAGCATACCCCAGTAAAAGGAGAAAAATATATGACATTAGTAAAGGATGGTATGTGCATATGAAAAAGAAATTTGAGCAATATATAGAATAAAGGACATCAAAATAAAGGCTTCCCATAGAAAATTTAAGGACTACCCAATTGGGCATAAAAGAAATGAATTAGAATAAAAGAGATACTTGCCATCAAAACAAAAATAAAAGTGGTGCCACAAAAGCACACATATTTCTTTGGGTACAAAACCAATCACCATAATAAAAACATGTATGTATGTGAGGTAAACATATCACTAGAACAATATAATTACCAAAGGTGACCAAGCCTCATAAACTTGAAACCTGATAGAGAATGGCACATAACCAAACTCCCCAATATATGAAATGTGGGTCAAGCCTCATAAACTTAAAACCTGATTATGGGGCAAATAACCACCATCCCAAAAATATATTAAGGGAACATAACCCAAAACCAATGCAATTACATCATCCTAGGGCTACTGAGTCACATAACATGCTTAATGTAAAGGCAATTAAAAAGTATAGTCAGAGTAAATAAGATTTGTCACCACATAAATGAAAATATAAGAAACCATCACAAAAGTGGGAAAAATGAGCATGTATAAACAATTAAAGTTCCATCATGAAATGTATAAGATAGAGTCCAAAAGAATGTCCATCATAATAAACTGATTACAAGATCAGAAACAAATAATGTATTCCACAAAAAATATGTTCTCAAAAGAGAAAGGACTATTGTGTAGGTTGATTGTCCATAGGACCAAGAGAAAGATGAAAATAGGTGAATTTCTCAAAAGGAATAATAGGGGATGCAAACATACTTTACTTTAGAGTCTAAATAGTCCAAACTAGGTTCAAGTCTAGGTCTCCAAAGTGCATATGATGCATATATGTAAAATTAGGTTAGGTTTACATTAATTATTCAAAACCCTAAAAGTCAACTTTTTCCTTACATGTGATTTAGGTTATCAAAACCATACCATGTTTTAGATTATCTTTTTCTGGGTCCCAAACATATTTTATTATGTTATTTCTGACTTATTGATTATTAGTTATAAATTTTGCAAGTTATATCCAATTAGGAAAATCTATTAAAAATCACATATTTATTGTATTTAATTTAGGTGGTGAAAATGGTACCACTAGATAGAGAATAACTATCTGATTTCAAAACATATTTTACTTAATTTGTCTGACTTGTTATAGATTTATTATGAATTATTGAAGATTATGCCACTTATTGAAATTCTCAAAAAGAAATACAAGAAAAAGACAATCTCACCCTCGCATCATGCATCAGGAGATGGAAGAGTGCATGGTAAAATAGGTAATCAAAACAAATGCCTGTCGTAGAACTAGAAACAATGTGATATGAATGATATACCCTTCTCAAAGTGTGATAAGAGGAAACAAAATTGGGGTCGCAATAGGTATTTCAACCTCATGGTTCATCATCTTCAACAGTAGACATGCCCACCCACATTGTAGAACTTTGTGAACCTAAGGAGTAAACTCTAGGTTCGGTAGTTATTTTGCCCAAGTTTAAAGAGCCATATCAACTTCTCTACTAGCCTCCTCCTACCCTAGAGAGCACTAGTTGAGGGCCAAGAGGTGATCGAAGACTTAAGAACCAGTCCTCACCATTGCTGGTCAGGAGAAAGGTTCAAAACATCAGAAGTGGTAATCTTGAGTAAAACACATCGAACGCAATGATGAGTCCAAATATATATTCAAGGAACATATCTAACTGCGGTGGAAATAAGGAAACATTGATCTGGTGATCCGATGAAGAACCAATGACAAAAACATCAATCAAAGGGGAAATGCATTCAGACTTTGAAAGAAGGACCCTGATCAAATACCTCTGTAGGTTGTATGTAAAATGACAGACTTTGAAATGCATGATAGTAGCAGATAGATGCCCAACATACACATTGTTCATGACAACCAGAAACAAAGCAATGCAGATAAAAGGGGATGCTAGAAAATTAACTCGGATGCAACATACTCCAGTCTCAGATGGATTCATGACCTCCATGAAACTTGCCTCTAGTTCGACATGGAATGGAAAAGCACCATGAGAGAAACATGGACATGGTTTGGGAAAACACTAAATCGGCCCAAGAAGACAAATTCTGACCAGGTTGTAACACACGGTAAGGTACAGGGATGGTGATCGCCGACTAGACAAACAAATACAGGCAAGATGAATAGGTTTATCACCAAGGGTTGTCAGATAGAAGATGAGGCATTCTCTCTCTCTCTCTCTCTCTCTCTCTCTATATATATATATATATATATATATATATATATATATATATATATATATTGGGTATAGGGATTGTAACCAAAGGTTTGAGAGTTAAATACAGATTGATGGAAGGAATTTGTGAGTCATTGTGGTAAGGCATAGTGACAACATAGGGAAAGGGTTTGTGTTGAAGCTTCATAGGAAAGGAAAAGGAAAATGATGAAGAAAGAAATAATATAGAGAGAGAGAGTTGGCACTCGAGATGTAGGAGCCCTATTCACACTGAAGCTGGTGAAAATGGAAGGTAGGAGATATAATACTAATTGTGATATCAAAATCTAACAAAGGAAATAAAATAGGTTTAGCAAAGCAGTGTGAAAAACATTAATCGAGAAACTTATTCAAATAGGAAAATAAATAAAGTGATATTGAGTCATTATGCCCTTCTCTTCCTTACACAAACTGAGGATCCAAATAAACACCAAATTACATGAAATTTTGTATAGAGGCCAAATAAAGCATGTAGATTCTGATTATAAAATTAGATTTCCCTTTTGAGGCTTTTTGATGTATTAATTAATGAAATCTTAGTTTCTCTTTCCTCATGCATTAATGACATTAGGATTATCCAAATTTGGTGAAAATTCATCCACAAGTAATATTTAGTGTGTTAAATACGAATTTTTCATCAACTTTACATGGTGGAATTGTTTGTACATTTATTTAATATTTTGAAGGTTCTACACACTTTCTCTCTCCTAATTTCACGTTTTAACTAAATAGTCTTCAAATTGAGTGAAAATTCACCCAAAGAAATATTTTCATGTGTAGATTACTACTATAAGATTATTTTCCACTTTTGGAGTCACTAAATGATTTGTTTCATATTTTGAATGAAAACTCATATTTTCTTTCCGAAAGGAAAATAGGGTAGTTATTATAATGCAAATAATGTGAAACTTGACTATCAAGTTAATTGGGACCCAAGGAACATGAATTTCACATTAGATTTCTCTTTTGGAATCTCTTTTTATGAATTATAACATTTTTGTCTTGTGATTATTATATTTATTATAATATGATTTCAACATCATTATTATTCATCCAATTATGTCCCATATCTTCATATTACAACCAAAAGAATTATATGCCATTATTGTGCACAAATTATTATGAACTCTACATCTATATAATGTGACATATTTTATGTGTCAATTATTGACCCAAGAATAATCTGAAAACATTAGGTTACATTAGGGTGATTTATTCATGCATTATCTCTTTAGGGTTAAACTAAAAATCTTGTAGGTCTAACCTCAACCTTGTTTTGTTTAGTCCAAAAGGTCAAAGTTCTAGGGTAGGGTCCAAGATCCAGTATGTTACACTGAGTGTCTATCTCTTCAAGTCACTCATCATACGACCCCAACTGATCATTTCACTAGGTGAACTAGTCAGCTGGCGCCTGTGGTTTAGCATAATTTAGCCATTTCAATTTCTAAACAACCTGACACTCCAACCTATCATTTCATCACATGAGCTAATCGGTTGGGAGTCTAGTCAGCCGATTTTTTTCTCAAATTGAATACCTAAATACTTTAGTAATCAATTCACATACTAATCATGATTAAACTCCTCTTCTGGAAGAATTCCTATATGTGTGACCCTATAGGTCCCATATCACGTTTGCAGTGAATGTCCATAACTAATTTATGAAATCACAAGCAAAGAGTGGTTCCTAGTCACACATAAGTACTACCCAAGTGAATGGAAAGTTGAAGAACAACTTCAAACCTACTATCTTTGTAAGGTGTTACAGTGATTTTAAAATTCCTTAGTATCTGATATCCATAATGAACTCAAGACTTAGAATCATCATCCTCCCGGCGTTCGATCCATGTTCCTTGAATCTAGAGTAGACTATCTCAGAGATCTATGACCTCAATATCATATATTGATTCATATGTGCGTGTGCATGCTTTTATCAGTCTCGATTACCAAGTGGCCATGATATCACACTCTAGTAGGAGGGACTAATCGTTGGTATGTATGCACAAAGGGCCAATCATATGATGATTGTGATGGCATAACATGTAAATGATTCGATTAATAATAAAGGTAAGCTTCCAATTTATTTTGTATATTCAGTTATGAGATAATGAATAACATAATAAATGTCTAGAGAATTATATTACTCAATGACGCATGTATTCAAGTTACTATACTTGTGGATGAGATCATACACATGTTAAGAGTACATACACATATTCTCATTATGTCCCTGATCAGTTGTTATTGTGGAATGTTGATAGACAACAATAACACATAAGATCAGAGTGTGAGTTTGTTGATGACTAAATCTCATTAGTCATGATATGGCAATGTCAAACCAAGCACACATATACATGTTAGAGAACAATGTATCAAACATACCCACCATGAGACTAACACATGGAAGCCATCATCATGGAAGTCATAGTGAGGTCTCACAATGATGGTGGTGGTTGTGGTTCTTAGACCTAATATTACTTCACTTATCACATGTCGTTGGGTTAGACATGTCAAACGGGTGGGTGGGTTGGGTTTGGGTTGGGTCATTGCGGGTTTGGGTCTCGTGGGTGCGAGTCAAAAAGACCCAATGTTAAATGGGTGGAGAAGTAGCACACCCAAACCCGACCCAGTGGGTTGCGGGTCGCCCGCGGGTGCCCATTTAATATGTGCACAGTGAAAAGATATTGCTAGATTCTACACTACGACAAAGAGTCGAATAATTCATTAATAATTTTCAGTGTAAACATAACAAAATGAGGGCAACCTTCCACTACTTTTTGTGTCAAACACAATGTAATATTTGTTGTTTTGAAATAAAATGTGAGAGACAAAATAAAAAACAACCATTTCTACAATGTACAATAAAAAAAACTAAATCATATAGATGTTACAAATAGCATAACATATTACCATAACAACACTATATTTTGTCGTTATAAGTTCTTGATGTTTCATGTTATAATTGTCCAATACATAAAGTGAATAGAAAGAGAATATAATTGTTGTGAGTGAATATAAAACATGCATTACACTATATATTCATTAACATAAAAATAATACAGAAGTTAACAAATTTGTTTCCACTAGTGTAAACAATTAACAAAGGATATCAATAAAGAAAGTTAGACTTTAACTCTTAATATTGTATACATTACACGTCATCAATTTAGTTGATTGATAAATGTACAAGTGTTGCATGTCTTAAGAGTCATATAGATAATATATTTATATTAATATATTATTTAATTAAATGGGCACCCACGGGTGCCCGTGGATCACCCGTGAAACCCACTAAATAAACGGGTGGGTATGGGTTTGGGTGATTTCTAGCGGGGGGCAAATTTTCCACCCAAACCCAACTTAAATGGGTCGACCCATGGGCGCCCGTGGATTTTGACCCAGTTTGACAGGTCTACGTTGGGTACACTTTGACATCATCAAATGCAATCTAGAAACATGGGTTGCTATAACGACAATGATTGGGTGACTTTGACACATGGGGACCGACTGTGAGTGAAAGATATGGGATTTGTCTCACCAATAGGAGTATAGTATCCAAGGCCTCTTGATTGACACATGGGAACAGACTGTGAGGGAAAGTATGGCCATATGTATGTCAATAAATATATGATATTGAGCTCACATATATCTCATGCAGTCTTCTCTGGTTCAAGGAACAAGATTGAATAATAATGACGATGACTGCCCCATGCCTCTAGTTCAATCTAGATATTAGTGACAAAGGAACTATTCAAATACTATAACACCATACATAGTGGCGGATCTAGGATTTGGAAGTGGGTGAGGCACGTGTATGTATAAAGTCATATTTGAAAAAAAATAGAATGTTAAGGGATATATACAATGATATATCATACATGATGATGGTTTTATAATATTTTTCTCCATCAACAAATTTAATAAATTCTTGTATAACTAATGTGAGAAAAATTTGAACAATCAAACCCAATAATGAGGTAAAAGGATATAAGAGGAGTTTTGAGAAAAGTATTGACTAACATGCATATTTTAATCTTCATATATTCGTGTCAAGGCTTTTATCTTTGGAGTTAAGACGAGTAGTAATAGTGGGGAGCATTAAAGAATGAGGTTCAAATCCTATGTGCCCATGTGTGCCCATCTGTGTGACCATGAGATGTCATTCATTAGATTGTGGGGTTGTAGGAGTGTAGACATTTTAGATTCAGTGGGCATACATGTGACAGGCATAATATTTTGTACCCATCTTTTATCCAAACCTCTATTCTGCAATATATGATCCTTGACTTGTGGGCCCCATGATAAAATGTATAACTGGAATGTGTTGGGCACATTGTCCTAAACAAGATAATGTGAACCCAAAATAAGGTGTGACCAGTAAGCGCATGCCTTATTATGCTGCTACATACTTCTTATCCTTTTTTTCCCATTAATTATGTTTGAACCATGAATATTGTAGTTGGTCATAGATGGTTTTATGTTAATCAAAAGTAGATAGCAAAGAAAGATCATGGTCGATAACTAGTTCATAAATTGTGGGCAATGAAAAGATACAAAATATAGAGCACCCACTTAAAGAGCATGTATTGACAGCAAAGAAAAAATTCAAAAAGAAAATATTGAAAGCAAAATATCCATAACTAGAGTCAAAGAAATAGGATTTCTAAACAAAGACTAATGAAACTGACCCATTCCATCAAAATCGATAGCTAATTGAAGATCCAACTTATTCAAGTAGCAAACAATGAATCTAACAAATAAAAAATGTTTTTGCTATTCCAATGCTCGTATGATAAGTTTGTAATCAGTAAAATAAAAATACAAATGCTAGGTGGACACCATTTTGAAAGCAAAAACAAAACCCCAAATAATCTCCACATCATGTTACATGGTACAACAAATAAAATACATTATTTTATTTCTTATACCTTGTAACATGTGTTGGAGATTGCTTGGGGTTCCAAAATGGGTCTGCATAACAAACCTCAAATATAAATGAATCTGAGGAAGCAGATCAGACTATTGGCCCACTAGTCTTCTTTCCTACAATGACTAGCACATGTCACAGTGCCTGCCTATATATGCTAGATGATGATACATACAACTTCCAAGAGCCTAAATACCAGTACAACCTTTTGCCTCTATGATCCGTCTAACAACTATTTAGCCTGGTTTGTCCAATCCACAACTAATTATTTAGTCTTTGTAGTGAGACTGGATTAATTTACCTGTATGAAGCACAATGTACATATGTACCAAATTTTGGTGCAACACATCCCTCGTGTGGCCTCAAGGTGGCTCCACCACTGCATACAAAAATTGTAGGTTAATTTGCTCCCCAACTTTCCATTCACTTAGGTAGCAATGATGTACAACTAGGCACCGCTCATTGCAAGTGGTGTCATAAGATAGTTATAGACATTCACTGCAATCGTTATATTGGACCTATACGGTCACAAACATAAGAACTCATCTAAAAGAAAAGTTTGATTTTGAATGATGATCGAATTAAGTACTAAAGTTTTTATGTACTCAATACACGCAATAGATCAACGAATTGGCTGACTGAACTACCAAACGACCATCACACTGGGTGACACATCTATTTGGGTAGCCAGACGGGCATCTCAAGTGTTAAGACGGCCGTTTGGGTTGTTAGGTAGATCAAAAATCAAATTGGCTTAGTTCTACCCTATGAATCGACTAGTTCAAGTTGTTGAACCGATCAACTCATCTCAGATTCACCAAACGACCATCTGGGTGAGTGAGCCCAGACATCTCACTTGTGTGAGATGGCCGAGTTGGGATGAGTGAAGGATCTGGAGTTTTCCTGAACTCATTTCAATTGCACAAACTTGCGGTGCAAATAAATTAATGTTTCACATTAATTAGGAAATGATTTACCAATTCATATCTGACTGAGAAAGTGCAAAACAACCATCTCGCTTAGAGAGACAACTGTATCACATCCCATATGACTATTTCTGTTAGAGAAACGACCATCTCTCTCGGTGAGATGATCGTTTCATCGCACATAGGTTGTGAAAATTCTTGTATTGTTGCAAACATTTAAGATATTCCAATCCTTTCTGCTCCCATTTTATTCCCAAATTGGCTGGGGACTAGGAACCCTGAACCTAACCCCTCCTATATACAGTGGGGTACTGGGTGCCTCCCAGAACGCAACTACTACATAAACATTTGAGAATTAGCTTCTATGACAATTGTGGCCTCTCTGGTTGAGCTAACCATGAGAGCCCAGACATGTCTTACCTGACTAGGGAGGGATAGCCACGCGAGAAAAACAACTGAGGATCATAGTTGAGGGGGAGAATGTTGGTGACTAGTACACCAATGGGAGGGACAAATCCTTCCTGTTCATTCCGATAGGACGACAGGAGTTTTAGTTGATCCGTGTGGACTACTCTTGAGGCAGGAGTCCTTTGCCTGCTTCTAGGAGGGAAACGTCAACTTGCAGTTCGTGGAAAGATATGAGGAGCCACTACAACAATTGTCTGAGTCTGGTATCCTTGGAGGAGTTGTCAAACAAGTCTGAGTGCGACTAGGAGCTACAAATACATCATATAAGATAGAGTGTCATCTACATCAATGAGGATTGTCCCTGTACTTGCTCCAGGACTAGGTATATCTGTGTGAAAACCATCCTCCCCGTTGTATAGTTCTTGACTTGATCTAGTGGTTAATAAAAAAATTTTGTCAGTAAAGATTTTGCTTATGCTGCCTACTAGATGTCGTATTTCCCTATAGTGGTGTCAGAGCCACGTCAATTAATTATGTTTTGGGATAACGAATATGATCAGATTTTTGGTTTTACTGAATTTATTTATTGAATGTGATGTGTATATTTAAACTGGTTGATGTGCACGTTCATCTAAGTCACCACATACAGAACTCAAACATATATATATATATATATATATATATATATATATATATATATATATATATATATATATATATATATATATATATATATATATTACATGTGTCACCATAAAATAATTTTGATGGTGGAATGTGAAGCATATATGGCCAAAACCCCAGATCTATATGTGCATGGTTGTGGTTATTTATTCCTATTGTTAATCGGTTTTCTTATCGAGCCTCTCTCTTCCTTCCAAATATAAATTAATGCTCTTCTTCCTATTTCCCATCAAATGCAACTCGAGGTTTAACCTATATACAATGTAATAAGAAATAGGATTTTTTAATCTATATTTTGACATGAGATGATGATCTACACAAAAGCGAACTGAGCGACTCATGAGATGACCTAATCGACTGCAGGACCGAGGAATCCAGACAAGAGGAGGACGAACCAATCGATTGGTGGCCCAACCGATCAAATGGAGTTGTTTAGATGTTGCTTGGACCTAAGAACCAGACGACCACTTCAGAAGACCCCAACCGAGTGACCAGGAAGAGAGCTGACCGGTTCATGAGATGAACCATTCAACCTAGATTGGTTCAAGCACATATCTTCACCAACAATAGGTTGGATATTCCTTTTGGCTCCAAGGAATTACATTAGTATGTCCATAACTATCGCATTTGTGTTTTATTTATTGCATGTTCTTGTTTGTAGTTATAGCATGTATATGATATGTACTATTGATGTGGTGATTAGATAAAGTTTATGTATTATACAAACAAACTCCCTCAACTTAAATATTAAGTCTAAGATGCCTTCCATTTAGCAATAAACATGAAAAACTTGATCAACTAAGAGTAGATTTGCAAAAAGCATGGTGTGTGGCCAATTTCATAAAAATGTGATGGTAGATATGTAGATTTGCACAAAGCATGGTGTGTATCTATCATATTGGCTATTGGGCCAGGCTTAAGTGGTGACTTGGAGAGCCCAAGCCTAGAGGCATGAAGATGATTACGGCAAGGAGTTGCGCATATCATCTATCCAAGAGTTGTATATGATGCAATTGTCATGATGACCTACCTAAATAGTCAGGTTATGGGTGATCGGCAAAAGCCAACTCATGACTTGATGAAATATGGATCTTGGCCCACTATAATATTGTACACTACAATATTCTAAATTGATATTGAACGCTATAAAGTTGAATAAAATAGTGGGATTGATAGTTAATTAAAGACCGAATTAATATTGTTAAATTTATCAAATCAAACCAAATAAAAAATGTTTTGAAAAGTTGCAATATTTCTTTCTAGAATCAAATGTCAAACAAAATTACATTTAAATTGTGATCATTCCTCAAGAAGGACAAAATGAGATAAAATTCCACAATTGGTTAAGGACTTTGAGAAAAAATTTCATCAATGAGCAAAAGTTTTATGTCGTTGATAGACTAATGCTAGAGGAACCCGCTCCAAATGCGCCTAAGGCTAAAATGGGTGCTTATTGAAGCATGCCAATGATGCCATAGATATTTGAATACCTAATGCTCTGGTGTATGAACTATGAATTACATGAACAACATGAATACATGGACATTCTCAAGATGGTAAAACATCTTAAGAATCATGTAAAGCAAACAAGGTATAATTTGAGTGCAAACTGACAAAGAGAGGTCTAGTAGAACCCCATGTGCTCAATGTGATTGGACATGTTGAATGAGTGTGATTTCTCTTAGGTCCAAATTTGACCATGAATATGATTATGCAAGCATTTCATGAATCATATATTCAGTTTATCAAATGCTTGGCATGTTGATGCCAAATCAAGGAAGAAGAAGGACACATCTGTGATGGTGATCAGTGGGAGTGAGTCCTAGGGCAAAGTGGCATGGTTCTTACTACACTAACAAATACATCCAGGGCTGAAATCCCTGGGTTTTTACCAAAACCTCGTGCAATAATAGCACCCGCAAGAAGACGAGTCTTATCACAATATAGTTAAGGATCGAATCCCAAGGGACAACATTTTTAAGAATCTTTGCTAGTCAGATCTAGCACAATCAAGACTAATATTTAGAACAGAGATTGGTTTGGGTTTAATTAAACTAATTGCAAGGAAAGTAAAGAGTATGATTAAAGATTAATGAATGGGAATTGTTGGGATGGACCGGGGTTTCACCACCTCTACACATGCAAACATATCCAAACACGCACATCCAGGCTAGATATAACCATCCAAGTGGAGTTGCTACAAACCCTCCATATGTATGTTAGGTTCGCGTAAGCATCACCATAGGCATCAGATGTCTCGTTGCCATCCTGATCACACACTTACGGCTCCAAAGAGATAGATATCCAACTGAAGTTGTGGGCTCCCAAACGGGCGTTAGGCAAACAGAAGCGTCACCGTGGGCTAGATGTCTCGTCCCTTCATGGATCACACACTTACAACTTCAGGGAATCCCGTCAGAAGTTCTTGTCAAGGAGTCAACCACGTTAATCGACATTCAAAACCTACATATTGAAGTTCTCACAACATAGGAACGGAATGGATCATGCAAGAAGGTGATCAATCCACAAGCATACATCAATCGATTAACAATGAAATGAAAGGTTATATACAAGCCATGGAATGTTTAATAAATGGACATGTAAGCATGGGCAGCGGGGCTAGTCCCCACACCCTAGAGAAAGGAAACTACTCACTCATGGTGAGAGAAACAAAAAGAACAAGAGAGAGGGAAGATTCTGCCATTGCCATGGTGGAGAAGATGATCGCAGCTAGATGGAGAGACGGTCTTCTACACGCCAGAAGAGTAGATCTGGAATGAGGAGGGAAGAACACCACGATAGATGGGGTAGATCTGCTCTCTCCACCTTCCTTCTCTTCCCGTGCTCCTTGCTCGTAGCAGGAGGAGCAGCTCATGGATGTGATGGTGTATGAAAGGCATTGGAGACTTAGATAGATGGCTGCAGATCTGGGTTTCCACCTCAGATTTGGATGAATGGAGGTGTAAGAATGCCGCATAGGTTGGCTCTTGGCTATGGAGACCGTACTCCTTAGGTTGGGCACAGAGTGGCAACCTAGCGGTGTCTAGAGTCGATGCTCTAACAACATTGGTGGGTGGCCTATTTATAGGTGTAGGCCACCGACTTAACTCTGCGATCAAGGTACTAGCTACGATCAAGGTTTTATACCGTGGTTGCAGTCCTTCTTTGCTTGGCCGTGGTCGTAGTGGTGTTACCGGTCGTAGTCACAGTTAGCATTGATCGCGTTTGCAGTTAGCATTGATCGTAGTCACGGTCAGCATGGATCGCGGTCACTGTCGGCATGGATCACAGTCGCGATCGGCATGGATTGTGGTCATGGTCGACATGGATCACGGTCGCATGTGGTCAGCATGGATCATAGTCGCGGTCCTCTTCAGGTCATGATCCCCATGCAATTGGAGGTGTAGGCGTCTTCTAGCACTGCGGTGACGGTCCATGTAGGTCGCGATGTCTCCTTGGCGACTACGGTCGCGGTCTATGTAGGTCGCGATCCTCCGTTAATATCACAGTCGCAGTCGTTAGCCACGGTCACAATCATCATGAATCAAACACACCCCCGCGGGGGGGGGGGGGGGCTATTATTGAGGGTCAAATGGCATGTGTTAATGAATCCTCTAACTGATGAGGATGCACTCTGATGAAGAAACTAACCACCGAAAAGGGGTACACATTATCAAACTTCCTGACCACCGAAAAAGGGGTACACATTATCAAACTTCCTACACTGGCGCACATAGCGCGATGTTCAATCCTACAATGGAGACGAATAGATTTGATCAAAACTCTAGATAATGATATGAAATTGAGGAAAATTGAATATGAGCATATTCAAGGGGTGAATGTGAGCTTTTATTGCAAAACTAGGACAAGTGTGGCGACTAAAACTAAGATGAATATGCATTCATCACAAAGGCAAGGACAATAAGTGTTATGAGGCTAAGCTTAAGTCCAAATATTCTACTCTCAAATAATGGAGAAGGGTAAGTGCAAAATGAATCTAACCTTTTCACTTAAAGGATAAAGAAAAGAAAGTGCCACCATTCTCACCTGTTTGGACATTGGAAAGAACTATCCTCTTTATAGAGGATCTCAGGAAAAAGATGGAGATAGAGATCTCTACTTTAGCACCTGAGAAGAAGTAAGCTAGAACTATGTAGAGCAAGGGTTGCTTCCTTTACATTTGGGAATTGTCATTCATGGGCACATAATAGAATTAGATAATTCCTATTGTGGACTTGCCATTAATGAAAACATTAAATGTTTTGTATGACAAGAACATTATGTTTCATCTTGAAAGATATAACATTTTATGGCAATTCCCTATGTCTCACAAACTATACTTGATAGTTGTAAAGACAAATGTGTATGAAACATATACTAAATGACTTGATAACTCAAAGTAAATACCTATAGAACTATCATCTAGTGCGCATAAATGACAAATGCATTTCCAAAATCCATATGATGGTTATCTAGACTCTTTTGGTTATTGAACCAACTGAACCATGTAAGTCTTATTCATTGTGCAATATGACAAGAGCATCTTCACTAGATGTAGTGGGAGATCGACTATTCCATTAGTACTCATACTAACTGATGTACATAAACCTTTTTGGATGAATGCTAAAGGTAGTTACAAATGCCTCATTATATTTACTGATGCAATTAGTAGATATTAAAATTTGTATTTAATGAAATACAAGTATGCATCTCTTGAAATGTTCAAGGAGATTATGAATGAAGTATGTAACTCACTTGATAATGTATTAAGATACATTGATGTGATCAATGTTGAAATATTTTAAAGCAAGAGTTTGAGGACCTTCTAGAGAGTTTGTGATTGTGTATAACATTGAACTCCACCAGAAACATACTGATGTGTCAGAAAGAAGGTATCACACCCTATTAAGTCATGGTGAGATTATCAATAAAATCTATCTAATCTTAAAATTTCTTTTGGGAAAATGCTTAACACTAAAACAATGTACTATCTAAAATGGTTCCAAAGACACCATATGAAATATGGCATGGGAAGTGTCCCGATAAGTCTTTTAAAGGGATTAGGGATGAAAGCTTGTATAAGAAAATAGTTTCTTAAAAGGGCTTTATCCACAAATCACATGAATGTTATCTTGTTGAATACTACTTATATTCCAACACGATAACAAAGTGTTTGTTGCTTGGATGGCTGAATTCCTAAATAGAAATTAGTTCCAAAGGAATCAGAGGAAGTAAAAGTAGAACTTGAAATGTTCGAGACAAACAAGAAAACATAGAACCTAAAGAGATATAATAGGAACAAGGAGAATCACAAGTTTTTGTGGAATCTCAAGTTCCTTATGTAAACATGGAACTCATAGTTATAGTAGAACACACCTTGAGTTTGAAAGATTATGATATCTTTTAACTCAAGAAAATGATAAGGTTATCATAGAGATGAGTCAACAACCTACCTAGAAACTATGAGGGGCCAGAATCTGAGAAATGGCTTGAGGCCATGAGATCAATGATGGACTCCATGTAAACCAACAAGGTATGACCTTGGTGGGTCCACCTGAAAGGGTAAAACGCATTGGGTGCATTTGGGTATCTGTAAAGAAAACCAACATGGAAGGGTAGAATGGTTGCAAAGAGCTTCAAACAAGTTCAAGGTGTTGAACAAGATGAAGTATTCCACTAGTTACCATGGTTAAATCCATTTGGATCATGCTTGTTGTTGCAACTCAGTATGACTGTGAGATTTTGCATATGGATGTTAAAACTTTATTCCTTAATTGGAATAATCAAGAGGACTTGTATGTGATACAACTTAAAGGTTTTATAAATCCATTGATGCAAATAAAGTCTATAAGATACAAAGGTCAATCTTTGGATTAAAGCAAGCATCTTAGAGCTGGAATCTTCTATTTGACAAGATAGTCAAAGGGTTTGACTTGAGTCAGAATGAAGATGGAATATGTGATTACAAAATATTTAGTGGTAGCATATTAATATTCCACAGAATGATGGGGAATTACATCCTTATCCTGCATTTGTTATAACTTGGCAAGGATAATACCTTATATATGAAGGATTTAGGTGAAGCATCCTATGTGATAGGAACCCAGGTCTGTAGAGATAGATCTTGAAAGCTTCTTGACCTAAGTAAGAGCACATACATTGGCAAGATGTTGAAGGGTTTAGAATGCAAGAATCAATGAGAGAAAATGTGTCCATTATCCATGGAGTTTGTCTCTCATGAGTCAACTGTACCAATTCTTATGAAGAATAGGAACACATGGGTAGATGTCATATGCATTTGCAATTGGATCTATCTTGAATGCAATGTTATGTATTGATCCTATTATCTCATATGTATTGGACATGATGAGAAGATATCTAGTTATCTCGTATGTATTGGACATGGCGAGAGGATATCCAATCATCTAAAATGTATTGACATGATGGGAAGACATATACCTGCCTAGCAACCTCATATGCATTAGACATGATGAGAGGGTATATGCCAAAGCCAATGAAAGTCATTTGACTACCATACAGAACATCCTTAAGTGCATGTGAAGCACTAATAGGATCGATTCCTTTGTTATGATAATAAGGAAGAGTTGGGTGCAAAGAGTTGCACTGATGTAAGCTTCCAAACTGACAAAATGATCGCAATAGTGTTTGACATTAAACGAGAATTATAAGATAGAAAGGGTTCTGAGCTAATGACAATAGTTCTATTCTACAAAAGAAGTCAAATATCTCTATGTTATGAAAACAATCGAGAATATTGTATGGATCAAGAAGTTCATATGGGTGAACTTGTGTGAGGTTCCAAACCATTAATGACACAGTAGAAATGCTCATGACACCAATGGAGCTACTAGTTAGGATGGGAATCTCAGATAGCATACTCTGACACGTCCATCTCATATGAGTAATCGTACGATGAAGAGATGTGAAAATTACAAAATACCAACGTAAAGCAAACATTGCTAAACCCACTACAAAAGCACTTACGCATCAGAAGCATGATGGTCATTTTAGGTCACTCGGGATGAGATTCGTGGGTGATTGGCATTAAGTACAAGTGGGAGTCTGTTGGTATGTATGCCCAGAGAGCCAATCATTTGATGATTGTGATGGCATAAAATGTAAATGATTTGATTAATAATAAAGGCAAGCTTCCAATTTATTTTGTATATTCAATTATGAGATAATGAATAACATAATAAATGTCTATAGAATTATATTACTCAGTGGTGTATGTATTCAAGTTATTATCCTTGTGGATGAGATCATATGGTTGTTAAGAGTGCATACAAATATTCTCATTATGTACCTGATCGGTTGTTATTGTGGAAGGTTGATAGAAAACAATAACACATAAGATCAGAGTGTGATTTGGTTGATGACTAAATCTCATTAGTCATGATATGGCAATTTCAAAAAAAGCACATAGATACATGTTAGAGAATTGTGTATCAAATAGACCCACCATTAGACTGATACATGGAATCCATCATCATAGAAGTCATAGTCAGGTCTCGCAGTGATGGTGGTGGTTGTGGTTCTTAAACCTAAATTCACTACACTCATCACATGTCGTTGGGAACACTTTGACATCATCAAACACAATCTTGAAACATGGGTTGTTATAACAGTGATGATTGGGTGACTTTGCACATGGGGAATGACTATGAGTGATAGATTTGGGATTTGTCCCTCCAACAGGAGTATGATATCCATGGCCTCTTGATTAGAGAGACTGAGAAAAGTATGGTCATACACATGTCTGTCAATATATGATATTGAGCTTATATATATCTGATGTAGTCTACTCTGGTTCAAGGAACAAGATTGAATAATAATTAGGATGACTTCTCCATGCCTCTAGTTCAATCTGGATATTAGTGATAAAGGAACTATACAAACATTGTACACCATACACAAATCGTAGGTTGATGTTGCTCCCCAACATTCCATTCACTTGGGTAGCAATGATGTACAACTAGGCACTGCTCATTGCAAGTGTTGTCATAAGATAGTTATGGACATTCACTACAACTGTGGTATGGGACCTATAGGGTCACACACAAAGGAACTCATCTAGAAGATGAGTTTGATTTTGAATGATGATTGAATTAAGTACTAAAGTGTTTAGGTACTCAATTCATGCAACAAATCAATAGATTGACGGACAGAACTACCAAACGACCATATCATTGGGTGAGATGGCTATTTCAGCATCCAGACGGGTGTCTCAAGTGTTGAAACATCCGTTTGGGTTGTTAGGTAGATCAACAATTGAATTGGCTTAGTTTTTCCCTATGAACTCACATGTTCAAGCTGTTGAATCGATCAGCTCAACTCAGACTTACCAGACGGCCATCTAGGTTAGTGAGATGGGTGTCTCACTTGTGTGAGATAGCCCGGTTGGTACAAATTAAGGTTTTGGAGTTTTCCCGAACTCGTTTCAATTGCACATACTTGGGGTGTAATTAAATTAATGTGTGTCATTAATTAAGAAATGATTTGCCAATTCATATATGACTGGGAAAGAGAGAAATCACTATCATGTGTCCTAGACGACCATTCCTATTAGTGAAATGACCGTCTCATATGTGAGATGACCATCTCACTGGGTGAGACGACTGTTTCGTTGCATGTAGGTTGTGAAACTTCCAGAATTGTTGTGAAAATTTAGGATATTCTGGTCCTTTCCACTCCCTCTTTAGTCTCGCATTGGCTGGGGACTGGGAACCCTAACCCTAACCCCTCCTATATATAGAGGGATACTAGAGGCTTCCCAAAACACAACTACTACACATATAAATGAGAATCAATTGCTCTGACAATTGTTGTCCTCTCTACTTGCGGTAATCATGAGAGCCCATGCAAATCCTACCTGAGTAGGGAGGGATAGCCACGGAAGAGAAATAGCTCAGGATCATTTTTGTGGGAGAGGATATTGGTGACTAGTACACCAATGGGAGGGACAACTCCTTCCTGTCCATTCATGTAGAAAGACATGATTTCTTACTGGTCCCCGTGGACTACTCTAGAGGCAAGAGTCCTTCGATTGCTGCTAGGAGGGAAACATCAACTTGCAGACTGTGGCGAGATCTGAGGAGCCACTCCAGTAGTTGCCTGAATCTGTTGTCTATGGAGGAGTAGTCAGATAAGTCTGTGTGTGACTAGGAGCTGCATAGACACTGTCTAAGATAGAGTGTGCATCTACATAGACGAGGATTGTCATCGCACTTGTTCCAGGACTAGGTATATTTGTGTGAAAAGCATATGTGATAGTGGATTTCTGGCTTAATATTGAGGTCGAAATTTCTTTTAAGGATTGTAGGATGTGATGGAGTGGACTTTTAGAATCCCTGAATAACTACTGTCATTAGTGAATCCATGCATGTTGAGTTATCTTAAGAGTTAAAAGTGTTTGGTAAGGTTAGAATGGTGATCGATATTTATATCATGATTAAGATCCATATATATAATGTCTTTTGAGGAATTTAGTTGACATGTCAAATAGTTGATTTTTGACACCAAATTAATGTACCAAGTGGTTTGAGTTTTGAGGAAGCTATGGTTAAAGTTTGGTGGCAATTGGGGGACCCTAGTGGAAGTTATTAAGGTTTGAAATTTGAGAAATTATGTGCATTATTGGTGTTTGATGGACCAAAGTTTAATATTCCTGCCCTAGATTGGTTGTGTCATGCACCCCTTTTAGGTGGTATGTTGTGTGGCCTTTTCTACACCCTAGATGTTTAATCATTTGGTCACAACATGCCATAGTAGTAGCCACAGATTGGCCTTGAGGATAGCTGATCCTAGCCCTTTCATTGGATAATGGATTGAGCTCATTCGGGGTAGCAATGACGATGAGCCCAAATCATGCCACGTTGCATTCATGGTTCAATGGAAGCAACTGAAGGATAGTTACCATTGACAAGGAAAGAAAAATCTGGACTCCTTAAACAATGCTTGAGAACGTTCCATTATCAACACCCGAGGCTTTCTCCCCCCTTCGTCCACAACACATCTTGCAGGTGTCGGGGCAAGAATGCAATAGGAATATAGAGAGTTAGAGGAGAGATTCCAAGCTACCTTGGAGTTTACAATGCATCTAAAGAGCTTCTAAGAAGAACCACTTCTGCTCTACCTTGCCTCTTCATGACCTCCGATCGCGGTCTAGCAACGAACTTCTGAAGTCGCACTGCCATGGAAAGAAGAGAAGGACATAACAAGGGAGGTGTAGAAGTCGACGACTGCAACACAATACAATGGAGAAGATCTGGAGACACATAACATGATCATATGAAGTTCTTGGATGTCCTGGATCATACAGAGGACCCAAAGCCATGCTTCCATGTCTATTAGAGTTCCAGGATGCAGCGGCTCTGTGAGTAGGTCACGGAACCAGAAGATCGTAGAGCGATCGAGAGCAAGTGCGAGTCAACGTGATGGTGTTTTTGAAACTGCACAAGGGTGGAGGATTTGAGGGATGCATCTTCATCTCTGAGCTTTTATGTTTGCTCACCGGAGGCACTTGCACCGGTGGTGTCTTAGGCAGAAGAACACCAGCGCACGCAGGTGCAACACTGCGCTGGGTTTGCGTGGATCGTGAGGAGGAGAAAGGAGCGAACCAAATCGAAGACCAGACTGAGTCTAGACCGCTAAAATGTCAATCCCTAGCCTGAACCTCTGGGTCACTGGCCAAAGAAGGGAAGTGCCCCTTGGAGGCCACGTGGCACTACTCTGATTGGCCTGAAAAGGTAAATAATTTAGTAAATGCTTAGAACTTTAATAATTCGTAGAAAATAGTTTGTTTATCAGAAAAATACATATAATATACCAAATTGTTCAGAAAAATGCATAGAACAATATGAAATCATAATATCCGGCTTTTGATGCAATGTCAGTGATATCATGTAAGTTGTGAAATGCTATTATCATGTATTATAAATATCAAAAGATGGCCTAAAATTATGACAGCATGATTAGTAAATCCATAATTATGTTTATAATGCATATGATGTCAGATATGGTCATGTTATGACACATATTCATGTAATTTGCTTAGAATGTCTATTTAGGGCTAATAAACCTAAATAAAACGCAATACATACATACATGCTCAATAAATAATGAAATTCACAGAACACCCTCATATCAATAACTTGAAGGTAATTTGTAAATATGAGATCAGTCTCTGCACAAAATCCTTATTATATGAAGATGACCCTTAATACATGGGTTGTAACCCTAATATGCTTAATGAATATGATCTAGGGTTAATATATGCACAAAATGATATGGAACCTGATATTCAAATGTTGAACCCTATTATGAGGAAATAATCTAGAAAATAACATCAGTAAGAAATATCTAAGATAAGAATGCAAGTAATGATGCACATATCCTAATGAACTAAGATAAGACCTAATGAACACAACTAGGTTTAGGATGATGAGAATCTAATAACAGTACATGATCTTGTCTTAATCGGGTTTGACAAGGATATAGTTGATACCAAGAATGTGATTAGGTTTGCTTTCTTGATCAAGCTCCACCATTACCTCTTACTTGGCTTATTATACAATATGCTTGTATTATATGTGTAGTAAAATACTTGACATATGATATTGGATGAAATGATTTTTCTTTTATGATATGTTGCATGATTTTCCATACTTATTTCTATGAACACATGAAACATAATATATCTATTCCATTATATCTAAGCACTTCAACTCTTTGGTAGTAAAGTGTTGGAAAATAAGTACTTCAACTCTTTGGTAGTAAAGTACTTGGAAGTGATCCAACTCTTTGGTGGTAGATCACATTGTGAAATGATCCAACACTTTGGTAGTAGATCATAAAGGCCTTAATGCATTCAACTATTAGGTAGTAAATGCATGGATGATATAATGAAAATATGCTTAAAATATGTGTTCTCTTTTGTTAATGAACATATTTGTGCAAGTCTAAGATTTTCTTATATTTCTTTATAACTTCCAAGTATTAGTTTTATCTTATTTCCAAGATATGATGAGAGGTATATAAAAGACACATATGCATACTCAATACAATATTATTGAATATTGTGCTGATGTGTACCACATGTATTCTTTTGTTTAGGTTGTGGACATTTGATCTTGAAGAACCAAGATAGTGTGAGGTTTATAGCGAGTTGATGTACAAGTGGACCTGTTGTCTTGAGATCCTATTGTTTGTGGTAGTACATGTATATGTAGAGTTTGTTGTTCAATGTGTAATATCAAATGTTGTAACAATTCATTACGTAATTATATATTGAATGGTGAACATGTGTGTATGGTTTTATTGTTGTTCATGTGCATGTGCTACTAATTGTTTCCTTCTGACTCCCTTGATTTTCTTCTTCTTATCCTAGTGTGGGGTGTTTAAATTGGGATGCTTGCTAAGGTGAGGTTTCAATTTGGACATTACACATTAGATTAAGTTTTAAAAATATGGGGACATCACAGGTGGTATCAGAGCATAAATAATAGCAAAACCTGACATTTGCTCATTATGCAACACAAAACTGAAGAACCTTGAACTTAATAATCCTTAGGGTTAGATTAGTCGTCTTTAGAGACTAGATCTAACCTAGCCTCTAGGTTAGCACCCAGATGTTTAAGAACTAGGTCTAGACTGGTGCTTGTTGTATAATAGGTCCTTAGATGTTGTGCGTTCCTTATAGTGCAACGGTATGGGACGTTGCATTATTTGGAAATGACATACATCATGGGGAGAGAAACCTTTGACATATGATGCATCTATGTTTTGGGTAGCTACACCGGTCTACACCATGTTCTCACCGTTTTCACTAGTTTTCATGGCACTGTACTCTCTACTATGTGTGGGATACTCATTTTCTGTATTTGGTTTTTTATTCCAATCAAATTGATCCTCGATAGTTTTCTCTGGTGTTTGTTTTATCATAGAAAAACTATATAATATTTTATTATATATGTAAGTATTAAAAAAATGTGTCCCCACACATGTACGAGTAGGAGGTGGTCATGCAACTTAAGTGAAAGTGAATGACATTGGTCTAGAAGAGAGAGTATTTCTAGATTAATTGTCTAGAGCCTTGTTAGAATATATGATACATGGAATAGATGAAATAAGTTTTGATGATATGATGCAAGTCTTATATAGATGGAATAAGATGGTTATGATGATCTATGTTTGTCTTTGAGGACTTAAGTTCAATTTTGAGGATTGGAGATGGGCTATGATTATGATAGTATGTATGTTTCTCTAAGATAAGTTAGGATAAGATAAGAAAAAGATGTGAATCAACAAGAGCCTCAATCTCTTTTACGAAGGAGGACCTCTAGTGTTAGGACCAGTTCAGGGGTTAACTCCAGAGAGAGTGAGACCCACAGGGAGAAGGTCAGAGAACTTAAACTCTAAGATATGAGATATGAGAAATGTGTGATATGATATGTCCTAAACTAGACTACTAAGTGTTTGAGTTGAGTTGCTTTGTGCATGATTCCTATAGTCCCTTTTGAACCCTAGATGTCCTTGGGAGGACCAAACCCTAGATTCAGAGAGAGGCTAGTTATGTATGCATATGTGAATAAGGATATATGAGAATCTACCATCTGGGTGAGGGAGAGAGAGTCCCAAGAACCCGGAGGAGGTGAAACGGTGTTAGCTTTTGTGAAAGCCTCATGCTTGGGTTGGTGGTCCCTTGTAGGGCTCTAGTGGTGTATATAAGATAGAGAGTTGGGAAATAGCATGTCTCATGGGGAGAGAACCTATGGAAAGAGTATCATGTTTTGGTTGTGCTTATGTGGCTAGATCTTGTAAAGCTATCGCTAGCACCAATGAGGTAATCTGAGGACCCAAGACTAAGAGAGAGGAAAGATAAAGTATGTTCATATGAGATACTCATAGATTTGAGTTAGCTTAGAGAGACTGAGCGTGACACTACCCTCATGATATGGTTCAGGGGAACCTCAGTTGGACTAGGTGAAGTTTTGATATATATTTAACAAGCCACTTACATATGTTTGTTTAGCACAACCATGATATATAATATGTAAGGATGTGATCCAATCTCGAGATGTGATATATGGATATGATATGTTGGAAACCTAGATATGGTTTAATAGATATCAATACAATAATGGTTAACCATATACATGAATAATGATCATAATGTGATAGTGTTGGTTAATCTTGTGATGAAATCATTTGTAAATGTTGTAATTTATTATGAGCAATGAAATAAGATCATCTGAATGAAACATGTTACATGAGTTATTAAACTTAATGCTTAATAAAGATGAAAAAAATATAGTTCGACAGTTAGCACAACATAACGATAATGATGCCTTGATATGATCTAGATGGATAAAGTGGGTTAATTATAGTGAACTCCCTCCTAAAAGACATATGTTAATGTTGGACATGTTCTAACAATAATCTCAATAAAATGTTGATGACACCTTGATATAATGGGTTAACTTTAGTTAACTCCTTTTGGAACATGGTAATATGATGTGGGAACCCTAATGCATAAATAAAGATAAGGATGCAGTCTTAATAGTTGAGATATTTCATGACATGACCAGATTCTCTAAACCTTATTGAAGTGGTGGCCTACATGTGAATGAAAACCCTTGGTTTTTCCTTGGAGTATATGAATGGCTTAATTTTGAAGATAAAATTTCTGTTAAGATGTATATGATGTGATAAAGTGGATTTCTAGCTTAATTTCAAGGATGAAATTTCTTTTAAGGGGGTGTAGGATGTGATGGAGTGCACTTTTGGAATCCTTGAATCATAATGACATGAGTGAATCCATGCATGTTGACTTATCTTAAGAGTTACAAGTTCTTTGGTAAGGTTTGAATGGTGATCGATGTTTATATCCATATTAAGATCCATATATTTAATGTCTTTTGAGGAATTTATTTGACAAGTCAAATAGTTGATTTTTGACACCAAATTCGTGTACCAAGTGGCTTGAGTTGTGAGAAAGCTATGGTTAAAGTTTGGTGGAAATCGGAGGACCTTAGAGGAAGTCATGAAGGTTTGAAATTTGAGAAATGATGTGCATTATTGTTATTTGATGGACCAAAGTCTAATATTCCTACCCTAGGTTGGCTATGTCACACACCCCTTTTAGGTGGTGTGTTGCGTGGCCTTTTCTATGCCCTAGATGCTTAATCCTTTGGTCATAGCACGTCATAGTAGTAGCCAAAGATTGTCCTTGAGGATAGTTGATACTAGCCCTTTTTTAGATTGAATGGATGGGGCTCATTCCCTACCTTGTGTCTGGTTGGAGATAGTGGGGTAGGACTGAAGACGAGCCCAACTCGTCCCAGGTTGCAGTCTTGGTTCAATGGAGGCAACTGAAGGATAATTACCATTGATAAGGAAAGACAAATTTGGACTCCTTAAACAATGCTTGAGAACGTTCTGTTATTAACACCCAAGGCTTTATCCCCCTTCTTCCACCACACATCTTGCAGGTGTCGGAGAAAGAATGCAATAGGAATATAGAGAGTTAGAGGAGAGATTCTAGGCGACCTTGGAGTTTATGATGCATCAGAAGATCTTCTAAGAAGAACCTCTTCTTCTCTACCTTGCCTCTTCGTGACCTCTGATCGAGGTCTAGCAACAAACTTTCGAAGCCGCACCGCCATGGAAAGAAGACAAGGATAGAACTAAGGAGGTGTAGAAGTTGGCGGCTGCAACATAATACGATGGAGAAGATCTGGATACACAGAACATGACCATAAGAAGTTTTTGGAGGTGCTTGCACCAGAGGCGGCTTATGTGGAAGAACACCCACGCACGCAGGTACAACGCTGCAATGGGTTTGCGTGGATCGCGAGAAGGAGAAAGGAGCAAACCAAATCCAAGACCAGACCGGGTCCAGACCACTGAACTACCAATCCCTAGCATGAATCGCTGGGTCACTGGCCAAATAAGGGAAGTGCCCCTTGGAGGCCACGTGGCTTTACTTGATTGGCCTAAAAAGGTAAACAATTTAGTAAATGCTCACAACTTTCATAATTCATAGAAAATAGCTTGTTTATCAAAAAAATACATATAATATACCAAATTGTACAAAAAAATTCATAAAACACGATGAAATTATAATATCTGGCTTTTGATGCACTAATGTCAGTGATATTATGTAAGTTGTGAAATGATATTATCACGTATTATAAATATCAAAAGATGGCCTAGAATTATGAGAGCATGATTAATAAATCCATAATTATGTTTATAATACATATGATGTTAGAAATGGTCATGTTATGACACATATTCATGTAATTTGCTTAGAATGAGTATTTAGGGCTAATAAACCTAACTAAAATGCAATAAATACATACATGCTCAATAAATAAGGAAATTCACATAACACCCTCATATCAGTAACTGGATGATAATTTGTAAATATGAGATTAGTTTATACATGAAATCCTTGTTATATAAAGATGACCCTTAATACATTGGTTGTAACCCTAATATTCTTAATGAATATGATCTAGGGCTAATATATGCAAAAAATGATATGGAACCTGATATTCAAATGTTGAACCCTACTATGAGGAAATAATCTAGAAAATGACATCAGTAAGACATATCTAAGATAAGAATGTGCAAGTAATGATGCACATATCCTAATGAACAAAGCTAAACCCTAATGGACATAACTAGGGTTAAGATTATGAGAATCTAATAATAGTACATGGTCTTGTCTTAATCATGTTTGACAAGGATATAGTTGATACTAGGAATGTGATTAGGTTTGTCTTTCATGATCAAGGTACGCCATTACCTCTTACTTGGCTTATTATACAATATGATTGTGTTATATGTGTATTAAAATACTTGGCATTTGATATTGGGTGAAATTATTATTCTTGTATGATATGTTGCATGATTTTCCATACTTATTGCAATGAACACATGAAACATAATATATATGTTCCATTATATCTAAGCACGTCAACTCTTTGTTAGTAAAGTGTTGGAAAATAAGTACTTCAACTCTTTGGTAGTAAAGTACTTGGAAGTGATCCAACTCTTTGGTAGTAGATCACATTGTGAAATGATCTAACTATTTGGTAGTAGATCATAAAGGCCTTAATGCATTCAACTCTTAGGTAGTAAATGCATGGATGATAAAATGGAACATATGCTTAAATTATGTGTTCTCTTTTGTTAATGAACATCTTTGTGCAAGTGTATGATTTTCTTATATTTCTTTATAACTACCAAGTATTAGTTTTATCTTATTTGCAAGATATGATGAGAGGTATATAAAAGACACGTAGGAATACTCAGTACAATATTCTTGAATATTATGCCGACGTGTACCACATGTTATCTTTTGTTTAGGTTGTGGACATATGATCTTGAAGAACCAAGATAGTGTGAGTTGTATAGCGAGCTGATGTACAGGTGGACATGTTGTCTTAAAATCATGTTGTTAGTGGAAGGAAATGTATATGTAGAATTTGCTATTAAATGTGTAATATCAAATGGTGTAACAATTCATTATGTAAGTATATGTTGAATGGTGAACATGTGTGTATGGTTTTATTATTATTCATGTGCATGTGCTACTAATTTTTTCCTTCTAACTCCCTTGATTTTCTTCTTCATAGCCTAGTGTGGGGTGTTTAAATTGGGATGCTTGTTGAGGTGATCTAGATGGATAAAGTGGGTTAATTACAGTTGACTCCCTCATAAAAGGAATATGTTAATGTGGGACATGTTCTAACAATAAGCTCAGTAAAATGTTGATGACACCTTGATATAATGGGCTAACTTTAGTTAACTCCTTTTGGAACATGGTAATATGATGTGGGAACCCTAATGCATAAATAAAGATAAGGATGCAGCCTTAATAGTTGAGATATGTCATGATATGACCAGATTTTCTAAACCTTTTTGAAGTGGGGGCCTACATGTGAATGAAAACCCTTGGTTTTTCCTTGGAGTATATGAATGGCTTAATTTTGAGGACAAAATTTCTTTTAAGATGTATATGATGTGATAAAGTGGATTTCTGGCTTAATTTCAAGGACGACATTTCTTGTAAGGTGTGTAGGATGTGATGGAGTCGACTTTTAGAATCCCTAAATAACTAATGACATGAGTGAATCCATGCATGTTGAGTATTTTGCTCAATTTTATCAACATTCACGTTAAGGTCACATTCAATGTCATATTTAAGTCACTAGGCATAATAGAGAACAAGAGTATACCACATGCTATTTTCATGTTACAAATCATCATTAGTAATGATATGAAGGCCAATGTATAGTTTTAAACATATTTGGTCCACATTAGCACAAGGTTTTGAAGATCACCATCATAAGTCTTTAAATGTTCCATCTAATGCCACTTTTCAAATCATCAAGTTGTAATCAGATTTAAGTTTGTGCCATTTAGGACCTTGGTGCATCAACTACAAAAGTTTACTAATATATATAGAACATGATGATTTGGGGTGTATCAAATCAAGTTGAGCATCCTCTCTCTTGTGGCCTGGAACAAAATTACAAGCGACAAAAAATATGGCGGACTGGGAGTGAGGTCGATGAGGGAACTGAACCAAGCTATGATTTACAAACATGCGTGGGATTTAAGTACTCAAAGGAAATATTTGTGGTGCGCGGGATTACTGAACAAGTTCATGAACTTCAATGGAGGTTGTATGCCTAATATTTCTAGACTGGGGCATGCTGTGATGTGTGGCAAAGCCTTCATCCATGAAAACTCCATGATGATTCCTGTGAATGGAGAAAACACTAGGGTGTGGTTTGACAGATGGTGGGGTAATACTACACCGCTGATGGACCACGTCCTAAAACCAATGTCGGGCGAGCTGTTGGATTTAAGAGTTTCTTCCCTTGTGAATTTGGATAATAGAAGGGACGAGGAATTCCTTGAAGACTGGCTGCCGCAGGACATTATAAAGAAGATCACACAGATGGATGCCCCCCTGGAGATGGACAGCCAGGACACCCGTGCCTGGTTCCACACTGACTCGGGTATCTTCACCACCAAGAGTGCATACAACATTCTGAGAGAAGGGAAAGACGTTAGAACTGATGGCAATTGGGAGACAGTTTGGAAGTTGAAGGCAAGCACAAAGGTCAAATATTTCTTCTGGCTTTTGGGGCACAATGCCATATTGACAAACAATAGGAGAGTAGCCTGAAACCTGACTACTAATGCATTCTATCTGATATGCAGCACTGAGGAAGAAACCGTTTTCCATGCTCTAAGGGACTGTGAACAGGCGACGCTCGTGTGGAAGGTGATTTTGGCACAGAACTGTTGGAACAAATTATTCGGTGAAACCTGCCTTTGGAACTGGATACACAATAACCTGGCAACATCCACACCGCATGATATCCAGTTCGCCATTGGTTGTTGGTAGATATGGAAGCACCGCAACCTCCAGGTCTTTGAGAAGAAGAAACTTGTTGTTGGTCAGCTGAAGGCTCTTATTTCCAAAGAGGTGATGGTCAACTTGAAAGCTTGGGCGGTGGAGAAAACAATGATGGAGAACGAAGGTCCTCACAACGGATGGAAGAAACCAGAACTAGGGACTTTGAAGATGAATACTGACATAGCTTTGAATCCTACATCCTTCTGGGCTGCTGCAACTGTTGTATGCAGAGACAATCAGGGCCACTGGCGTGGTGGCTGGGGCAAATCATTCTGAGATGACAGTGCTCTTGAAGCGGAAACTCAGGCCTTTGAGTTTTCTGTGGAGTTCGGACAAACTCTGAATTGTAATAAAATATGTGTGGAAACTGATTGTAGGAATGCTAAGTTGGCTCTAGTAGGAGATGATAAGGAGTTCCCTAGACTGCCAAGATGGATTGTTGTTGCGAAGAGAGGTTTTAGACCAAGCTGGACCTGCGTTCATATCAATCGTCAGGGGAACAAGGTCACTGACCAGCTTGCTAAATTTCATATTAAAAACAAGAGGGGCCCCTATTACTATAGGACTCCTCCTAGCAATATATTTGACTTGGTCAACATGGATATGTGTAATGGTAGTAGTACTACCAAGTTTAATTATGTTATGAGTAGTTCAACTTGTAATAATATTTTCTTGAACTAGCTTGCAAGAGAGGGGCGAGGTGAATAAAAATTCCCTCTGACTTTGGTTAAAAAAAATCAAGTTGAGCATCCATTTAATGACCTTTAGCATTGAATTCCATATTACATATATTTCATGGTTCATTTCATGAATTAGAATAATTTATAGAGCATGGCATGATCAAATTTGATTCAAATATTGCAAGATGTCATAAGTTACGTATTAGGACAATCAAAACCAAGTGGAGTCATTAAATGATCATGGTTGAGCGTTGAACATCATTAAACTTGTAAAAGAGGTCAATTAATAACATTTTCAACATTAGACCTACAAGTGGAATTATCCTCTGAAACCAGATGCATTGTAATAGATCTTGTTGACTAGATAAATTTCATATATAAACCATTTTGAATTACAAATCATTATCTATGATTTTTATACGATCATGGCATAAACAATTGTCTAGGAGGGAGAGAATACCATTTTGGGTGAATGGAGTGGTGCCACGTGGGGAAGATACTTTCCAGCGAGTGGGGCATGTGCGCTCACCTGGGCAAGGATGAGTAGCTGCCCAACATCGGGGATGTGTGTCATCTAAATGGTGCTCCACCACTGGTCCACGTGGCCCCCCTTTGACCATAGTTGAAAGAAAGAAGAGAGAGGGCAAGATATTTGGATCTAGCCCTAGGATCAAGATTGTGTGGTCGAGGCTTCATATCCCTCGTGAAGATAGACTTGCACCTAGGTGTGGTTGTGCCACATCATTGGGAGGCCAGTGTAGGGATGAAAATGAGGAGTAGGGGGCTTGAACCAGATGAAAGGTTGGCCACCACTAGAGGACAAAGGTGAACCCAACAATGGCTTCAAATAGGGGTGAGGGAGGCCAAAGCATGCTCTATGAAGATCGCCAGAGTAGATTGAGCGTCAAGATTTGGTGCTTCATGTGTGGGAATTTATGGGCACAAAGTAAGTCAAAAAAAAAGAAGGAAAGAAAAGAGAAACCCCTCACAGAGCTCAAGGGCTTAAGGTCCATGGTGTCCGACCATGGTGGGACGGTGCCCCATACCCCGTTGAGGCCTTAAAAACCTATAAAAACATAGGAAAATGATTGGAGAGACCTAGTAGAGGTGTTTTGTCAAAAAGAAATTCAAAATCTAGGACAAGGAGGGGGAGTAGGTCGGTGTCGAAGCATGGCCCGCGCCACTAGCATTTGACCTCGGCGCAAGCAAGGGGATGACTCCACTAACTGAATCGACTGGAAAATGTGATCGGGAAGCTAGGAGTCACCCCCAGACATTGTGTGGGAGGGACGTCCCAACTAGGATAAATTTTGAGGCCCATAGTTTGAGTCCCATCAAAGGAGAAAAAGAGCAAAATCAGGGTGATAAAAAGCTAGAAAAGAGGCAATTTCAAAGAGCCATAACTTTTTCCTCGAAGGCACGATTTGGGTGAAATATTCATTATTGGATCATAAATTTCACCATGTATGTAGTACATAATGATAGAGTTAAAGATCAAGATTTTGAATATTCTAAACAATTTAAATCCATTCACAAAGTTAAGTAAGCACACAACTTTTTACAATTGAGTTCCAAATTGAAATTATAAATCATATCTCAACAATTGAGCAACTTGTTGTTCCAAAACCATTAAAAGATGATAAGTAAGGTCATCCAATCAAATTGATTGCATCATGAGTCATTATATGCATAGATGGAGGGGGAAAATGCTGGATGTTAGGTGATTTTCCAAAGATATATTGGTTTTTGTTCCTTTCTTTAGAAACCACTAATCATAATTTTTTAGCAGATTTCTCCTAACATGGTGCAAGTGATTTCTCTCCCTAAGACACCATCATGGGATATAATTTGGGTTTCACATTATCTTTAGGTGATACACATAGGATTATATAATTCCTATGAATTAAAATAATATCTTTAAATAATTGATAATTGAAAATATTTAGAAGAAAATCACGGTTACACTAATTAGTCATAAACAATCCCCGTATCTTCATATGAAGATAAATTATCAAATCATATAATCAAATAAGCAATTTAAAATGCTCGAATAGTAAGTTCTAAAGTGTGAACACCCCCTATTCATGATATCCCCATTGAAGGAAGACAAAGTTGGAAAGGATCACTCTCTACCTTTTAGGATCTAGATTTTATAAATAACTTAATATTTAATAGTTCCAAATCATAACATTGTTTGATAACATATTGGGACATATATGCTCCTTTAAGGATCTTTGTAACTTTTAGAAGGGAAAGTACTACACAAAAGGAAAATATCAAAAAATATCTAACTAATCCTTTACATTTCATTACTCTTATCATCTTTTGGTGCAACCTTTTGGATGTCCATATTTTCAATGTTTAAGTAAAGAATCTACTCTAAAGCAATGAAAAATAAAATCACGGTCAATGTATTTCTATAATATAAATGAGGGTGCATATATGAGTAACAACATACATTGGATATCAATAAATTATTCAAAAATATTGAACTTACACTATTAATTTAATAATCTTATCGATATTTTTTTCTATCATCTTGGGTTTGCTAATCCCTTGTTCTTTCCATGGACTTTGCAACTTTTGATTCAGCATTGGATTTTATATTGACTATCTAGCATCAGACTTTGTCACAAAATCATCATATGTTTCAGTCCCTTCCTAAATAGATATCCCTTACTTTATGGGAGTATTTGACATGCTATAACCGTGCACATAAACACAAGTGTACATGTCGAGTAATATAGTCCTATGTGAAGCCCAAGTCAAACTCAGGGAGACGTAGTCTCAATGACTACTACTAACAATGGTGTGATCATCTAAGCCGATAAAAAGGTTGGACTTAAGTTAAACAAAATAAAAGAAAACTAAAAAAATAATGGTGATTGATTCCTTAGGATAACTGATTTCACCACGGGGTCTCGTTATACCTAATTTGTACCAAATTAACACAAATTTTACTCTTAACCTGGACAGAAAGCCTGTAGTTAGAATTGTCCACTTCCACGGTGCAATTCACTACCTAGATCTAAGCCAATTCCACTTTCGTATGAATTTATATCTTAGTCTAGGTGCATTATTGAAGACTCTGGGTTTCTTTCCACTAACTGTACATTACCTTTACCAATGAATGCTTAGGAAAGTGTATAGATTATGGTTTTCCAACCTTTAATCCTCCTTCCAGAGAAATTATTAGACTATTATTCTACCTATGGTGATTAAGCATGGGTAGATAATTCAAAACATAACTATATATCCAGGAATAAAGAGAAATCTATATTAATTCATGCAAAAAGTCAATACAACGATCCCCCAGGCTACTCCCGGGTCCTAAGGAAAGGAGGGGATTAGCCTTGCATGGTTTTCAATTGTGAATACATAGAGAGGAAGGAAAAAACGTGAGAAACATGAATGAAATTCATGTAACCCCTGGAGAGATGGTATTCCAGATGATCCTCCTTGAGAAACACACATTATGTAATCTTCGACAGTAAAAACGCCCATCGGCGGTGCTCAGATCACCCAGTTGGTGGCCTTTGGCTATGTTCTCCTCTCTGTCTCCTCTCTGGCTTTTGTGTGACGCATCATAACATGATCCCCAATACTCTCTATCCTTTTTTAGGTCATACGACCAACTTACGGTACCACATAACGTGGGCTGTTGGAGCTGGATGATCAAATCTGATTGCAAAATCCAGTAGAGTCGGTACCACCGATAGGATGGTTTGTGGCACCAATGACTTTTTATCGCGTGTTTTCGTCTTCTAAGTCGATACCATAGACATGTGGGTCAGTAGCACGGAGCTGGTGCTTCTTCTTGGGGTACGCCACTGATGCAATCTCAGTACCACTGATAGGATGAGTCTGTAGCACCGAGTTTGCTACTCTTTTCTGACCAGCTACTGATGTGATCTCGGTGGCACCGACGAGATGGGTCGGTGGCATCGAGACTGCAGTGTGTATAGAGTACCTGAAAAGAGTAGGAAAATGTACATAAGTCTGGGGAATGCATAGAATCATATAAATATGATAAAATAAGTATAATTTGATGCAAACAGAGTGTACATGCCAAAAATAGTGAATTATGCAAATAAAATCAAGAAAATGGCATATATGTCCACAAAATAGATATAGAATAAGCCTGTAAAAGAAACTCTAAACCCGTGCATCAAACTCCCCTAAGCTTAAAATTTTATCATCTTCGAGCAACAAAACCTTTGGATCTAATTGAGATAAGTCAGCTGAAGGACATAAGTGCATAAAGTACATCTAATAAGTCCCCACCTTCGATCCTCATACCATCCCTCACTGACCACCACATACTAACTGCCATCTAGGTGGATAGAAACCTATGTAAAATATGTTTGTCTCCCAATCAATTTAACACTATCAATTAAAGCAGTTAATATGATAAACTCATTCGGTTCATACTTGGTGCATCATGTGATCTCCTATCTATATTGCTCGTTTTCTCTAACTACCATCTACATGGAAGCAGTTCTCCTAATAGAAAATGAATGAAGAGAAAATCAAATGAGTGGCCTACAGATAAGAGCAACAGGTGGTCGAGATGGGTGGTTGTAGAAGAATCATGAGCATGTAGAATCATTCATACAACCAAAAATTATGATGAACCTATGATGAGGAAAATTATAAAATGATCCTAATGCCTAATTATTGAGGATGAATGATGCATGTAACTATTATTTCATCTCAATATAAGATGAAACATCAACAAAAACTACATCATGTACTAATTCTTCCTTATGACACAGGTAGGACTATTGCCTTTCTCCCTCACATTCTGAAACTATACTCAATCTTTTTTTTTTCAAGCCCCCTTTTCAACATACTATTACAGGCTTATACTTCCACTACGCTTTTCTAGTCATGACACTATTTTTCTTCTTATGTTTTTCTTTCAAGGGTATGGGCAAAATCGCTACCTTCTTGTATTTTAGTAGAATAAACTTAGCACATGATGATACTATATGCTTTATGTAATGCAGTTGTAACTATATGAACAAAGATGTTATACAACTAACTGAAATGCACTGAAATTTTGTTGTGCGTGTATGATTTTCTATTTTTTTTTCATTTTTCACTAATGCAAGCTAAAATAAACAACTATGATGCAAGGTATACTATGCAATGTAAATGCAATCAAGAGAAAGAATGATAACATGTACTCAATATTCTTATGGTGGAGTGTAAGGCAAGTGTATGTGGTGGATGAGATCACATGACTAAGAGATAAAACATTCAGAGAAAATCATATGTCCCTCTCTAATGACCTGTGTATAGGGTGGGTTTCTCTCTTAAATTTTAGTTTAAGGTCACGTTAGTGTTTGGTTGGATCAGGCTCAACAACCTTGTCAATCACTTTCCTTACACAATTAAGATGATCATTCATATCCCCATGTCTTGAAGCTGACTTACCCAAGAACATCCTCAGTTATGAAACTCAATTACTCACAAGGTAAGCTCACAAAATTTTAAATTTACTCAATTTTTTCATGTGCACCCAACCCCAGAGATTGACATACTTACATGAAACCATGCATTTACCTCTCCAGAAATTACACTAGATGGATTGTGCATCCTACGAAAATAGTAGACCTAAAAAAACTAATTATTTTTTTTCAAAATAAAAAAAAAATGCTAAAATGAAAGAACTAAGAAACAAGTTGTTCCAGCACCCCCAAGCTTAAATATGACTATGACCTCATAGTCAAAATTCCAACTTAAGAGATGGAAAAGTGATACCCGACTAGTATGATGGTGGTGGCTGGCTAGGGTCCAGGGGAGGAAACATCCCTTGGAAATTTGGATCAGAAGAGCGCATAGGCAGTGGAATTTGATATCCTCCAAAGTATCCCTAACACCAATAATGGTCAAATAACGATTGTTGGTATTGCTCCATCCTCTGCAGGAGCTGATGCATGGTCTCTTGGTTGGCCAAGAGAAGACGCTCATTCTCATAGATCGCCTGCTGGTTGGTGTACACCTGAACCTACACATCATGAATTCCATCCAGGGATGTGGTGTGCTGTTGCTGAGCATTCTGAATATCCTACAACATGGTATACATGCCTGCCATGGAGTAAGATTCCTCTCCTTTCTGAGAGGGTGGTGCGGCAGAAGAAGTGGAGGCTGCATAGTGTCATGGGTGCTTTTACGGAGCTACTAGATGTGTGATGGGGATGGTGGGATCCACCTCCTCCATGTCATCGTCACCCGACTAGCCATCCTCATCATCATCTCCTTTTTCTTCTTCGTCTTCGTCATCAATGCCTGGCCATCTATAGTGGTCAACTTTCCTGATGTTGAATACATGGTCAGGTAATTGACGCTCGTAGTAGACATCATTGACCGAACAACTTGCAAAGAGGGTGATGTGGTGAATAATGATAAGACCTACCTTCTTGAAGTGTGTGCGGTCAATCTGGTGCTTGGACTGTAGTCGCTCTAGTATAGAGAGATCCAGACCTAAGTGGAAAGCTATGGGGGTGATAAGTCCCCCGAAGAGAATCGATGCGTTCCTCCCTACATTTCACTTCACCGCCATCACATGGGTGAGGAAGAATGCCCCGAAGTTGACCAGCCTCCTCTCTAGAAGCTGGTAGAGAAAGTATAGGTCTGGCCGCTAGACCTTCCCCTACCCTTGTGTAGACATGGTGAAGATTGTATTCATGAGCATGCGGTGTAGCACCCGAGCATAGGGATGCTCGATGTCGACGATGGAGCTATGGTGCTAACTTATCTTGTAGCCTTCTGGCACCGTCACAAGATCCTCCCATATGGATTCATAGTTGACATTCTCGGGCTGGTGGCATGGTACATGGGGACATCCATAGATCTCATTGAATGCGTGAAGAGTCATGGAGTGGTTGTTGTTGTAAAGGAGGAAATCCACCTTCCCCTCTTTCCACTCACCTCACACCAGGAAGACTGGATCAGGGGTCACACATATCTATAGGGAAGCCATGAACTCGAGCATGAGCTCCTTATATGTGGGCCACCCACTGAAGAAAGGGTTTGAGGCCCCATTATCGAATTCTTATCCTTGGAGGACAGCCTCCAAGTTGTCGGTGAAGCCCATGTCGTCCATTGCCTTTTGACCTCCATATCTTGTCAGAGAAAATGGCATGTTAGCGAGCTCCTCATACACCTTCTGCATCTCCAGTGAAGGGTGACTTATATGGGGTAGTGGCATCAAACTCCTAGAAGATCCTTCCACCGATGTGAAAGCTTCTCTTCTCCTTGCCATGGGGTTGATGAGATAGGAGAATGGGTTGAGAAAGTAGAGCTCGGTGTAGCTTTTGAATGCTTGGTGTAGTTGCCTATACTTGGGGAGGGTTGGTGCTTGAAGGTGTGGAGAGAAACACTTCACCACCTCCCCCTTTTATACTTGTTGCCCAGCCCACCTGATGTTGAGTTGGTGGTACAGACTCTGGGGCCTATCTAGAGCCTCGGTGCATCAACGACAATTGGTGCTCCATCTGTGAAAGTTGGCATGTCTCGGTGTCAGTGGCACCAACCCCCAGTTGGTGGTACTGACTTGCACTGGATCGATGCTACCGATTGTTGGTTATGGTCAAATTTGGACCGTCAATGAGGGCTCTTACATATTGGTGATGTCATATGTCGGTGGCACTGACAAGGTGGTCGGTGGTACCGACCCTATCAATTGTCTCGGTGTAGCGATACACCCACTGATCCTGGAGCATCCACCATGTCGGTGGCACTGACTCACATGTCGGTGGTACCGACAGTGTATCTGTTAGCCGCTTGAGATTTTTCTATAGTTCTCTAGGGATTTTGGTGTCACCGATTGGGGAGTCGGTGGTACTGAGTTTGTTCTTTCAAATGGGACCTCAAATTGACCAGAATTTGGTGCAACCGACTCACCTAGTCGGTGGTACTGATCCGGCATGTTCGTGCACACTCAACAAATGGGTCAATGTATCTTCTTTACAAAACAAATATGGAAAACCAAGTACAACTAGCCCAAAGCAATGCAAAGAATTGAAATAAAAGTCTTAATGGTTGGTTTGACTCCCAACAAGAGCCCTTATTTAACATCCTAGGCTAGACAAGTCCATCATAAGATCAATTAGGAGCAATGAGCTTTACCTCATGCTCCTTTGTGTTAAAGTCTTACCCAAAGTAATGCTTTAGTCTTTGGCCATTAACCAAGAAGAATCTCTCTCTGTCTTTGATTCTAACAACCCCATGTGGAAACACTTCCTCAATAACAAACGGTTCACTCCACCTAGATCTCAGTTTACATGGGTGTAATTTTAACCTCGAATTAAAAAGTAACACATTCTCTTCCGAACAAAAGATTCTCCTAGATATATGTCGGTCATGTATTTGCTTAGTTCTCTCTTGTTACATTCTTGAATTTTCATAAGCGTTCATCCTAATTTCATCTAGCTCATTTAACTCTAACATATTGGTCTTGCCATCTTCATCAATGTCAAAATTGAGCTTCCTCAATGCCCAAGGAGCTTTATGTTTTAATTCCAATGGGAGATGACACTCTCATCTATAGACTAGCCTAAAGGGTAAAGTTCCTATCGGTGTTTTATAGGTAGTCCTATAGGCCCATAGCGCATCAACCAACAAGGAACTCCAATTCTTTCTACTAGAAGATACCATTTTCTCAAGGATCTTTTTAATCTCACGATTTGAAATCTCCACCTGCCCCTAAGTCCATGGGTGATAGGGCATACCCATGCGATGCTTCATCACATATTTGCCTAAAAGTGCCCCAAACTTTCGATTGGTGAAGTGTGTTCCACCATCACTTATGATCATCCTTGGCACTCCAAACCTGCAAAAAATGTGATCTTTAACAAATTTGCACACAACAGTGGCATCATTGGTGCGGGTTGGAATTGCTTCCACCCATTTTGATACATAGTCTACAGTCAGTAATATATAGAGGTTAGAGTTAGAGGACACAAAGGGTCCCATGAAATCAATACCCCATAGATCAAATGCCTCTATTTCTTGAAAGACATTCAACGACATCTCGTGCCTCTTTGATATATTACCTGACTGTTGGCATGCCTCACACCTACGCACAAAATTGTATGCATCTTTGAATAGGGTCGGCCAGTACAAGTCACTCTCTAAAACCTTTGCAACTATTCTAGAACTGGCATGGTGTCCACCTATAGGTAGTGTGTGGTAATGTTTTAACACACTATCACATTCACATTCAGGTACACACCTCCTTAATATGCCATCCCTGCACTGTCTCAACAAAAGAGGGTCATCCCAAAAATAGTAGCGCAATGAATGAAAGAATCTTTTCTTTTCTTGGTAACCCCAATCATCAGGTAATTCCTTACAACCTAAATAATTTACAATGTTAGCAAACCATGGATCCCTTTGCTTAAGGGCAAACAGCTGTTCATCGGGGAATGTTTCTAGAATGGGTATATTGACATCCTTTTCATCTACCCTCTTAAGTCTAGACAAGTGGTCTGCCACTACATTTTCAATCCCAGCCTTATCTTTGACCTCAATGTTGAACTCCTATAGTAAAATGATCCATCTAATCAGTCTTGTTTTGCATCCTTCTTCTACAGCAAGTATTTAATTGCTACATGATCAGTTCACACCACCACCTTAGCTCCTACTAGATATTGCCTAAACTTCTCAAAAGCAAATACTACAACCAAGAACTCCTTCTCAGTAGTAGTGTAATTTAGTTGTGCGTCATTAAATGTTTTCGGTGCATAATATATAACTGTGGGAACTTTGTCCAAGCATTGTCCCAACACCGCTCCTATGGCATAGTCTGATGCATCGCACATCAGCTCAAAAGGTTGGCTCCAATCTGGAGCCTGCACAACTGGTGCATAAATGAGTTTCTCTTTTAGGATTTTAAATGCTTTCAAACATTTTTCATCAAAATTGAACTCAACATTTTTTTTCTAATAATTCAAACAATGGTTTATCAATTTTCAAAAAATCTTTTATGAATTGACGATAAAACCCAGCACGGTCGAGAAAACTTCTAACTGCCTTCATCAAAGTTGGTGGAGGAGGTTTCAAAATCACCTCTATCTTGACAGGATCTACCTCCAATCCTTTGTTGGACACCTTGTGTCCCAGCACTATGCCTTCGCTAACCTTCATGTGGCATTTTTCTTAATTATGCACCAGGTGTGTGTCTTCACACCTTTGCAAAACTTTATCCAAATTATTCAAGCAATCGTCAAAAGATGCTTCATGCAAACAAAAATCATCCATAAAAACCGCGAGACACCGTTCCACCATATCCAAAAAAATTGCAAGCATACAACGTTGAAAAGTGGTGGGTGCATTGCACAACCCAAACGGCAGATGGCGGTATGCAAAAGTGCCATAAGGGCAGGTGAAGGTAGACATCTCCTAATCCTGAGGCTTGATTGAAATATAATTTATCCTGAATAACCATCAAGAAACTGGCGAGCCACTCCAAAATCTGGTCAATGAACGGCAACGGGAAATGATCCTTAAGCATGGCGGTGTTCAATCTGCGATAATCTATACAAACTCACCACCCTATCACTAACCTAGTGGTTATTTTTTCATTAGATGAATTAGTAGTGACAGTGATTCCCCCTTTCTTTGGTACTAATTGCGTCGAACTAACCCATATAGAGTCAGAAATAGCATAAATTATGCCTGCTGACAGGAGCTTCATTTCCTCCTTCTTAACTACCTCCGTCATGATTGGATTTAAGCGATGCTGAGGTTGAATGATCGGTTTTTCTTCTTCATCTAACTAAATCTTATGTTGGAACAACGTGGGGGAGATCCCTTTGATATCAGCCACAGTCCACCCGAATGCACCTCGGTGGTTCTTTAGCACAATAATTAGTTGTTCTTCTTCTGAGACACTCAAAGATGCATATATGATGACCAAAAGCTTCTCCTCTATAGCTGGAAACACATACTTCAGATGATGTGGCTATGGTTTAAGCTCCAACTTAGGTGGGCTCAAGAGTGAAGAAGTCAGCGGTGGTGGCATCCGTCCCAAATCCTTGAAGTGTCTTGTGTAGTAACACATCAAAGCCTTCAGTATCCTTACGCATTCTTCTAGTGACCAGTTCCATACGCAATCATCTATAAGGTTCATTAAGCATGCCTCTAGTGGGATTTGTGGATGTGTCTGTACTAGAGAATCCTCTACAGCCTCGTCAACAGTGGCTGAACACAAATCATCTTGTTCATCATCTAGGTACCCTACTGTCTTGGCAAGTGAGACCACCTTTGTGTTCTCCATGATGTCTACAGCTCGTGTACCCTTGACTACCTTTGTCATTACATACACCATGTCAAAAAATGGCCTTCCAAAAAATAAAAAGATATTGTTATCCATGTGCATCATCATATTACACTACTCTTGTTCCTTTAATGACATCGAATTGTCTGGCATATTGATCTCAAACATGTCACCTTTAATTCCCATGGTCAACTGACCTCTACCCATTTCCAAGATCATATCAACTATTGCTTGGAAGGGTTTTCCTAGTAATATTTCATTTCCATGGTCATCCTGCATTTCCATCACCACAAAGTCTCTAGGAAATACAAATCAATCCACCTTGACAAGTACATCCTCACAAATACCATAAGGTTTCACAACTGAGTTATCTGCCAATTGGATTGCCATGTTGCTCTTCCAAGATGTCTTGAGACCGAGCTTCCTAAAGGTTGATAGGGGCATCAAGTTGATACTTGCCCCTGAATCGTAGAGTGCATCCCAAAACTTTTTCTTCCCGATGTAACATGTGTTGTTGAAACAACTGGGATCATGTCTCTTTGGTGGCAATGTTCCTAAAATGAAGGCACTGACTTGGTCTTTCAGCACTACTACCTCAACATGTGGAATCCTCCTCTTCTTGTTAATAATATCCTTTAGAAATTTACCGTATGATGGTATTTGCTCAATCGCATCAATCAATGGTATGTTAATGGAATACATCCTAAAGCTATCTAGAAATTTCTTGAATTATTGATCCATCTTTGTTGCCTTCAAGCTGTTTGGATATAGAATTGGTACAGTCTATGTTCTTTGATGTGGTGGCACATATGACATCCCCCTCTTTACTTCAGGTTCTTGATTCTGCCCTTACCCTGTATTGTCTGCCTCAATTTCTGCTTGTGCTGGTGGTGCCACTGGTTCACTATTGACAGTAGGTGTGGTCACCTTAGGTTCTATAGTCCTTGGAGTCAATGTCTTCTTCCCTTTCCATAGTAGTATGGCCTTGACTTACTGGTTCCCAGTTGGAGTGTCAGTATTTCTATAACATCCCTGACCTGGGTTATGAGTCAACCCTAGGTGTTTTGCCTAAATATGTAATTAAATCTTTGTTATTAACTCTGAGCATGTAATTAAGTTTCTCAGAAACGTATATTTCAGTATTTGCTCCTTTTTATTTAAAGTTGTAGCATTGTTTTGATATACAGGGACCTATGTGCAATTTACCCAGTTGAAAGGGTTAGCTTGCAATTTGCACATGATGAGATGTTCCTCTGATGTTGATACATCATGAGAAACTCTTTGGCAAAGTTTGAGGGATTTCCCAAGCTAGAGCACCAAGGTGCAGCTGTGGAAGCAATCCCAGGGCTTGAAACCCTAATTTGGGGTAAAATGCAATTTACCCAAATAAAGGGATGCAATTTGTAAAGAATGTCATCTAAAGTATCTTTTTAGACTCTTGCCATCATTTAGAGAAGAAATGATGAGGAATTCACCTCAATTGAGTTATCAAGTTAAGAAATAGGCTTTGTGATTGAATAATCAGGATATATGTGCAACATCCCTTTAAGTATGAACTTTATTATTAGATTGTTCTTCCTTGCCTTCTTTTCTATAACTTAAGATAAGGTTTGTCCTTAGAATAAATAGGAAGGGACGAGCAAGTAATAAAGGAAGGACTTAGTTGGAATTAAGGGAAACTTATGAACTAATGTTGAAAATCCTACCCCATGTATATAAGCTCTCCTTCCCTTAGTTGCAAGGGAACTTACCCTTCGTTCCCTTACTGTTTCATTTCACCAAAGGCGACCAAGGACTGCCTTGGAGCTAAGGAGGACGACCAAGGGGTGCAAGGTAGGTTTAAACCCCTCTTCTTGCCTAATTCCATGGTTAAAACTCGAATTCAAGGTCATCTTCATGGCTAACTCTTGAAACCCTACCTTTCTAGCCGTCTCTTTTCATCCTTCCTTGGAGTTTTCACCTTGGCCAACCTGTAAGAACTCAAGGACGCCATTAGAGCTTGGAGCTTGAAAGCTTGGAGCTCAAGAAGCAAGCTTTAGGCGGGTTTTATAACTCTAAACCCATGCTTTACTATATGCATCTTTATATGCGTTTTGATGATAGCTCTTAGTGTTTCACTACTTTTCCCTGCTATTTTGCAAGCAAACCCGTGGGATATCTGTACTGTTATTGAGCTAGAAGATAAAGGCGTGATTTCCAAGAAAAACCCACCGCTTTTCTTTTCCTTAAACGGTCCTAACAGTTTGCTCTCTCGGACTCAAGACCGCGAGGTGAGAAAACGGTCTCGAGACCGCGACAGGGCAAACGGTCTCAAGACCGTTTGGCCCCGTTGACCGAGCGTGGACCGTATAGGAAATCTGTTCCTAATTATATAGGCTAATTACCCTAAAAATTTGGGAGACTAACTCCAAAGGAATCGGGAGATATGACCTTTTTAAGTCACAACTTTAAATGCATTAATTGCTGATTTTCAAACGGTCTGAAATTGCCTTTTTGGGCAAACGGTCTCAAGACCGTGTAAAGTCGTTGACTAAGCGTTGACCGTATGAGATTACTGTTCACAATTATGTTAATTAACAACTCACCAAGTTTGATGGTCTAATTACAAACGGGCTAAGAGTTGAAGGGTGAATACTAGGGCTAACCCTAGATAAAATCAGTACTGAAATTATGGTGACCTAATTAGGGTTTTTAGGGTTGATTGACCTAAACGGTCTCAAGACCGTTTGGGGGTCACCAAACGGTCTCAAGACCGCGAGGGCAATCAACCAAGACCGTTTGGAGGTCTGGGGTCAAGATTTGTTGACCAATTGAAGGTACTTTTACACCAAGTTACATTGCAATTAAATATTGATATAATCATCAACTCAATTTGTTCAACCTTGATGAATCTGCACTAGAATCCAAAAATTGGATGGGCAAACGGTCTCAAGACCGTTTGGAACTCATCCAAACGGTCTCAAGACCGAGAGGACATCACCCAAGACCGTTTGAAGGTCTAGGGTTGAGTAATTTGACCAATTGAGGACCCAATTGCAAATAAGTTATCAATTTAATCAAAATTCTGTTTTGTGGTTCAATCATGGTTCAACCCCTATCAAATCACCTTAGACTTTGATGAAATCTTGGGCAAACGGTCTTAAGACCATGTGGGGTCCACCCACATGACCTCAAGACCGTTTGGGCCAAGTTTGGGCCCAATTGGAGCTCAATTGAAGGGTTCAACCTTGTGTTGATGCACATTGTTGAGTGTTGATGGGTGAACATTGATAGACCCTAATTGAATCGATTTCAATCCTACTTGGTCAACAATTGAGGGTCAATTGGTTGACCAATTGGTCAAGCATAATCTTGATAAACCAATCCATAAGTGGTCAACATATATTGGATCTTTTGAAGGCTTCAACATCATTTGACATTAGTGGTTGCACCTTTGAGCCTTGTTGAAGGACCAAGTGGCTGAGACCATGAGAGCCTCGCGGTCTCAAGACCGAGAGAGGGCTCGCGGTCTCAAGACCGAGAGAGGGCTCGCGGTCTCAAGACTGTGAGGGGGCTCACGGTCTCAAGACCGAGAGGAGGCTTGTGGTCTCAAGACCGCGAAGGGCCTCGCGGTCCTGAGGTCAAAGAAGGGCAAACGGTCTTCATGACCCTCGCGGTCTCAACTTAAATTGGTCTTCGCGGTCTCAACATTAACTTGAACCAATGGGAGGTTTCGCGGTCTTGAACCCTTGAAGAGGCTCACAGTCTTGAAGCCTAAGGGGGCTCGCGGTCTTGGAGTTAGAAAGAGGCTCGCGGTCTTGGAGGGTCAAAGTGGGCAAACGGTCAACACTTTCAACCAATCTCAACCCAATTGATGATTAATGATTGAAATCAATCAATGGGATTCAAGGTTGACCTCATTCAATCATTTGATGATGTAAATGGTTCAATGTTGCCCAAATCAAACCCTAATGATAATCTAGGATAGTAAGCGGTTATTTGACTAAGGTTTTGACCATAATGATGATCAATGGGGTGAATTACCAATATACCCCTGAAGGGTCAATTAAGTTATACCTTGCTCAATTCAAACCCTAATTACATGAGAATGATGCTTTTAGTCATAATGACTCTATCCAACTTGATATAGTGTAATGTTACCATCAACCATTAGTATGATGAAAGAGAGAGTACTCTAGAGAGAGAAAGTACCCTAGAGAGAGAAAGTAACTCTAATCACATAATGGTGATGCTTTTGGCTATGTTAGCCTATGATGACTCAATCTAACCTGTTTTAGAGTGATGTTGACATCACCTAACATTATGATGAGAGAGAAAGTACTTCTAGAGAGAGAAAGTACTTCTAGAGAGAGAAAGTACCCTTTTTAAGTGGAAACTCAAGTAAAGCATCTCCAATGCACATAAGTGAGCATAATAGGGTATGGTCCATCCGGGTGAGGTCATAGAAACCCTAATTATGATAAACGATGAACCTTTAACTAATCCAAGAGCATCAATGAAGATGTTACGCATACACGATGATGTTATGAGTTTAATTCACCTGGATGTGAATAGTAAACCCTAATTCAAGGGTGATGACATGTAAAGTGAATAGTAAACCCTAATTCAAGGGTAACGGCATGGTTTTGAGTATTAAACTCTATTTGATTTGAATTAAAGATTTAACTCTTATCACAAGAGTAGGAAGTACATTCCTTATTGTTGTATTACCTTTATCAGATGTATTAACCATGCAGGTTCTGATATGAAGGTAATCATATCCGGGTATGGATGTTGATGTTATATTCATTAAGGGCATGTTGTTAGCCTTATGAATAAGTAAAGTAATCTGATGCCTTGCCAGTGGCATCCTATGCTGATAATGGGCTATGAGAGCCATGAATACCATCAAGGTCATGCCTTAGAGATGACTTGTGATGAGGATAATGAGAAATGATGATTGATATGAGTTAGGCCTATTACATTTAGTATTCTTCTTTTATAGCTGTTATGCTATTGTTATTGTTTGCAGAACAATGTATGCTGTTAAAGAATATTGAATGTACCTAACTAATCAAGTATAATGTAGAGCCCTGATCATAGATCCATCATTGTCAGAAATTAAGTGATGGTGAAACAGGTTTTCCTCAGGGAACTCCTGGAGCACATACTTTTGAGTATGTGGGGTACATGGATGTGTAGAACCTTACATCCTAGTGTAGGAAAGTGATGTAGATGTGGAATCCATCCATCCTTCACTATAGTTCCATATCGTATCAGTGGTAGGTAAACATGAAACCTCCTGATGACGAAGAAAGCACATATATCTGTATCAGTGGTAGGTAAATATGAAACCTCCTGATGACGAAGAGAGTACAGAACGCCACTGTGACTCTAGAATAGCGAAGGACCAGTTTACCCTGGTGAGCTATAGTAGTAGAGACACGAGATGTCCTACAAGTGATCCTCTTACTGACTGAGGAATGTGAAGGTCATGAGAATCCGGCTCTCTTAATGACCTATGTATGATACTGATGCGGCTTCTCAGCGATCAGTTGGAGTATGAGTGGTAAGCCTCATCTCCACAGGGCATAATGTTGTTTGTAAAACATAATCAACCATGTAGTATAACTTGTTAGAGATGACTCCAAGTTAGTTGATTGATGTTACATTGCAATAATGTTGATATTCTCCATATCTCCTAAATTGTAGAGATCTTGTTATACCTGCAACTGTTATAGAATGCTTTGAAGGCTTTACTGCTTAAAATATTCTTTGATGTTATAATAAAGCTTCTGGCGAAGAGTTATAACTCTCGCTGGGACAATTATGTATAATTGTCTCACCCTGTAGGCTTCAACTTTTTAGGTGGACGTCGAAGACGAAGGAACCAACCTACAGGTGACCAGTCTCAGCAGCAGCAGCACCAGGGGCAGCAGTAATCTCAGGTGGAGATTTGTCCTGCCATGTGGTGTAGTTAGAGTCAGTCCTATGTGTCCTCTGTACTCTCAGGTCTTGGAGTCTTGTGTTATGTGATCTTGAGATTTTGTATCTTGATGTATATAATTACTCAAGAAGTAATTATCCTGAGATGTAAACAATTACCTCTCTTTATGAAAGGAGTTTTTATGGATACAAGTTCTTATCTCGAAAAGTTTTAATTTCTCGTGATTTTTGTCTTCCGCTGATTACCGATTCGCTTCCGCTAAGTTTTAATCGTGTTTATGTCATGGTTTGGAGATCAGACCCCAACAATTTCCTAGAAAACCCTACTGTGTACGCTTCTTCAAGGCCACCACATCTACTGCTAACTGAGACAAAGTTGTCTCAAAACTTCTCATCTGAGATCCTTGATTCTGGAGATCACGTTGGAAGTTTTTTAACAATTATTCATTTTGTTTCACTATTCTATTCATGATTTCATTTGTGTTCTCCTCTGCTGTAGGCTGCTGCTACTGATTATTCCTGTGTTGTTTCTGTTGGTTTGAATCCTATAGGAAATTGTTTGGATCTTTCCAAGAAAACTTGGGATCCTTCCTCCACGAGTAATCATTGTTCCTATATCCTTGCTAGCGCATATACTTCACTTGTCCTTCTTCATCTGATGAATTGTTTTTCTTCTCTAGTAGCTTCCTTGCTATCAGGTCTAACTTCTCATTCAAAGTGGTAATAACTGTGGACTCCCCTATGCTTTTGATATGCTCTGGATGATCTCTCTCATTGCTCCATGCGTGATTCTTTGCCATATTTTTCAGAATCTCCTAACACTTAGAGGGTGGGTTGTTGAAAAAGAACCCCATTCCTGCACTATCTAAAGTAACCCATTCATTTTTATGGAGTCCAAAGTAGAAAATATTGACTTGGTTCTCCAAATTATCCCGTGATGAGGGACTTTCCTGAGCATGTTCTGAAAATGCTCCCAAGCTTCAGAATAGGACTCAGCTGCCTATTGTTTGAAATTGTGAATGTTCTTCACCAGCTCATTTGGCCTTTTTAGAGGAAAATACCTTTCAAAGAACATCTCGATCATCTTATCCCATATCTCGATCGATTCCTTTAGCAGGTTGTGCAACCATTCTTTTTCCTTATCCGCCAGTGATGATGGAAACAACTTCATATAAATAGTTGTATGTGGAAACCTATCCACTTTCACCATGTCACATCACTCAACAAAGTTGCCGATGTGTGCCATTGGGTCTTGATGAGTGTTCCCATAAAAAGCATGTGACTTGACAAGTGCAACCTGGATCAATCTTGTATTGTGCTACATTCACATCCTGTTTCTTGATGGGTCATGTCTGTGCAGCTGAGAAAGATACCTTAATCATCTCCCATATTGTCTTCTCTGCCATTGTGTTACCGTCCCCCATTGCTTGTTTCCTGGGTGACAACGGTATGTCTTCTGATGGAGTTGTTTGAATTGGAGATGATTTTAAGGTTCCAACAGAACCTAGTAGATCTTCAATAGTGATTGGGACCTCTGGTGTAGATTCTCCATAGTCCATGCTCTGTGTTTTCACCATGTACTAGTACCTGAAAATGTGGAATCACATTACTCATGGTACTCAATATGTAACGACCCCGCCTCCTGGTAACCCCCAATTAAGGGAGACCAAGAGATTAGAGCCATTATCCCAAATAACAGGAGCAAAGGTTCGACAAACAATCAATAACAATTATCAAAATTTACCGACTAAACTGAAAATAGGTATAAAATAAAACCTTGCATACCTTTCTAAAACTTTGGTAAGCTACTTCATCCACATCCTGGATTCATTCTATCTAATCCTCCTTGCACTTTATTTCTTATATCCATAATGTGTCACTTTACTATTTGTTCTTTCAATTGTTGTACCTAAAACGTCGACAAACAAAATGACGATCAGCATACGGGAATATGCTGGTATGTGGGGACAACCAAAATTTCACAAATATGGCTAACAATTTAATGATCACAATCAAGTTATTTAACAAGCCAATTTACTTTTTCAATGTGTCATTCTCCACTGCTTTTGCCCTAACCCTGGCATACCCCTCTAGGGTTTCTCTTTTGCCATTGACTTAAGGCCACCTTCTCAATCCCGAGCTTGGTGCATGGGGGTCACCTCTCATGGTGCCCCATAGTCATGCATCATAGACCACCTTCTCATTCCCGAACTTGGTGTCTGGGGTCACCTCTTGTGGTGCCCATTGGTCTACCCTCTTGGGTCTGACCTTTATCCACATCCTTGATGGTGGCATTTAAGTGCGAGAATACACATATATTTATCATTGTGATATCCATAGTGACTTTATAATTGCAGTATGAACATCCAAACTGGTTAGTTTCAATCAATGTGATTAACCATCCGGGAAACCTTCGGGAAAACTAATGTGATTAATCATAATTAACCACATACCTGTCAAGCTGTCTTGAATGCAGAAATAATCCAAACCAGCAAGTAATCCAGAATCAAGCAAGCAAGCACACAATTTGGCCCTGAAATATACATCCAATATTCTCTATCATGGATCATGGTATCTAAGTCTAATAGGCCTAATCTTGTCCTAGGGTTACTAGCCCTTTTTAGGGTTTTCACCATATTTATGGTTTCACTTCCTTTTTATTACTTTAAACCCTAATTTTGTAAAATCACTTAAAAACCCTAATTATTTCATCTTTATTTAACAATAGATCCTAAGATCATCTTTTAGCAATATGAAACCCTAATTTTGGATTATAAGCACTTTTCTTTTCTTTTTCTCTTTCTTAGGGTTTCTAAACATATTAACCATTTTATTAGGTTTAAAACCCTAAACTTTGCAATACCATCATTAAAACAGGTTAAAATCTAACTTTATCATTAAACAAGTTAACCATGCTTGAATTAACCTAATTGCAATATTAAATCTATCCTTGATTAACAATTAGGGTTTCTAACCACAAAATAACACCTTTTTCATCAAAATAATAAACTTTTGTTAAAAGAGATAGATTTAGGCTTTCAAACCATTTTTAATTTACTCCTAATATTTTTCTAATTAATTTTCATGTATATACTTTTCCCATCTGAGTTTTCTCGCAAGAGTTATGATTTTTATAAGAAAACCCTTTTTTTATCGACTTAATTACTAATTTCAGAAAAATGGCAGCCATCTGATCCGCGGTCCCGTGGACCACGCGAAATACAATAGTTCGCGCCTTACTTTGCGATAAAAAAGAATCCAATGATAGAAAAACTCGTACCTTCCTTCACAAACGTCGGGGGAAAGGAGGTCATTTCCCCCTTTCTCTTCTTCCTCTTCTTCCTCGCACTTCTCTGTTTGTAGCCCAACGTTGCCCGGCAGTCAACCACTAGGTTGACTCCACGAACCCTGCTTCCCCAACAACCGGTGATGTCTCCTCCTCCTTTGCCTCAAGCCACTGAATTCAATGGTGGTCTCAGATCTGCTAGAGCTGGTCAGAGCCGTCGGGACGGTAGGAGGTTTCTCAACCATGACGCCATGGCAGGGAGAGAGTGGACACACGTCTTAGCGCCAACTTGAATCGTGGATGTACTGCGGACTCCGCCAGAGTCCTAAGGGTGAGGTTACCTTGTTAAAGGGAGGCATGTACCCCCCCTTAAATAGATCTGGGTCAGAGGTCGATGCTAATATTTTTGGGAAATATTCCCTAATCCTCCTCAGGTCGGGACACCTGGTATGATTGGGTCCGGAATCTTCTCCCCAAATTGTTGGGAGAGTTTCCAAAACCACACATTGTCTATTATACCAGAGAATCCAGATCAGATCAAACTCCTACTGCTCCTAGTCCTACCTGAGGTAGAAGATGACCCAGGCACCCTTGGATTTTAATGCAATTGCTGATGTGTGGTGCGCCTGATCCTTAAGTGGATTTCATATATATCCATTTAATCATGACATTTTCTATAATCCCAACACTTTAGGGAATCTTGTAAAAGCCATAACTCCCAAACCGAGAATTAAAATAATACCAAAATTTGAGGGAAAGTCCGTAATGACTTAATCTACCTCTCTACCAAAATTGGGCTCAGTATCTAAAAGAAAACGTTTCGTTTCTTTAGGTGCAAGATATTACTCAATTAAGTATATTTCTAACCTATCTTATCTTTCCTTTGCTATTAAAATATTATTCTGAGTTCCTTGGACCTCAAGGAACCTTAATGGCTCTAAATCCCATCTTGGGGATATACCTTAGCCTTTTACTTATATTTTATCCATTATTTCTGATTATTTTATTTATTTCTTATCAAAATATCTCTCTTTGAGGATTTCTCTTTTATCTCTCTTTTTATTTTCCTCATTGGCATCCCTTTCATCATTAGGAATCTTTTGGATACGAAAATCCATCAAGGAAAACCCAATTATACTTATTTTCCGTATTTAATCATTATTTTTAATTTCTTTCTTAATAAAGAAATATCTAGTTGACCTTCTCTTTCCTTATTGCATTTTCTTTGCAACTTTAGATTCCTTGGAACCCAAGGAACCCAAGAGGCATGAAATCCACCTTTGGATTACACTCTATTGCATTCTAGAGGTTTCTACATTTTTCTTTCCTCTATTTTCTTATTTACTCAATAATAGAGTTCCTTTTGTCTTTTTCCTTGTTATTGGGCCCAATAGCTAATAAAGCCCACAAATAAATCAATAAGGCTATTTTATACAAAATCCATGCATTCAATCAGAAGACATCATTATTTGTTCATTTATCTTTATTATGAGAAATTACATTTCTCACCAAATGAACCCAAAAATTGGGGTTGTAACACAATAGATATATACAATGTAGTTGAATGATTAAAATAAAGTTACGAGAAATAAAAGGTGGCCTAGAGTGGCCGACTGCAGCACTCATAGTGCTGATAACATGTCATCTCCCCGACAACGATGCCAAAAACTTGACACGCTATAAATGTGCACATAAATGCAAGTGTACGCGTCGAGTAATATAGTCATATGTGAGGCCTGAGACAAACTCAGGGAGACGTAGTCTCAGTGACTACTACTAACTATGGTGTGATCAGCTAAGCTGATAAAAACGTTGGATTTAAGTTAAACAAAATAAAAGATAATTAAACAAAAATTAATGGTGATTGATTCAAATGGTATGGATTCCTTAGGATAACTGATTTCACCATGGGGTCTCGTTATACCTAATTTCTACCAAATTAACACAAATGTTAATCTTAACCTGGATAGAAAGCCTGTAGTCAGAATTACCCACTTCCAAGGTGCAATTCACTACCTAGATCGAAGCCAATTCCACTTTTGTAGCAATTTATTTTTTAGTCTAGGTGCATTATGGAAGACTCTAGGTTTGTTTCCACTAATTGTATTACCATTTCCATGGAATGCTTAGGAAAGTGTATAGATTATGGTTTTCCAACCTTTAATCCTCCTTCCAGAGCAATTATAAGTCTATTATTCTACCTATGGTGATCAAGCATGGGTAGATCATTCAAAACATAACTATATATCCAGGAATGAAGTGAAATCTATATTAATTCATGCAAAAAGTTGATACAATGATCCCCCGGGCTACTCCCAGGTCCTAAGGAAAGGAGGGGATTAGCCTCGCATGGTTTTCAGTTGAGAATACATGGAGAGAAAGGAGAAAATGCAGGAAACATGAATGAAATTCATGTAACCCCTGGAGAGAAGGTATTCCATATGATCCTCCTCGAGAAACACACATTATGTAGTCTTCTGACAGCAAAAACACCGATCGGAGGTGCTCGGATCACCTGGTTTGTGGCTTTCGGCTCCATTCTCCTCTCTCTCTCCCCTATGGCTATCGTGCGACACATTGTAAGATGATCCCCAGGTCTCGCCTTTCTTGTTTAGGTCATAGGGCCAACTTATGGTACCACATAACGTGGGACGTTGGATCTAGATGATCAAATCTAATTGCAAAATCCGGCAGAGTCGGTACCACCAACAAGATTGCTGGTGGCACCGAAGACTTCTTATCATGGGCCTTCCTCTTCTGAGTCAGTACCACTGACATGTGGGTCGGTAGCATTGAGTTGGTGCTTCTTCTTGGACTGCGCCACTGATTCATTCTCAGTACCACCGACATGATGAGTTGGTAGCACCGAGTTTGGTACTCTTTTCTTCCCAGCTACTGATGTGATCTCGGTGGCACCAAAGAGATGGGTCGGTGGCACAGTGACTGCAATGTGTATGGAGTACCTAAAAAGAGAAGAAAAGCGTACATAAGTCTGGGGCATGCATAAAATCATATAAATATGATAAAATAAGTATAAGTTGATTCAAATAGAGTGTACAGGCCAACAATAGTGAATTATGCAAATAAAATCAAGAAAATGACATATATGTGCAAAAAATAGATATAGAATAAGCCTGTAAAAGTGACTCAAAACCCGTGCATCAATATTCATCTCCTTAAACTATCCAAAAGAGATTAAAAATAAAGATTCAAAATATGTATATATTCACATGTCATACACACACAGAGTTAAATTTGTATTAAAACTAAACAATCAAGAAGGTTATATGCATGATAAAACTTAGTAAAACATCCCAAAATAATCAGAATTCAATATAAGTGATTATTTACAAAGTAACACATATACCTTGGCGATGAGAGGTAATTTTCAAGCAACATTAATCCAAGCAATTAAAGTTTAGATCCAACCATGACTCAATCCAAATTTTGTCTAACATTACCACTTAATACTAAGATATCATAGCTATATTTATATGATGTGGATTATGGTTTATTATTTGTGAAAACTCACCACACAAAATGATATTACTCAAAACCAAAAATCTGATCAACCATTAATTAATCATACTACCAAAAAGGCACATATTTAAAAAAAACAAACATTTCATGGATAAAAATGGACAAAGATCCAACTTCACATACATTTACACAAGGTATATTTACATGAGTATCCATGAACTCAACTATGACTCTTATACAAAATGCATCTTTTAGATAATTAAAACCTTTACATTGTTCATGACATACAATCAAAATCTAGGCCATCATACATCATATAAAAATCCCCGACACCTGGATGTGAGAGTACATGGACGACTCTAGGACTCTACAAAAAACCATACCAGCCTCTCATCTTTATTGATATCCAAACTAAGGTTCTTTTCCGCCGCATGTATAATCACACTGATGATCACCTACAAAGGTGTGGAAATCCACTGGGTGAGACCCCAAGTCGCAATAATACGATATAACCTCAAATAATACATATTGCTTACAAGTAGGTTATGAAATTAAAATAGTTAAGACATATATTATAACATATTACAAAATTGAGTAGTGTATATACAATGATAAAGCATAGCTAAAGTTACATATATAGAAAACTACACATGTAGAGATATGAATCCCATATGATGATATAAGGAAGAGAAAATTAATAGTGATCATCCAATGTGATCTGTTAAAGAATCCTAATAAGTATATTATACAAGGGTGAATTACATATTTTATTAAGAACACGGTAGTTTGAGTGTACCACTCAAAATACTAGCTAACCACTGTGAAGTCACAATGAGTCATGTATAAGATTTAGGATGACCAAAATTCTAAATATCTCTTCCTCTTAGTCAATATGAGTGAAAATATGAAGTGGTACCACTAAAATTACTAGCTAATCACTGTGAAGTCACAATCAGTCATGTATAAGATTAGGATGGCCAAAATTCTAAAGATCTCTTCCACTTAGGCAATATGAGTGAAAAACTAAAGAGGTACAGCCATCCAACCAATTAAAAGCTAAACTTGGTCTGCCTCAGTTACAGATGCAGCAACACCAACACTAGGATATAAATCCTTAAATTCGAGTTAAGACCACAGTCACTCTCTATCACATTAAATATAAGACATATCCTCAACCACTCTTTATAACCTTGAGATCTAGATGATATAGACAAACCCTCTATTTACCCACATAATCAACATTATATTCATGTATTTGGAAAATAATTCATGTATTGCAACAACAGAAGATATAATTGTATAAAATAGATCCATGACTCTCAACCATAATATATGTACATCATCCTTTGCCATAAAGAGGATCAAACCTCAAATAATGACACATAAAAGCCTTATTTATCATTTATAAGATAACATAGATAACTTGATGTAGGAATCTTATTAGAATTTGAAACTTTTATAAAATCTTAACAACTCAGAAATAAGGTAGAATCCAAAATTTCATCCTAAAACTCTATTAGATATACAAGATATGCTACTTCTATGAATTGTACAAACAAAGGTTCCCAACCTAGCATGGATGAGCAACCTTCATAGAGGACATTTTTTCCAACAAATATTAAAGCATCTTAATGACATATAAAATTTTATTATTTATGTAGGATAACCATCATACATCAACGTTTAACATGTGAATCGAATTTGCCTTCACTAGGTACCGAAATACCCTAAAAGTGACATATTTAAGAGTCTTTGTACTTATATCTCAAATTTCAATTCTTGAATGCTTAACGAAAATATTACAAGTAAGACAAAAAATGCACACATGGACTAATAGAGATTTAAGAATTTGGATTACCATCTTATCATATTATAAATTTCTAGAAAATGATTTACATTATGCATGTCATAAGTAGGCAAGAACTGTACCAAAAATTATATCACTCATCTTAGGGACAAATAAAACAAAGTCTAAGAGGGAAGTTTCAAAACAACATAACAAAGTTCTAAGATTTGTCCTATAAAAGCCCCAAGAATGCCCTTTTTCTGCAAGAACAAGGTGTATCTTGAGTAAGAGGAAAGAAAAGAGGGTTCGTAAGCCAAATGCACAAGTTTCTAACTTGTAGCACCATCGATCTCGGCCATGGTAGAAGAGAATAAGGGAAAATATTAACAATATGAGTTTAGGATAGAATATCTTATGTGTAGGGAGCAAGAAATAGGACAAAAGACTTAAATCTGCCTCAAGAAGGATAAGATCGATAGCATGCATCCACTAACAACAATTTCTTCATCAACCTCTAATGGACATTCGTCGGTCTCCAAACATAGAAAGAGATTTAGCTAAAAGATTGTTACAATAGAATACGAAGGGGTATTTATTGGTTTAGTTGTATTCAAAGGGTTTAAATCTATATTTATTCAGTGAAATGGGTCAGAAAACCCATTTCCCTATAAGTCTAGAAAAAACCCATTGGAAGTGTGTATATGTAGCCCAACCATTAGTTTGTAGGTCGTCGGGTCATCGATGGGAAGCGTCTCTGAATGTGGGTCGGGTATTAGATTTTATTTCCATTAGAGCTTAGGTTGTTCTGTGTCCGAGCACGTGCAACAAAGCCATCAATTAGCATTTAAATAAGGGCATCAATGGTTAGTAGGTGTGACTACTCTTGTATTAGTGTTAGAGGAAAAACCATCAGAGCAAGAAAAAAATGTTTGTTATTTATTAAAATGAAGGAGATCAGGATGTTAAACTCCTTGCCGATCCCTTAGAATTAATAACTTTGCTGGTCAAAAACAAGTTGTAGGTCAACAACATAGCCATGATGATAATTGTATAGCTAGGGGGATTGTTTATTAGTATAAAAGAATATCATTGATCCAATGATCCTCATTTGATGCCAATGCATCTGTTGGTATGTTTTCTGAGAGACACAATCATATGATTATTGTGATGACATGTCATATAAAAAAATTGATTAATAATAATTAAGGCAAGTTTTCCAATTCATTATGTTTACTCAGTTATGAGATAATGAAGAAACATAATGAATGTCTAAAGAATGGAAATACTCAATGACATATGTCTTCAAGTACATGACTTGAATAATGAGATCATACATATGGTTAGAGCATCTACATTTTTATTACTTCACTTGTCGGTTGTTAATTTGGAAGGTAGATAGATAATAGCAACACATAATACTAGAGTGTGTGTCGATTGATGATAGAATCTCATCAGTCATAATATGGTATATCAAACCAAGCACATAAATACTTGTTAGAGAACAAAGTATCAGATAGACCCACCTTGAGAGTGATACATGGAAACCATAGATTGTGATCATAGTTATATCCATAGTGAAGGTGGTGAATGTGGTTCTTAGATCTAAAGTCACTACACTCATCACATGTCATTCGATATGCTTTGACATCATCCAACATAACCCTGAAAAAGGATTGCCATAACAGTGATGGTTGGGTAGTTGTCACACATGGGGATTGACTGTGAGTGATGTAGATGGGATTTGTCCCTCTGACTGGAGTTTTATATTCTAGCCACTTGATAAGAGAGACTGAGAAAAGCATGTGCATTCACATGTGAAACAATATATGATATTGAGTTCAGATATATCTCAAACAGTCTTCTCTTAGATCAAGGAACACATATTAAACATTAAGAGGATGATCATTACATGCCTTGAGTTCATTATGGATATCAGAGACAAAGGAATTAGACAATCACTATAACACCTTACACAAATTGTATGTTGAAGTTGTTCTCCAACTTTCCATCCACTTGGGTAGCACAGATGTGTGACAAGGCACCACTCTTTACTTGTGATGTCATAAACCAGTTATGGATATTTACTACAAACATGATATGGGACCTATAGGGTCACACACATAGGATTCACCTAGAAGAGGAATTGAACCATGAATGATAACGGAATTGATTATTAAAGTGTTTAGGCATTCAACTCAAGCAACAAATTAGCAGACTGAACTCCCAACCGACCAGTTCAAGTGTTGAACTAACCAGTTGGAGTGTTAGGTTGATCAAATATTGAATTACTTGAGATCTACCCAAACTGGGGAGTGAACCAACTGATTTACTTAGTGAAATGAACGGCTCGGGTCACCAACCGACCGGTTAGAGTCGTGAGATGACCGACTCACAAGGGTGAGACACCTAGTTCATGGAGAAATTTGATTGCATCCAGGATTCGTGTTGACCTCATGTTATGCACTAATTGAATTCAAAATACCAATTCATAAGCAATTGGTAAACATGAAAAAAATGACTGGTTCATGGAGCAAATTGATCAGCTCGCATGTAAACTGACCGGCTCACTTATGAACCAATCAGTTTGCTCCTCATTGGTTGCTAAGTTTGTGATATTTTGGTCCCTTCCACTCCCACACAGACTGGGAACCCTGACTCTAACCCCTTCTATATATATATTAGCACTGAGTGCTTCTCAGACACATCAATTGCCTCTGATAATTGTTTGTCCTCTCTGGTTGTGGTAATAATAGTGAACCAGAGCAATTCCTACCTGATAAAGGGAGGGATAGCAAGGGAGAACAATCATGGGAGAGTGAGTTGATGACTAGTACACTAATGGGAGGAACAACTCCTTCCTATATGCTCTAGTAAAATTATAGGAGTTTTAGGTGGTCCGTGTGCACTACCATAGAGTCGAGGTCGTCTTTGCCCGTCACTAGGAGGGCGGCATCAACCTATAGTTTGTGGAGGAGCTTCTACATACACTGTCTGAGTCTGTTGTTTGTGGTGAAGACCAGGAGTTTCTACAGACGAGTCCCATTACAACTAGAAGTGATGCACTACTACAATGATTTATAGTTGTTGGACTTGCTCCAGGACCAGGTATGAACTCGTTAAACTATCATTTCCCTTACATTGTTTTTTGATGTGATCTTGCTGTTCTGGGAAATATGGATAGATAAATTTATGTTTTCATTGCCTACTATGTGCCCATATTCCCTATAGTGGTATCAGAGCCACACCAATTTACTATATTTTGGGATAATCTATATGATTGGATTTTTGGTTTTCTATCATTTAATTATTAGCATATGATGCTAATAATTAAACTACTTAATGCATACATTTGAACAAAAACCATATATAATGCCATATATATATATATAATTATATATATATATATATAATTTACACACGTCACCCTAAATGTGAGTTTTGATGGTGGATTTGTAGTGTGGTTTTGGCTAACAACCCAAATATATGTGCATGGCGGTTGTGTGTTTATTTCATGTTATATCTTGGTTTGCATACTGAGCCCCTACCTTCTTCTTTCCAATATAAAAGTAATATTCTTTCCTACCTTTGCTCCATTGAATGTAACTTGAGGTTTCTCTTTACTATGTAAAAAATTTAATAGCAATAGGATAGTTTCTTTTCTTGCAATGACGAAGATGACAATCAACATTAGGCGAACTGACCGTTTCACATGATGATCTGACCAGATAGAGGAATGAGGTGGGAAGATTATAGGAGGAACAAACTGATCGGATAGTGGGTCCAATCGACCATTTGGAGGTGTCTAGACAGTGGTGGGGTAGGAGGCCAGATGATCATTTCTAGTGACCAACTGACCAACCAAGAGGCCAGATAACCGGTTCAAGGGTTGAATCGATCAACCCAGATTGGAAAACACAAATCTACACTAGCAATAAGTTCTTGAATATGATGTAGACCAAGGTTGAAGTAATTCCTTGTGGATCCAAGAAATTTTAGTAGTATGGCAATAACCATCACTTTTTATTTTATATTGCATGTTTACATTGTAGGGATATAATATGTATATGATACATAATATATCTATGTGGTGATTGGATAAAGTATATTTATTTATATATATACAAACTCCCTCAAATAAAATATTAAGTCTTAGATGTTTTCCATTAGTGGCACATATAAAAAGCTTAATCAACTAAGTGTGGGCTCCCCAAGGGTGGTGTGTTGTCTATTTCTTGGAAGTGTGATCGTAATAATGTGGGTCTACCAAGTGGGATGCATTACTATTGTGTTAGCTTTTGGTTCGGGCTTAACTGAGTGACCTTAGTGGGATTAAGCACTAGAGGCATGCAGATGACTATGGCAAAGAGTTATGCTTATCATCCATCCAAGAATTGCATAAGATGTAATTAACAAATGTTGTCTACCTTAATGATTGACTATAGATTCTTACATTGGCGGGGTAATACTTGAATTATTTTGGATCTTGGCTTACTAGAAGGTTGTACACTGCAATCTCTAAATCGATATGTGAGGGCTATCAATTTGAATAAAATAGTGAGAGCGATAGTTAATTAAAGACCTAATAAAAATCATCAAATTGTAATCAAATTAAATCAAAAAATGAGCTTTTACGAAATAGCAAATTCTTTTGTAGAATCAAACGACAACACATGACAACAACTTTTCTCAATGATTCCTCCTTGACAAAGACAAGTTAAATGGGAATAAATTCCACTACTAGTTCAGTACGCTGAGAATCATTCTCACACTAGAGCACAAGCTTTATGTCCTGGAGACACCAGAGCCAGATGAACCCCTTCCTAATGCACCTAAGGCTAATAGGGATGCTTACAAGAAGCATACTAAACATGTCATTGATGTCAAATGTCTGATGCTATGATCCATGAATTATGAGTTGCAAAGGCAGCATGAGAACATTGATGTTATTAAGATGGTTACACATCTTAAGAACATGTTCTAAGATCAGGCAAGACGGGGGAGATTTTATGTCTCTAAGGTGTTGTCCAAATGTAACATGGAAGAAGTAGATCTAGTAGGTCCTCATGTGCTCAAGCTCATTGGGTATGTGGAGAACCAGTCTAGACTGGGATTCCCTTTGGCTCAAGAGTTGTCCACTGATGTGATCTGCATTCTCTGTCGGAATCATATAGTCAACTTGTCATGAACTACAACATGAATGACTTTGACAAGCCAATGACAGAGTTATTTGGCATATTGAGAAGAACTGAGACACAAATGAAGAAAGACAAACCCATGTCTATGATGATGATTAACAAGACAAAGGGAAAGTCTATAGGAAAAGTCAAATCTAAGAAGATTTCTAAAGCTAGCCAGAAGCCCAAGTCTTCAGATCTCAAGGAAAAGGGAGGAAAAAGGAAGGGAGGGAAATGTCACCACTATCACTAGGCTAGACATTGGAAGAGGAATTGGCCCCTCTGGTTGGAGGAACTAAAGCACAAGGAGGAGATAGAGATATCCACTTTAGGTATATATGTTATAAGATAATTCTAAATTACTTCTTCACTGGTATGTGATACCGGATGTAGACTTGACAAAAGTTGAAGTGAAGGATCTGATAAGAAGTAAAGCTTTTATGAAAGGTCAAGGATGGACCGCAAAATCATGAGTTGCTGAAGCTAAAATCTACATTTAGAATTTATCTTAGCCCATTAGGTATGTAATCGAGTTAGTTGAACAATTATTTCATTATGCCAAAATAGAGACATTTTACTTTGTGCATCATGTATGATAGGGATGACAATGAATGAGGAGTTGTTAATGCTTCTATTTCAAAGAAGTGATCTTATATGGAAATGGCCTAAATATCTTATGAACTTTATGTGAATGGATATAAAAAAGAATTTTGATAATGTAAATACCAAAAGATTGTATTTGATAACTCAAACAATTTTTAGCATTTTCATCTTGGGAACATATATAAGAAATGCATATCTAGAACCCATATTGATGTTTATCTAGACTCTTTTGGTTATTGAACCAATAAGAGACATGCAAATCTTAATTATGAGCAATATCACAAAATATCCTTCACTAGATTTAGTGGGAGGATAAGCACAATATTTGAACTTATTCATGTTGATGTATGAAGATCTTATAGAATAAATGCTAAAGGTAGTTGCTTGTACGTCATTATATTCATTGATGATCTAAATTGGTATGGAGTTTGTATTTGGTGAAATACAAACTTGAATCTCTTGAAGTGTTCAAGGATATTATAAATTAAGTATAACTTTGAGATAAGTATTCAAAAACTTTGATACGATCAAATGTTGAAATACTTTACATCAATAGTTTGAGGACCTTCTGGATAGACCATGATAGTGTATCACATGTCAAATCCACCAAAAACATGATGATGTGTCAGAAAGAAGGAATTACATCATGATGTAATTATCATTTATTCTTATCTTCTAATTTCCTCATGGATATAGACTTTACACTAAAAACAATGCACCTACTAAAATGGTTTAAAAGATATCATATGTGATATGATATGGCAATGTCCCAATATGTCTTAAGGATTGAAACTTTGATAAAGAAAGAAGTTTCCTACAAGGTTAAACTGTAGACCATGATTGTTGAATGCTACTTGAACCCTAATCTGACCACAAAATATTTGTAGCTAGGATAACTGAGTTCCAAAACAATCAGTGGGAGCAAAAGTAGAACTCAAAAGGTTTGAGATCAACAAAAAGGTACAATGAGAGCAATTGGGAATCACAAATTTTTGGAGCCTCAAGTTCCTCATGTAACACAAAACCTCATAAGTTCTAGTAGGGCACATTTTAGATTATAAGATTGTTAATCCAAAAATTCATATAGGTTGGTCATAAGATGATGAGCCAACAAATAAATTAGAAGCTATTGAGATCCAGAATATGAGAAATGACTTAAAGACATTATATAGTCCATGCTCACTAAAAAGGTAAAATCTTGGTCATACCATCTAAATGGGTAAAACTCATAAGGTGCAATTGAGTTATCATTGCACAAGATAAACATGGATAACCTAAAAGGACAGATTGGCTGTGAAGGTTTTTAAATCAGTTCAAATTGTTAAACATGAAGAAATTCCTTCACCAATTATCATGCTTATTGTTGCAGCTAGTATAGACTATGAGATTTATCATATGAATCTTAAAACTGCATTCCTTAAAAGGAATATATGAAAGGATGTGTACGTGACTCTACCTAAATGTTTTATAGCTTTGCAAATGCAAATAAAGTCTATAAGATACAAAGTTCAATCTAATAGATTGGAACTAGCATCTCAAAGATGGGATCTTTTCACTTGACAAGATAGTCAAAGAGTTTGACTTGACCTAAGATAAAATATGAAATTTTTGGTTAGAAAAGATTTAGTGGGAGCATATATAAATATTCCACATATTGATGAGGAATACCATCTCAATACTATAAACATTGAGACCTGACATAGAAAAACACCTTCAGCAATGAAGGATTAGGTGAAACATCCTATGTGATAGGAATTGAGATCTCTAGAGATAGTTCTTGAAAGCTTAATAACCTAAAATGAACACATAGAATATCAAGGTGCTAAAAGAGTTCAGCATGAAGGATTCAATGGGAGAGTATCTGACCATGATTCATGGAATTAGTCTCTCAAGAACCCTATGTTGCGATGCTTGTGAAGAATGGAAATACATGAGTGAATGCCATATGCACTGGCACATTGGATCTATCATGTATGCTATATAAAGTACTCATCCCATAATCTTGTATGAATTGGATGTGACAAGATTGTATTATATTCCAATGAGGGTCATCAGAATTTCATAAAAAATATCCATTAGATCTTGATAAGCACTAAAGGATTAGTTGCTAGATTATAGAAATAAGGAAGAGTTGGGTGTAAGGGGTTACACATATGCATTATTCTAGGATGATAGAAAGTGGTCGTAATATAAAATGTGTTTGATTTTAAGAAAAGAGTTGTAAATTGGAAGGGTTCTAAACTACAAACCATTAATTCTGCAATAGAAGTTGAGTATCATAGTTGTTGTGAACACTAGAGTGGATACTATATGGATCTAGAAGCTCACATGGATGAACTTATGAATGTTCCAACCATTGATGATATAGTACAAATAGTATGACAAAAATGGAGCTAATGGTTAGCCAAGGAATATCAAATAGCATATTATGGAAATTTCATCTCACAACGAAGAGACGAGAAATATGAAATATATAAAAGAAAAGTGTTGCTAACCTGTTGGATTAGCACTTGCATAGAAGAAACATGATGGACATGCTTAAATCACTAAGAATATGATTTGTGGGTGAGTGGCTCTATGTGCAAGCAGGAGTCTGTTGGTATGTATGACCAGAGAGCCAATCACATGATAATTGTGATGGCATATCATATAAAAGATTTGATTAATAATAATAATGTCAAGCTTCCAATTCATTATTTTTCACTTAGTTATGAGATAATTAGGAAACATAATGAATGTCTAAAGAATAAAAATACTCAAGGAAATATGTCTTCAAATATGTGACTTAAACAATGAGATTATGCAAATGCTAACAGTATGTACATTCTTATTATGTCCCTAGTCGGTTGTTATTGTGGAAGGCAGATAGACAACAATAACACATATGACTAGGGTGTTTGTTGGTTGATGACAAAACCTCATCAGTAATGATATGATATATCAAACCAAGCAGATAGATACTTGTTAGAGAATAGTGTATCAAATAGACCCACCTTGAGAGTGAAACATGGAAACCATAAATGATGGTCTTAGTCATCTCTCATAGTGAAGGTGGTGATTGTGGTTCTAAGACCTGAAGTCACTACACTCATCACATGTTGTTCGACATAACCCTGAATAAGGATTGCCATAACGGTGATGATTGGATAGCCATGACACATGGGGATTGATTGTGTGTGATGTAGATGGGATTTGCCCCTCCTATTAGAGTTTGATATCCTGGCCACTTGATAAGCAAGAATGTGGAATCTTCATCTAAACGCTTATGGGAGATTATGATGTTCTTTTATAATCTTGTTGTAAAATTGAATATAGTCAATACTTTTATTCCGCTACTACACTTTGGTCTTTTGCATACCAATAATATAGATTTGAAAATTATTCTCCTATTCCAACATAACTTATGTGCATGTTTGGAATGGATGTTTTATTCTTCAAACTTTAGTAAGGGGGTGATATTTCCTCTTTACAGGATGGTATAAGATCCCATGGTAGACGGAATATGACTATTTCAATTTTGTCTCCCTACATAGAACCCTTGCCTCATATAGTTCCTCTTTAAGTGATATGTTTTCCCTAGAATTGATGTATGCTACTCTTTAGATGATGAATGATTGATTTGGGATCATAAGAGTTTCGCATTAGAAACATGTTTAGTTAACCATAATGTGATGAGCTTATTAGGTAGCTATTAGGGCATAAGCTGAAAGCAAAGATGTCTAGAAAGGATCAAGGTTCAGAGGCTGGCAAGATTTTCCTTCTCACCAATAGCTTAGTTTATGAGGACTCCCAGATCCATATGATACATGTCTGGCCTGAGTTGATATTGACCGCCTGAAATAGCATGCCTATAGACAGTAGTAGGCTTAGACACCTAAGTTGGATATTCCTCAAAACCTAATATGTTGACCTTGTCTTTCATATGCAATGACTTGTTTAAGGATGGATACCCAATATAATTCCCTTATGTCCCATAGAACCACATGTTTGGACATCTATCCCTAAGAACCTAGACTTTAAAGTTTGGTGTTTAGTAAGCAATCAAAGTGTGCAGCGGAAGCGTGATGGATCTTGTACATGATTTAGTCAGACTCACCCTTTTACCTCCACATTAGTTTGGCTTAATAGATCAAACCTTTTAAGGGGTGGAGAGTAGTTGGTTTGATTATGTTTGGGTAGTTCGATTTTGAGGATGAAATCCTTTTTAAGGGGATGGAGTCCTATGACAAACAAAAATCTAGCTACACTGACTCTAAAAACCATAACTCCAGGATTAGGAGGATAGTTTTCTTGAATCCTTAGTTTCGACAAAACAAGACATAGTTATAATCTAACATGTTTGATTATATAGTAAAGAACATATAATGGTCATCTAATGAATAATTCATATGTTTGAACTCTAATAAATATTTAATATACATAATATGAGTAACTGAACTAATAGTGGATATGCATGATGTCGACCATGTCATAAATTGATAAACACTAATGATATGATGAGAAATATATTTGTAACCTAATCTTGTACTTAATGCATACTAAGAATGTATAGGTGAAGAATAATGGTCATATTGACCTAAACCCTAAGTTTTAATCATATAACCTTAACCTATACATCCTTAATGACATTCTTGATACTTTGTGACATTAGGTGTCATAATCAGATAACATACTTTAATAAACATAAATAATATATAATCATCTAATCATATATTAATCAGATCATCAATATGAAATTCATACCACCTTTTTCTCTAATATACACCTAAATAATCACTTAATCATTACTTGGTATGTCACCTTTTGAAGCTCTCTATGGTAGACCTTGTCATTCATCTTTGTATTGGGATGATGTTGGAAAACGTTCTATGGTGAAGACAGATGCTATGCATATGAGGATAGATAAATTTTAGCTGATTAACAAGTGTATGAAAGTTGCTCAAGATCAACAAGAAGATGTATGCTGACAAGAAGAGATCTAATGTCAGCTTCTAAGTGGGTGACTATGTATTCTTGAAGATCAAGCCTATACACTCTATTACTAGATCTAAAGTTAAAGGAAAAGTGAGTCCCTTCTACATTGGACCATTTAAGATCTTGGATAAGGTTGGATATTGTGCATACCACTTAGCTCTTCCTCCTGCCTATGATAAGATTCAAAAAGTGTTCCATGTCACTATGTTGAAGATGTATGTGCAGGACCCTTCTCATGTACTTACTATTGAGCCTTTGCAGATTCATGAGAATCTAACATATGAGGAGCTACCTATGAAGATCCAAAACTCCCAAGTAAAGCAGTTTAAGAACAAGGATATTGAGTTGGTGAAAGTTTTGTGCAAATATCATGGTTTGGAATAAACCACTTGCGAGTTGAGAGATGAGATGTTGTGCACTCACCCTTCTCTTTTTATTTGATATTTTGGGGATGAAATACTTTTTAAGGGGTGGAGTGTTGTAACATACTGAATTCTGAATGTAATCTCCATGTAACCCTTTTCCTTAAGTTTTCTTCTCATTTCTATCCTTTATGACCTTGTTGATGAATTAGTGGAATTTATAGTATTTGGTGAACATTTGTTCAATAATATACCAATGGAAGGTTTTATGCACAAATACCCCAGTGAAAGCTTATTTAAGTATCTAAAATGTAAAATCACTATTTAAGTGGAACAATGGTATTTAAATTCGTACTAGAAGTGTAAGGCCCCAAACCTTGCTTAATGTGTTGAACAAGCTCAATTACCATAATTAAGTTCTCTAAACCTTAATCTAAAATTATGAGGTGTTTTGAAATCATGAGAGCTTAAATTCCAAGTTTGTCCAATTTGGATGTAGTTTGTGCAAGTTATGCAATTTTTATGTACATTTTGGACTTTTTGCAATTTACCCAATCAGGAGGTTTTATTTGCAAATTTTCACATGCCTTATGATCCTTAGATGTTTCATTATCATTATCAAGCTTGTTGGTCCATGGGGAACCTAGTTGTACCTTGGTTTGGAGGTGTTTCTCTTCAAGGGCATTTTTGGGATTTCCCCCTTTATGGATGAGCTTATCTTTAGGAGTTATAAACCAATGGGTGGTTTCTTTGTTTAGAGTATGGTGGTGGGCATGGGGAATCGACAATTGATGGATAAGAACTTTCTAGGAGATGTGGAATTGTTGTTTGCATAGCCATAGAAGCTTTAGGCTATGAACACATGGAAAGCTCTATGGACACATCATGCTTGACCCCTTCCTTATCCATAAAGCCTTGCATGTCCATGGGCACCCTTAGCCATGGATACATGGAAAGTAACTTAACACCTCATGCTTTACTTCTTCCTTATCCGTAAAGGCTTGCATGACCATGGTCACCGTTAGACATGGACACGAAAGTAGGTTTCTTCCCCTTATCCTCTATTTTCCCTATTATTCTTCTTCCTTCCACCTTCCTCCAGGTTGGAACCCTAGTCTTCCATGGCAGAACTCCATCTAAATCTCAAAAACTCTTATTTCCATGCTCCTCTTGCTTAGGGTTTGTATCCTTGAGAAGGAGATGATTCTTGCTCGAGTTTGGAGCTGGTTCTTAGAGCTACTGACCCATCTTGCTTGAGTTTCCTACTGATTGGGATCTGACCTTCTTCCTAGAGGCAAGTTATATAACGTGTTCCATGTTTATTTCTTATTATAAGCTTCATAGTTCATATTCTTATGCTTAAATGATGATCTCCTCCTTGAGACGATGTTCTTGTTTAGGGTTTCATTTCTATATTCTCCTATACTTTGTTACTAGCTCTAGATGAACTTAAAAAGATTGGTACATCCCTCCTAGGGTAAAGGATGCCTTAGGATAGGTTGTGGGGGCCAAGTCATGGGCCATTCCCTCTCTCTTCCTAGCTTGCAACTAACTTGCTGACATGTCATTTTCTAGTTGGTTAGAATTGGAAAATTCATTTGTTTAAAATGACTTGTCCAAAATTAATAAAAAATATATTTTGGAAATGGAAAATTAAGTTGTATGGAATAAAAATTCTTTCAAGGTCTGATTTCAGGGTTTTTCAAAAGGTGATTTTTGGAATGTGATTTTAATACATAAAATTACAACTTAATTACCATAAATCCAAAATTGATATAAAGATATGTTTTCTTGATCAAGAGAACCTAGTTAGTCCAATGGTCTGATTTTCAAAGTCTAAATCCAAGTTTTGTGAAAAAGGACCAATCTTAGAATTTCTATGCAATAATGTGCAATATGTACACTAATGAATGTTAATAAATTGAAATGGGTCAAAGTTGAAATTGGAACATTTAAAAGTGATGGAACTTGGTATTTGAACACATTAAAGAGGTATGTCAATTTTTACACCCTAAGTTGGGATATTTGCAAACCAAACCCTATATTCATGACTCTTTTGCTAAATAGCCTAAAAAATTAGGATTGTTGTTCTATTTCTTGGGTCTTGTACCCCACTTCCATGTTTAAAATATATGATGCTTCTACTTTCCATAGTTTCTCCTAGCATGTTCATTTTATTAGACTATTTAGCTAATGTAGTGGTACTTATGTACAACCACCCATAGATAGGGCATGTGTTATTTCTTCTTGGGGAATTTGTTATTCTCTCCCATATATAATTTGTATAGGTGACTAGGAATGTGTTATTTCTCCCCTCACCTATAGGTTGGGGTCCGGTAGGTGCCTCAACCCTGCTTAGTTAATGTAGTTAATATTAATTGCACATGCAATTTGTTTACTATTTGAATGTTATGGCAAACATCTATTTTGATTATGCCTCATACTCTTGATCTCTTCATCAATTGAGGAACTTATATCCTTTACTTTCATGTTATTTTCTTTTCTTTTGTTCGTGTTCATATTGTTGACACATACCTTAATTTCTTTCCCTCTTGCGGGGTGATTTTCCAACGACCCAAGTTTAGGACAAGGTGTCAAACAAGACCAAGGAGAATATAGCTTTCAACATGGACCTAGATCATGGAGATGTTGCTTGAATACAGACTTAAAGTAGTTTAGACTTCCCTCTATCTTATATCCTTTTGTGGAATCTTCTTGTAAACCCTCATGGGAGATTGTGATGTTCTTTTGTAATCTTGTTGTAAAATTGGATATAGTCAATGCTTTTATTCCATTTCTACACTTTGGTCTTTTGCATACCAATAATATAGATTTGAAAATGTTACTCCTATTCTAACATAGCTTATGTGCATGTTTGGAGTGGATGTTTTATTCTTCAAATTTTAGTAAGGGGGTGATTTCTCCTTTTTACGGATTCACCTAAAAGAGGAGTTTAATCATGAATGATAATTGAATTGATTACTAAAGTGTTTAGGTATTCAATTCAAGCAACAAATCAGATGATTGAACTCCAAACTGACCGGTTCAAGTGTTGAATTGACCAGTTGGAGTGTTAGGTTGATCAGACACTGAATTGGCTGTGTTTTGTCTAAACTGGGGAACATACCTTCCGGTTCACTTTGTGAAATGATTGGCTTGGGTCACCAACCGACCGGTTGGGGTCATGAGATGACCGACTCACAAGGGAGAGACTCCCTATTCATGGAGAAATTCAATTTCATCAAGGATTAGTGTTGACGTCATGTTGCACATTGATTGGATTTGAATTGCCAATTCATATGTGATTAAGAAACATAGAGAAATGACCAGTTCATGGAGCAAACCAATCGGCTCACATGTTAACCGATCGACTCACTTGGGAACCGACCGGTTCATCGCTCGTAGGTTGTGAATCTTGTGATATTCTGGTTCACTTTGTGAAATGATTGGCTTGGGTCACCAACCGACCGGTTGGGGTCATGAGATGACCGACTCACAAGGGAGAGACTCCCTATTCATGGAGAAATTCAATTTCATCAAGGATTAGTGTTGACGTCATGTTGCACATTGATTGGATTTGAATTTCCAATTCATATGTGATTAAGAAACATAGAGAAATGACCAGTTCATGGAGCAAACCAATCGGCTCACATGTTAACCGATCGACTCACTTGGGAACCGACCGGTTCATCGCTCGTAGGTTGTGAATCTTGTGATATTCTGGTCCCTTCCACTCCCATACAGTCTGGGAACTTTGACCCTAACCTCTCATATATATAGATGTGTACTTGGGGCTTCTCAGACACATCAGTTGCCTCTGACAATTTTTTTCGTCTCTAGTTGTGGTAACTAATAGAGAGCCCGGGCATGTCCTACCCGATAAAGGGAGGGATAACAAGGGAGAACAGTTGTGAGAGAGTGAGTTGGTGACTAGTACACAAACAAGAGGGACCGATCCTTCCTATCTATTCTAGTAGAATGACAGGAGTTCTAGGTGGTATGTGTTGACTACCATAGAGGCGAGTTGGCCTTTTCCTATCTCTTGGAGGGCAACGTCAGACTGTAGTCCATGGAGGAGTTGTTTAAGATGATGGTTGAGTCTATTGTTCGGTGAAGACCAGGATCTACTACAGATGAGCCCCAGTGCAACTAGGAGTGATGCACTGTTGCAACAAGTTATAGTCCTCATACTTGCTCCAAGATCAGGTATGAACTCCTTAAATCATCCTTTCCATTACATAGTTGTTGACATGATCTTGTTGTTTGGGGAATATGGATAGAATTTTTTTTCTATTGCCTACATTGTCCCCATATTTCCCTACAATGGTCCAAGATAAATAGGGACCCCTATGATAAAACTCATTTTAGGTATAGCTACACCCCTTACTCTTAATTGTAGGCAAAAGTAAAAAAGGGATAAATGGTCTAAATAAATTCCATCAGTCCAAGGGAATTTTAGAATGGATTATTCCAATTAGTTGTTAATTTAATTGACCTCAAATGAAGTAGTATATTTAATTGACCAAAAGGTTTACAAAGACATTGGTTGGCCAAAACATGAGGCATTATAACCAAGTACATTATTTTTTTTATTTACGAGAGAACTGCCCCCGCAGAAGTGCCACTTTTTGTGACCCCCCCAGACAATGTAAACTCTCGGGGCATGAGAGGGTGTGGTCTGGTCACCCCCCTCCCATGCCCAGTAGGCATGGGATGCCTTTTGCAGAGCACCCTTTTGCGTGATTCGAACCCAGGTCCTTCATCTGGACTTATCGAGCTGTAACCAGCTCAGCTACTCTGGCTGGACAAACCAACTACATTATTATTCATAAGCGACTAATACCCCATGAAACAAAGTTTAAAACCATCCAAATAAAATAAAATTTTGCAAGATTTTTAAATACACCATGGAATAATATATGTATGTATCAAAATTGTGGTTAGACCCCCAAAAGTTGATAAATTGTATGTAAGTCCACAAACTATATAAAATTGCTTACTTGAGAAAATGAAGTTAGAATTCGCTTAAATTTGAAACATAGCTTTGTCAATTGATATAAGATCATAATATAAAGTGAAAGTAAGCACCCAATTAATACACTAACCTATTTTAATGGATTAATCAAGGCTAGGGGACTTACATTATTGGTCCTAGAGGTCTTGGTTCGTCGTAATATTAGGGTTTAGATTTCAAAACTATATGTTTTTCAGATGATTTTATGGATCAAAGTAACCTTAATACTATAATGACTGTGAGATTTTTATTGTTATCATTATGCAATATAAAAATATATTACATAGTGATCATATTCAATAAGATAACCATAATATTTCTTAAATTTAGAATTTGTATATAACCATTATCTCACATTTATGCATTCAATCATACATTTGAATTTGAAAACAAAGGGAGTTTGTGTGTTTCACCTAGGTTAGGTTTTGCGGAAATTGTAAACATGAAGTTTGGGTGTTTCACCTTATTGGTTCCTTGGAGAAGGTGGGAGCACCTTCCTATATTTCTATAGTGCTTGCAGCCAAGCCAAATTCCATGGGTTACCCAAAGTCAGTGGTGAGAGAGTTGAGGCCACCAAAGATGAAGGTGGAGTTCAGAAAATGGGTTTTAGGGCTTCTCACAAGCAATTGGAAGATGCATTGTGCTCTCAGATTTGAGGGGTTGTATATGGGGTTGTATTAAGGCTTGGGGGGTTAAGTGTAGCGGCAACAACTACCAGTGCTAGGTCTCTGGATAAGATAAGGTTTTTGCCATTATCTTGGGTTGTAAGGATGACGTCAATTTAGGGGTTGTTTGGATATGCCTTGAACCACTAGAGAAAACACAATGATAATCATGTGATAAGATGATCCATAGAGAGAGAAGAATCGCCAAGAAGACAAAAAAGTTCCCTGATCAATGAGGAAGCAAGAGATTGGGAAAAAGAGGAGAACTCTCCACTAGTGGTTTTTTTTATAAGGTCCTGATGGACTTTGTTTCCTTTTTGCTAATGTATTGATGAAACCTTTATAGGTTGATAATGATATATATGGGCCCAAAAATCATAGCAATCAGCCCAATATATGTTCATATGAGTGTTTATTAAACCCTTAGGTGAATTTGTAATTCCATCACATTATGATGCTATTTTGGATCCAATTGAACTTGTGGTTTATATATAAGTTGATAAGAAGATTACAACCAACATTGGCAATATTTAGATGCAAGAGGAAAAGATATGAGGAATATGTGATTTTATGTGATTTGATTAATTTTTCATGTTTTCAAATTTTCAAATTTAAATTTGATGAAATGTTATGTTTATTTGGTTACGATAAAATAATGCTTAAAATTCAGTGCAATTTGAAGAATAATTGATAAGTCAACTTAATGGTATGTGTGGTTGGACTAATATGATAATGTTCATCTCATTGAGGGTATTAGTATCATAATGAATAATGGGAAGCTTATAAGTCTTTAGAAAATTTTCACATAAGTATTAGATAATTTTAGGGAATCAATTGGATGAAAGTTGTACCCTATAGAAAGTAGATAAGAACATGCATTTAATGGACAAATAGGCCACATGTTAGTACTAAATCAACTTCACATGAGACTGGAGTGTGGTTAAGGAAGAGTGATGGTGGTCAAGGGATGATTAAGGCTAGTTAACTCCTAAAATTGGTTTTGATCTCCTCTCTTTAGTAGGAGGAGAAGGGCATAGTTCTCTAACTACCTTTAGGACTAGGACAACTGTTGGGTTTTAGGGGAGACAGAGAAGGTAGAAGTAACAAAAAATTTCTTCTCTCAAACCCAGAATAAATGAATCGCGCCAACATCTATACAATAGTAAGGATGGTTTGTAGAGGCATACCTTTTCCTGAGGCTTGCTCGATGACAATACCATGCGGCTTGCACAGTCTTCACCTCTGGTCTTGGACGATGACTGTGTAACTCCTGGTCTCACTGGGACTGTTGGGATTGACAGTTGTCCTCCGAGCGGAAGAAGTCTCCCGCCTCTGAAGTAGTCCACATGGACCACCTGGAACTTTGATCTCCTTGTCCCACAAGGAATTGGAAGGAGTCACACCCTCTTATCAGCGTACTAGTCACCGACACACTCTCCTGCAACCACCTACCTTTCTATAGTTGTCTTTCCCTTGTTGTACCTCCCTTATCGGGTAGCACTTGATCGGGCTCTCTCGGTTACCACAACCAGAGAGAACAACAACTTTGCAGAGCAACTGGTGTTCTGAGTTGTTGTTCCTGAGAAGCCCCCAATACCCCTATATATATAGGAGGGTCAGGGGACAGGGTTCTCTACCCTAGGCAATGTGAGATTAAAGTAGGAGTAGAAGGGTTCGAGATTTTCCACAAAACAACCAATCTGCGCCAGCTGAACCGATCAGTTCACACCCTGAAACGATCGTTTCAGGCCCTAAGCCGATCGTTTGGGACCTGAGCTAATTGTCCGGTGCTCTAAGCTGATCGGTTCATTCCTGAGCTGATCGGTTCGTGGTCCTGATCCAACTCAAATTGACTTTCATATTTATTTCTGATTAATCAAATATTAATCCTTGTCCAAATCGAATTTGTACAAGTGAAACAAACTGTACTTGCAAAATAGTCTTCTGACTTTCCAAACGATCTCGGTTGGCTACATGAATCCACCGGTTCAACAATTGAGCCTATTGTCTCATGACACATGAGTCGATCATCTCACCAGTTGAACCGATTGGTTCACCAACCTGAGCCGATCGGTTTAGGCAGCAGACTATGCAAAATCAGTCAATTGAAGTTTCAATCAATCTTATACTCTAATCAATCGGTCCAACACCTTGAACACTATGATTTTGAGCTATCAAATTGTTGAGTGTTTAATTGAACTACTAAACTCCTTTAGTAATCAATCTAAACATCGTTTGTGGATCAACTCCTATTCTAGGTTAAATCCTATGTGTGTGACCCTACAGGTCCATTTCACGTTGGCAGTGAAAGTCCATAACACTTATGACTTCACAAGCAAAGAGCGGTGCCTAGTCGCACATCAGTGCTACCCAAGTGAAAAGGAAAGTTGGAGAACAACTTTCAATCCTACAATCTATGAATGGTGTTACAGTGAATGTATAATTCCTTTGTCACTAATATCCCGAATGAACTCAAAACATGGAACAGTCATCCCCTCAATGTTCATTCACTTTCTTGATCTCATAGTAGATTGGAGGAGATATTTATGAAATCAATATCACATATTGATTAACACATGTGTGTGCATGCCTATCTCAATCCTACACATCAAGTGGCAATGGATATCAAACTCCCTCAGGAGGGACAAATCCCATATCTATCACTCACCCCTCAAAAGCCCCATGTGTCAAAGCCACCCAATCATCACCTTTATAAATACCCATGTTTCAGGACTGCGTTTGATAATGTCAAAGTGTACCCAATTACATGTGTTAAGTGTAGTGATTTCAAGTCAAAGAATCACACTCACCACCATCACTGTGAGAACTGATTGTGACTAGCATGTTATGGTTCCATGTGTGAAACTCACGGTGGGTATGTCCGGTATACTTGTTCTCTAACAAGTTCCTATGTGTTTGGTTTGATATCTCCATATCATGACTAATGAGATTTTGTCATCAACCAACACCACAATCCAGTCTTGTGTGTCATTGTTGTCTATCTACCTTCTACAATGACATCCGACTAGGGACATAATAAGAATGTACAAACTCTTAGCATCCATATGATCTCATCGTTCAGGTCCTCAACCTGAAAGCATACATCATTGAGTATTGTCATTCTCTAGACATTCAATCTATTCTATCATTACCTCATATGACCCAAGAAGAAAATATTGGAAGCTTGCCTTTGATGTTTATCAAATCAATCTTAATGTATCCCACCAATCATCCCATGATTGGCTCTCAGGGCATACATACCAACAGACTGCCACTTGCACTGTGAGCCAATCACCATCGAATCATATTCACAGTGATCTTCAAACATGTCCCACATGTTACTATGCTCTAGTGCTAACATAGTGAGTTATGGAAACACCTTGCCAAAGTTGATATTAATTGCATGTCTCTCATCTCTTCGCTGTACGTCACACGTATGAGATGGATTTGTCGTAATATGCGATCTAGTATTCCTTTGCTAACCTTTAGCCACATTTCATGACCAAGTACTCCTTACTTGTAATCAAAGATCAGAATATCCATAAGTTCATCTCATGAACTTCTAGATCCATATAGTATCCACTAATGTTCTCTAACACATGGATACTCAACTTTTCCTTTTAAAATGGCTTTATTGGAACGTTTCCTTTAACAAACATTCACTTTTATATATATCTCATATATATTGTGATTAATTTTCTATCCTTTTCGGAAGTTCACATCAGTGTAACTCTTTACAGTGAACCTTTCCTTATTTCCATACAACTAGTACTTCTCAAGTACTTATCAAGTTCTTATGGTATTCTAGTAACCCTTACTGGAACTAGACAAACATCCACTCGTCATGTCCCACATACGAGTTATTAGGATGAGCACATCATATTGTCATGTCCTACATACAAGATGATGAATGCGTTTTGTTCTTGCCACGTCCATACATGCAAGATGATGGGATTTTTACTTACATGATAGATCCTTATCTATTCTTAGTGTTTCCATTCTTCATAAGAATTGGACACTTGTCTTTGGGATACTAACTACATGTAACATGGATAAATTTCTCCCACTAAATCTATGCACACAAAACCCTTCAGTGTAGATTGCCAATGTATGCTCTCTCTTTTCAGGTCAAGAGATTTTTGAGAACTATCTCTATAGATCTCTTATTCCTATCACATAGGAAATGTCTCTATCTTCCATAAAGATAATTTCCACTTTGGATTTCCAATTTTAGAACATCTCCATTTCACATCATCATGTGGAATGTGAATAGGCTCCCACTAAATCACATATCTCTCTTTATCTTTGACATATCAGTCAAACCTTTTGACTATATTATCAAACTAAAGATCACAATTCTGAGTTTCTTGTACTCAATCAATCACTTTGATTAGTCCATTGTAACTTATAGACTTCATTTGCATTAATGGATTTACAAACCTTACAGGTTGTGTCACGTACACATCCTTAGTTTTATTCATCATAGGAATGCGGTCTTAGTATCCATATGCCAAATTTCTTAGTCATTAAGTTGCAATCAACAAGCATCATTCTTCTCAAAATGTTATCCATGTGTCTTAACACTTAAGACTCATTCGCACTTATGGATTTTATTCCAATGGGTGATACCATCAAGGTCTTACCTTATGGTTCACATGGAAGTCATTTTAGGATGTAATGGTCATAAACCATAACTCAAAATCCAGTTCCTCACATTTATCTAGATAGTTGATTCATCACATGACCAAATCATCACATAGATAATTGAGGTGTATCTGTCAAGGATATAAGAACTCACAACTCCTTATGATTCTTAATTTCCTTTATTAGTGTGGGGTATTCCTTATTTAAGAAGAACTCCGTTATCTAATAATCATCCTCTAACTTCTTAGAGTGTGACTCCTTTTGATTTAGACATCACCATGCCTTAATCATGAGTTTACTATGACATACTATCATAATCACTCACATGGTTATCAAACATTTGGTTCAAGTATTTCATTCATTGATCTCATCAATAATTAACACTTTACCGTATTCGTACTTCATCTATGATATTCTTGAACACTTCAAGATATTCATATTGGTATTTCTCTAAATGTCGCTTGAAGTATTAGCATTGACTCTAATAGGTATATAAATACATCACATGTATTATACCTAATAGGATAATCATTCTCCCACTACTACTAGTAAAGATTGATTAATCATGTCTAAGAGATTCATGTCTCTTACTGGTTCTCTAACCAAAAGAGTCTAGCTTATCCATCATATGGAAACTAGAAATGAACTTCTCATGTTTTATGCTAATTTGATTGTTTGAGTTATCAATAACTTTTAGGTATCATTTTATCTCATGCATACCAAGTACCACAAGATAAATAAGGCATTTCCACAAAGATCATATCTTTGAAATATCAACTATATTTTAGTTGCTTTCTATTTAGACTAGGTTGGTCTCTTATTTTGTCTCTCTCGTTGTTAATCAGCGCTTCTGTCTCTTCTCGTAGTAGATTTCTCTTTCTCAGTCAATTTTGTTGTGGTGTTGTATGGCAGAAAGTGTGGGGATAATATCCTTTTGGAACACCGATCTGGCACAGATACTCTACCACATATACATACTCAGGTTGAAGGTATTCCTCATAGAAAGATGTGTTAGCCAGCGAAGGAGAAGAGGGATCTATACATCATTGTTCTTATCAAATTCCGATATGAGTTTTTGTGGTGGTTTGTTTGTGTTCTTGATCTTTGTGTGGTCCTTTAATTTATTTTTCTCCTCATGTAGATGCCGTATGGCTCCTCCATAATGAAATTTGTCTGTTTAACTTAAAAAAAAAACTATATTGATAGTCATCCTTGTGTCAATAAGATGCAACAATAAAGTGTTTCTATTGGCAAATTGAAATAGCAGTTCTCAACACTATTTCGTGCCCTTTAGGATGAAATAAACTGAAAGGTACTCCTATTTATGGAAGCACCACTTGCTCCAATGATGGGTACTCCTTTCTTGGTCCTTTCGTAAAGGCCATCACTTCTCTGTAGATCTTACATATCATATATGTCAGATCTTCATCTTGGTACCATATACCTTAGAAGCGGTTCATTTCATGATACCATAGGTGGAGATCTCCATCCCCTCATTCTTCTTTTGTTCTTCCAGATATAGAGGGCAATTCCCTCATTCACCCTCCCATGTGCCTTGAGGCTGAAGACGACTTGGGCTACTGGCTAGCATCAAAACCCTTCTTAGCTTTTCCCTTGCCCTTACCCTTGGACTTGCCTTTCTTTATGTTGATCAACATCACAGACCTAGGCTTGTCCTTCTTCATCTGTGCCTCGAGGCTAAAGACAACTTGGATTGCTGGCTAGCATCAGAATGCTTCTTTGCTTTGCCTTTATCCTTGCCTTTTAAGACTTACCCTTCATTGATCACATCAAAGATTAGGGTTTGTCTTTCTTCATCTTTGCCTCTACTATCCTTAACATGTACAATAACTATGTCAACACCAGCTTGTCAAAGTTGTTCATGTTGTAGTTCATCATGAATTGTATGATTGTTGCAACATTTGCATTATCATGCCAACAACCAACTCTTGGCTCAGAGGGAATCCCTTTTTAGTCAGGTTTTTCCACATACCCAATCACATTGAGTGTGTGAATACCTTACTGCATCTCCTTCTATCATGACATACTAGGATAGTTTCTTGGAGACATCATATATCTCATGTTGTCTCTGCAACTCATAGTTTAGAGAACACAACATTAAGCACTCCACATCAATTTCATCCTCGGTATGCTTCCATAAGCTTACTTTCAGCCATTGGTGTGGTGGGATCGAGTTCATCTGGTTCTGGTATAACTAGGACTTAGACCTTTCGCTCTTTGATTGAGAACACTTCTCAACGTCCTAACCAGTCATGGAATTATTCCCATTTAATTTGTTGGTCTCAAAGACCGATCGCAAATAAAGTGATTATTGTTGATTAGCCATTTATTGTACAAAAGGAAATATATGCAATTTAGTCCAAAACTCAGTTTTGACTTATTTGATTGATTTGAAAAGTTGACGATATAATTAGGACTTTAATTAAATATCGCTCCCACTATTTTTGTTCAAATTCATAGCCCTCACCATCAATTTAGAAGATTGCAGCGTATAATCTTCTAGTGGGTCAAGATCCTGGAATTCTTCTGAGTCATGGACCAACTAGGGTTGTCACCCACAACTTAGATCTTGTAGGTAGGCAACTTTTGCCAATTGCATCATATGCAACTCTTGAAATATGTCATATGCAACTCTTTGCCATGATCACCTCCATGCCTCAAGGTGCTAGATCCTATCTAGGACACCTTGTTAAGTCTGACCCAAAGCCAACACGATGAATTATGCACCCTACTAGGGCAGACCCACATATCCATCCTTCATGCTTCCACGAGATAGACGGTGCACCATGCTAGGGCGTGCCCACACTTGGCCGATCAAGCTTTTCACGTGTGTTGCATTTGGAAGGCATCTAAAAATTTAATATTTAATGAGGGATTTGATTTTTATAGGTACATATACATATCCAATCATCACAATATATAGTATGTATCATATACATGCTATATCCCACAGAAAACATGTGAAACGATAAAAGCAATGATTATGGCCATCCTAATATGATTCCTTGTGCCAAGAGGAATCACATTCATCTAGGTCTACATCACATGCAACCTGTCCATGATGAAGTACTATAGTCATCTGAGTTGATCAACTCATCACATGAATGACCTGCTCGCCCTGGCCAGTTGTCTGGGTGCCACCAGCTGATCGGTTGGCTCCTCCAACCCATCGGTTCGCCTGCTCATAGTGCATCTCCTCAGGGATGCCACGCGATCGTCTCTCTCCTTGAACTAGTCATCTGGATCGCCAACCGATCGGTTCACGCCTTGAACCGATCGTATCAGTCATCGTCAGGTTGTCTGTCGTTTTTTGACATAACATGAAATAAAAGATCTATCCTATTTTACATTTGAATTGGGAAACCCTGAGTTACATTTGGGGGGAGCAAAGGTAGGACGGAAATCTCGAGTTATCTCAAGTTACATCAGGAATAAGGAGGTAGGGAATTGGTGTGCAGACTGAGATGCAAGCAACCACATTTAACCAAGAACACATATATAGGGTTTATTGGCTATAACCACACTATACATCTACCACAAAAATCGTTTAAGGGCGACACCTATCGAGTGCATTAATATTACATATCATATATGTATATTGCAATTTGTGGATTTAGGATTGGACATGCATAAAGCAAATTTTATTCGCATCGTATGCAATAAATAAAGGCGACAAACCAAAACTGATCACATCGATAATCCTAAAGAATAGAGCAGTTGACGTGGCTCTGATACCACTGTTGGGTTTTAGGGGAGACAGAGAAGGTAGCGGAAACAAAAATTTTCTTCTCCCAAACCCAGAATAAAGGAATCACATCAACGTCTATACAATAGGAAGGATGGTTTGTATAGGAATACCTTGTCATGAGGCTTTCTCTAAGACTTTACCTTGAGGCTTGTGTGGTCTTCACCTCCAGTATTGGATGGTGTCTGTGCAGCTCCTGGTCTCACCAGGACTTTTGGGATTGACAGCTATCCTCTGAGCGGCAGAAGTCACCCGCCTCTGAAGTAGTCCACACAGACCACCTGAATCTCCGATCTCCTTATCCCATAAGGAATTGGAAGGATTCGCACCCTCCTGTCGGCGTACTAGTTATCGACACACTCTCCTGGAACCAATTGCCTTTCTACAGTTGTCTTTTTCTTGTTGTGCCTCCCTTATCGGGTAGCACTTGCTCGGGCTCCCTCGATTACCACAACTAGAGAGAATGACAACTTTGCAGAGAAACTGGTGTTCTAAGTTGTTGTTCCTGAGAACTCCCCAATACTCCTATATATATAGGAGGGTCATGGGAGAGGGTTCTCTACCTCGGGCAATGAGGGATTAAAGTAGGAGTAGAAGGGTTCGAGATTTTCCACAAAACAACCAATTTGCGCCAGCTGAACTGATTGGTTCACACCCTGAAATGATCATTTTGGGCCCTGAGCCGATCGTTTGGGACCTGAGCCGATCATCTCGTGCTATGAGCCGATCGGTTCATGCCTGAGCCGATCAGTTCATGGTCCTGATCCAACTCAAATTGACTTTCATATTTGTTTCCGATTAATCAAATATTAATCCTTGTCCAAATCAAATATGTAGAAGTGAAACAAATTGTATTTACAACATAGTCTTCTGACTTTCCAAACGATCTCGGTTAGCACATGAATTGACCGGTTCAACAATTGTGCTAATCGTCTCATGACACATGAGCCAATCATCTCACCAGTTGAGCCGATTACTTCACCAACCTGAGTCGATCAGTTCATCCCATGAGTCGATTGGTTGGGGCAGCAGACTATGCAAAATCAGTCAATTGCAGTTTCAATCAATCTTATACTCTAATCAATCGATCCAACACCTTGAACACTATGATTTTGAGCTATCAATTAATTAACTGTTTAATTGAACTACTAAACACCTTTAATAATCAATCTAAACATCATTTGTTGATAAACTCCTCTTCCAGGTTAAATCCTATGTGTGTGACCCTACATGTCCATTTTACGTTGGCAGTGAAAGTCCATAACACTTATGACTTCACAAGCAAAGAGCGGTGCCTAGTCGCACATCGATGCTACCCAAGTGAAAAGGAAAGTTGGAGAATAACTTTCAATCCTACAATTCGTGAATGGTGTTACAGCGAATGTATAATTCCTTTGTCACTGATATCCTGAATGAACTCAAGGCATGGAACAGTCATCCCATCAACGTTCATTCATTTTCTTGATCTCAGAGTAGATCGGAGGAGATATGTATGAAATCAATATCACATATTGATTCACACATGCGTGTAGACACCTATCTCAATCCTACTCATTAAGTGGCCATGGATATCAAACTCCCTCAGGAGGGACAAATCCCATATGTATCACTTACCCCTCAAAAGCCCCATGTGTCAAAGCCACCCAATCATCACCTTTATAATAAGCCAAGTTTCAGGATTGTGTTTGATGCTGTCAAAGTGTACCCAATGACATGTGTTGAGTGTAGTGATTTCAGGTCAAAGAATCACACTCACCACCATCACTGTGAGAACTGACTGTGACTACCATGCTATGGTTCCATGTGTAAAACTCACGGTGGGTCTGTCAGGTATACTTGTTTTCTAACAAGTACCTATGTGTTTGGTTTGATATCTCCATATCATGACTAATGAGATGTTGTCATCAACCAACACCACAATCTACTCTTGTGTGTCATTTTTGTCTATCTACCTTCCACAATGACATCCGACTAGGGACATAATAAGAATGTACAAACACTTAGCATCCATATGATTTCATCGTTCATGTCCTCAACCTGAAAGCATACGTCATTGAGTACTATCATTCTCTAGACATTCAATTTGTTCTATCATTATCTCATATGACCGAACCAGAAAGAATTGGAAGCTTGCCTTTGATGTTTATCAAATCAATCTTAATGTATCCCACTAATCATCCCATGATTGGCTCTCAGGGCATACATACCAACAACAACCTCAGCAGACTAATCCCAAATAAGATGTCATGTAAGAGAGTCAACAAAAGTATCATATTTTTGGTTGACACATAAGGAAGTTCCAATTACAAATAAACCTCCATATCAAAATAGAATAGGGAAATGGAGGGGGGTTCTATATGGAAATGATGTTCTATAAAACTAGGAGTTGACTTTAAGAACCTTCCTGATATCTTTCTAACTACAATTTGTAAGTCAAGGAGATCACCCATTCTATTTATATTTAAAGAAACAATATACTTGCAAGGAAACAAAATCTAATCTGAGATTCAAACCTCTCTACTATTCAAATTTATTTGAGAGTGTGTCAAAACCCCTCATGATCTATGTACAGATATGAAATCACCCATGGACCCCATATGAACTCAGTCATCTTGTCGATCTAGTAGGAAGAGGAGAAAAGAGGGTATGATGTGAATTGCATCGGTGGTAGCTATGGTGTAGTGTATTAAGAGTCCAACCACTAATTCCATAATAGAAGGCAGTGAGCAATATTAGATTGATCTGATAGAGGTGGAGGAACTCCTCGTCATCACCTATAGGGCCTCAATACGTGAATATCCTCATGGACAAGTTGTAGAATGATGATGATATGTAAGAATAGAGTTGTGTCATGATATGGAGGTGAGATTGAATGTACAACTGACAAAGGGAGGAAAGGGAGATGTATTTTTTTCTCCTACTGGGATGATCCCAATCATGACTTGTGTGAAAAGGTAAAAAATAAATAATAAGAAAATAAAGGAGAGACTGAGGTTTGATCCACCATAATAAGAAACCAACAACACATAGTTTCCATATAAGCATTTTCTTATTCTTTCCATATCTTGATATAGGGTTATAAAAATATGGTAAATAAGGTGTTGTTGTATATTTTTTAACGAGTTAATTTTTATAAACTAAAAATATTGAGGTGAATTAGATGTTAACTCGATAAAATAGTTGATGGAAGTAAATATGTATGATATTTATGTAAATGAAATAATTTTCATGAGGAGTATCAAAATTTGATAAAGTGTGTTTTTGTGATTTAGTTCTGATGTCCATAATATGAAAACATGATCCGATCATAGTGATTTGATGCATATAATTTCTATTATTGTAATTATCCATTAGAATAACTTTAGTAACTTGAATTATCAAACAATGATACATTTTGAGAAATATATTTGGAGTTCTAATTTGAGGGAAGAAAAATTAGCATACTTTGGGATTTGCTTTTCAATATTTTTTAACTTATAATAAAGACTTCATGTAGAAAATCTATCTTTTTTCCTTACTTGATGATATTAATGAATCTAGTATGTAGATAGTGATCAAAATATTTTAATACAAGATATGTTATGAGTATTCATGACCATGTGAGATATAAGTAGAGGATGGGTTATCATCAGTTGTACATAAAGAAACTCTAATGTACATGAAGTGTCTAATATTCTAATCAAACATTTTTATATGTGAAGTTGATATATATATATATATATATGTATATATATATATGTATATATATACATATATATATACATATATATATACATATATATATGTTTCTAATAGAGTTAATGATTGACCAAGATTTGGAGGTATATTAGGTTTTCTCTTATGCTATGCTTGGTACATGGTGAATGAAGGGGAGGGGAAGGGAGGGGAGGGGAAGGGAGGGGACACTTATTTTAGTCTATTTGGTTAGAATGCGGAAGGGAAGGGGAGAGAACATAAAAACATAAAAAATGTCAAATAAGACATACTATTGCAAAACATTACATACTCCAAACACATATTAATACATGAAAAACAAAATCAATTAATGCCATGCGACTTTTGATCAAAACAAACCATTCATATAATTATTTTGTAAACGAAAAAGATACACTTATCTTTGTATTATGTCACTGAATTCCACACTTTAGGAGTTTGGCAACATATCCATCATAATTCATAGCGATCTTCTAACCGTCAACTAAAAAAAGCAACCGACATATTTGGATGTTGCACAAGAAATAAGTAAAATTTTGTATGCATTCTTCTATCAACCACTTCTTATATTATAACCATTGTGGTTAGATGTGTAGTTCCATCCATATTTATTATTTTTCTTCCATTTATTTAAGTTCCCTTCACTTTCCTCCTCAAATTCTTCCATTTTTCTATTTTTCCTTATGTGATTATGTTTGTAATTTTTTTTTATCAAACCTTTTAGTATTCTCTACCATTTTTTTCTAGACTTTCTAATATTCCTTTTAAATTGTGTGTTACATTTTAGTTTAATATTCCTTTTAAATTGTGTGTTACATTCTGGTTTCCTTTTATTTTTATTTTTATTTTTTCCCTATAAATTATCCCTCCAAATTCCCCCCAAAATTTTGTATATCTCTCCAAGTAAGGTGAGAGACTACATGCTCCCTATTCTCATTGGTTGTAAGGTATACAAGTATTATCCACCATATTATTTATATTTTTCCTCAACATTTGATATTTTCATCCAAACTTTGTAATAAATATCACATCATGTCTTTCCTCTTTTCCTTGTCTCCACCCTGATTCAGTGGGGAGAAAAGTGGCTAGAAATTCACTTGATTTTTCCCCTCCATTCCCTTCCCTTCCCCTTCACCATGTGCAACCAAACATTCTAAGCCCTTTCCTCTCCCTTTCCCTTCCCTCCATTCGCCGCATACCAAACAAGATGTTATCTCAAGCAAGTGAGCAATTTCTATAGGATTTTAGTAATATTGTGATTGACAACATACCTGCATTCCTACAAAGAAACATAAGAGTTAATCTATTGTAAGATATTCAATTTTCAAATAGTTGTTTTTAGTCATGTCATAAGTAATCCAAATTTCAACTAACATTGTGTTATATTATCAGAACTACAATTTCCAAATACTCAAAATTTATGTTTGTTTCAAATTGACAATATATTTATATCCAGATATATTTCTTATAAGAAAATATTAGATGAAGACATCAATTAAGAAATACATGATATCAAAATGAAATTGATTCATCATGTACTTCATATTAAGATATTTTACATTATAAGAAAACCATACTTCATATTCAAATTTTATTTATTCTATGATTTATCAGATGATACATATAATTAGACATCCAATTCAAGTTAGTTAGTAACATATTCAAAATATAATCTAAATGTAAATATAATTTTTATTTTAGATAACGAATGAATAAAAAATATAATTGAACATTATATAATAAGTCCCTAGTTTCTGGAGAGGAACAGAAGTGCATAGAGGCACATTGTGCCACAATACAAGCCAATAAGCATGTTGTTGGTCCTTTTGATCAACCAGATATGACTTAGAGTGAGGATATCTCAGTATCAACCCTACTAACTTTGTAAACTAGCAGAACTTCGTTCCAACAATGAGGACTCATTTACAATGGTGGCCAAAAACATGTATTATTCATAATATGTATTTAATCCAAAAAAATGTACATGCTTCATTTTCTAGACCCACTTTAGTTCTAGTATATTTACTTTATCTTATTTGAAATATAGTGTCACTTATTCTAATGCATATCTATTCGCCCATAGATGGAAGCAAATTCTCCAATGAGTGGAGCTTTGGGAGGCTAAGATTGTGACTTTAACCAAGGTTTTAGGAGGCTATTTATGGTTGGGTGCTTCTATACATTCAAGAAATATTTACTGAAGTTCATGCTTCATGTTTAAAGCTTGTTTTAGTTCATTTGTATGTTTGAGTTGAGCTTTAGGGCAATGTGAAGAACATTATTAGTAAGCATTTAATGTTTTTTTGTTTAACATTATAGTGATTTCTAGGTTGAGTGACACTTCCATCATAATTTGAAAGGAATGATCCTTATTCTTATTTATATGTTGAAAGAAAAAATGGGAAATTATAGAAATCCATGTCCGATCTTCACATTGGAGGATAAAAATAAGTTTTTATTCAAAAATATGCATTGGGATTAGCATCACACACCTAGTTGTCATATCTTAGTTACACAAACTTAAATGCATTCATGTTTGTTTTATTACATTCTCTTGTCTTTGTTTTAGATGCTACCTCAACTCTGTGTGAAAATGGTAGCCAAAGGGAAAACTCCAAATCATACTAAAGAATGGAAATGCGAGAGCGTACTAAGCTAAAGATGAACTTTGCAAAAGATGAACCTATTTAATTGATCCTTAGGATACAACTATGAACCAAAATGGTGTAGAGAAAAAAAGAAAGCCGTATAAAAGTATTACCATATGAGGTTAAATATAAGGTATTTTTTAGATTTTATTATGGTATTTTGGCGTTGTTTTCCCACAATATTGTATATAAATTGATCTTTCTCTGGTATGTAGAGGTACAGTTGATTTTTTTCACAATGTGAGACATGCATTATGTGTTTTTGATGCACTGGTGTGGTTTTAATTGTGGATTTTTCTAGTACACATGTAAAGTTTCCAAATTTAATTCTAACTAGGTGTATTTTGTGTATTGCATGAGTTTGATAATGCTATATTACCTTGAATATAATGTAAACCATATTGCATTGTATATGTTTAAGGAGATATGACAAAATTCATAAGCAATTATGCCTTAAGTAAGGTGGTTTAGAAGGAGTCAGCTCCAATTGCGACATTATATATGAACTAATTAGAATAAGCATGGTCTGGTTAGTAATTCAAAAAACTAAAGGCATATGTTGACTTTCACATTCCATTTCATATATAGTAAGACAAGTGCCCATCTATTTTAAGAAATTAAGTAATAATTACATTCTAATCCCTTCCATGACCTTTCCTATGTCCTTATTAGAATACATAAGGACCAATTTGTAATAAAAAATAAATATAGAGAAAATTGTATCCAAGCCCTCTATATGTCAGCACAACTTCCTTATTTGAATAAAAGACTAATGTATAACTAAAAATAGATGAAAATTACATGAGTACCTCTCACTTACTCTTTTTTATGTAGTAATATATTGAAATACAAGGACTATTATGTAATTCATATAAATATAGAAAAACTTACATATAAATCCTCAGTGAGCTTTCTTATATAATATATATGTGGATACAATGTGGCTATGGCTTATAGATGCATGTTCTTGGTGTATGTTGTTGGTAATAATCACACAACATCCACACCACTTTTATCACTAGAAGTGACCTGGTCATTGTTAAAGGACATCACAAAAATACTATCTTATTAATCACCAATACTAGTAGTATAGGAAAAGAGAATATAATAAAAGGAATCATATAATATATTGTAAGTCAAAGTTTACTCAACTAGTAAACAAGGAGTTCTGATAAACATTTTTGTCATGTATGGTAGCAGAACAGTGGTCTAGAGTCTTAATTGAGTTAATCTGGTTGATATGACATGCATATTCCAGATAGGGATAAATCTTAGTTGGTGACAAAGTTTTTCTCAAAATATTGTGCTACATTTGGTATGTATATGGAAGCAAATATTGGTTGAACTTTTTAATCTAGAAAAAAACCTGGACTACAAATATTAGGTTGAATCCCTAATAGGGGAATATAATTGAATTCAAGGACCTTGTTAGTCTAGTTCAACTCATGTGTTGTCAAATGTCAACTCCAATTCATCTCAAATTACTTTATTTATTAACAAATAACATACCCAAATCCATTTTGGACCTAAGTTTAGTACCGTGCCCAACAATAGCTTAAGTCTTGAGATGTAATTATTTCATGACATGGAGTTTCCTTGCCATTGGGCCCATCTGAAAGGATGAACCTAGATTTCACTGTGTCTTTTTGTACCACTTTGAGGTTTAGGGTTTAGTGTTTAGGATTAAGAGTTCAAGATTTAGGATTGTCTAAACAAGGAATATCGATGGAGCTTTTTGGATGAAACAAGGTTCAAAACAAATTACAGCCTCGTTATCCCAATTTTAGTCATCTTTCTAGATATTTCTATCTTGTTCTTCTCAATTAGGTTTGAACTCAGACTTGTCTTTTATACAATGGGGTACAATAGGAACTTGTCTTTCATGCCAATATTTTCTATTCAAAATTTGAGTTATTGATTATGAAACAAAATCCCATGGATATGTAAACATAGATCAATCAATGTTACATCTGTCTTTTGAGATCAGGGATGGACTACCCAATTTGTTCACAAGGAGGCTAACAATTTTGTTCACAGATTGAGAGTCCGAGATGGAACCAAGAACCCTCTTAGCTAGTTAGCTATAGAACTAACACTGAGACTTTTTTTGGAGACATGTATACTGTGAAGTTTTTACCTTTTTAGGGGTTTTTCTCAGGTTTATTGTTGATTTTTTAAGTTTTTGGTATTAGTTTTTTTTTTTAAGTTGATCTTAGGGCGTAAGTCTATTTTGAATTATAGTGGGTATTGGTATGATTTTTCAATTAAGGACGTCGCTGTATGTATATCTTCCTTCGCTCTTTGCCAAAGTAGGAACACTATGAATTATGAACAGTAATTTGCCCAATTTAACGGATAAAGTGAATAATAAAAAAAATACTCCAGGTAGAATGTGTCTCCAAATAGCATATCTAGTTTGGACGCGCAAACAGCCAAATAATTCAACTCAATTGCCGAATATTACATATTATTATTGTATTTTTTGTGAATTAATCATATTTAATATTTTTTCCATTTTATATTTTTTTCATATTATACTTATTAAGACTTTTAATTTAGTTTGAGTGCATATATGTTTTATGTGTATGTATATGTGTTTATGCATATATAAGTAATAGTTATAAATATATATGTATGCAAATATATATGTGCAAAACATACAGATACATACATTTGTATATAATATATAATATACATATCTTCTAATTTTTTTCCAACTCGTTTTCAAATATTTGATCGTATTTTTTACCGTATATTGATCTTTTTTTATCTGATTTTCTTGTCGGATTCCAAATTTTTTAACTTATCTGAACATCTCATGAATACCCAGCCGGTTCGTGGCCGAGCCAGTGGACTTAGGATCGGAGTCCCTCGTTGGCACTCGCGAGTACGTCGATCTGGCAACCACCAAGGCAGCCCTATCGACTTGTGGGCTTGTTCAGCATATTCCTCTACGAGCTCCTCCCACGGCTGCACCCTTTTCGCCGGCGCCACTGACGAGCGCACACTCCATAACATCGTGAATTAACGGCTTGCTTTCCCTGACGACGACCATGATGGAGCCACACGCCAAGGATCTCATCTTCAGGCTCCTTGTCAAGGACCCCACAGAGGGGCTCGGGTCCCGACACCGTGCCGGCAACGTGAAGATCGCATGCGTTCTTCTCCGGTCTCAGCTTCACCCTGCTACATCCCAGTGACCTCCCGCCATCCCAGCAGCGGCGGCGTCGTGGAGGAGCACTAGTGGTAACCCCTCTGGGAAGGGGTCGAGGCCACACCTAGAGCGTGCTGCCAAACCAGGCCGATTCGACTTCCTCTAATCCGCCTGCGTCACATGGTCGTGGACTTCCTAGCAATTGGGATGCATGGGCTGTTGTATTTCATGTTCCACAATTTAAGTTTTCCAGCACAACATTTATCTCATATTGATTACTTCAGAAACCTTATAGGTCCGCATAAGTAGTAGCGGTCCGTAGAGGTTAGGACCTCTCATGAGAATTTACCACTAATTGGCTAGTCTTGTGTATTTCTCAGAATAAAATAATAACACACACGCACACACGTGTTTTTGTTCGTTCGCTCCCTCACTCGCTCATTCATGCGTGCATGAATTTATTCTTTTTAAGAAATAATTTATTTTATGTGTTTTGTTTTTTAAAAATAGGTTTTTATTTTCTGTGTTGCGTCATTTGAAGTCCAGTCGACGACGTTTAAGAGGCAACAATAAACTTCTCTTAACTATCCATTATGTCGGCCATTAAACACGATGTTAATGACGCGCGTTGGAGAGACCAACGGGTGCGGACAGTTACAACGGGTGGCTGAGACGCACTCCATATAATGACGCATCCACTCTCATTCAAGACACAGTTTACACAGCTAATACTTGGAACACAGAGAAATTCTTCCTCTTTTTTCTCCACCTACAGTAAGCCTGTCTGTCTCGAACACCATCCCACTTTGTTGTTGTCTAAATGGGGGCGAGACTTTGCGACACTGTCTTTACTCTTTGCGACTAATTGCGACTAATGGCTAATGAACGAGTTCAACACAGCACTCTCGGTTACACCGAGCGGTTGTACTAGAGTTGGGGTGGCTGAATCTTAGAGGTAGATCGTCGGAGATGCTCGTGCTAGGAGCGGCGGAATGTGTCTTGAAGACAGTGTTGCACACACCTTCATCTCAAACTCTGGAGTTTGCTTTCTTAAACTCTTTCGCAATTTTCTCAGAATTCATTTACTGTAATTATTACTGCTGAATTTTTTGTTGTTAACTGTTTGCAAAATCTAATTAGCATCTGTGTTTTAGTGTCCTAAATCTAACAATTTCAAGACATATTAGATCGTTCCTAAACAGTTGTTAATTAGATATTAATTGTCTGCTTGAATTTTAATAGATTCGAAACTCATGCTTTCGTTCGATGATGTCGCCTCTCTTCGCCCGAAACGCTTTTCTGGTTTGCACTTCCATCGTTGGGAACAGAAAATGTGATTCTGGAATACATCTTTTGGACTTGTATCTGCCATCCTACCACCAGATGAGTCTGTTCCTATTGTAACTCCACCACAACACATAAACCTCCTTACTAGAGAAGAACAACCTGAACCTAAGGTTCCTGAACCTGGCGTCCCCACTCCTGTTTCAAAGGAGATTGATTATCTATGTCATGGTAGGATCTTATCATGCCCTATTCGATGAACTGTATGATATATACCATAGGATACCAACCGCTCTTGAATTGTAGACGGCCTTAGACTCTAAATTTGGTCTAGAAGATACTGGTGTTGAGCATTATGCCTTTGTTGAATTGCTAACTTACATCATGGTTGATGATAAACTTGTTTCGATTCATGTTTTAGAATACCAAAACTTAATTAGTTTCTAAGTCCATGGCCAAAGGTTGCGACCTTGATGAAAACGTTCAAGTAGCAGCCCTCATAGAGAAACTCCCTCCTTCTTGGAAGGACTTTGCTAGGACCCTTAGACATAGACAAGGGAACATGTCCATGTCATCATTAGTGAAATCCTTACAAACCAAAAATGGACATAGGGAACAAGATAGGAAGGTTAACCCTGTTGTAAACATGGTCATAAGTGATAAATCTAAGAAGAAACATAACGCTTCCTATTTCAATAAGAAATCTAAATCTTCCTTTAAGGGTCACAAGCACCACCAAAATTAGAGTATTAATAATAGTGATCAAAGAGAAAAACGTATCTACTTTGTATGTGATAAACCTGACCACTTAGTGAATGTGTGCAGATTTAATAAAGGTCAGAGAAAGGTCAGAATGTCTAGGCTCCTATAAATCCTGAAGTAAATATGATCACTGTGGGGGTGGTCCCTTCATTTTCTATATAAAGGTTAGACAATCCTACCATTCTTTTTACTGATTTATCTTCAGATTGGTACATGGATTCTAGGGCCACCTGCCACATTTGCTTTGACAAATCCCTTTTTTCTTCCTACCGGGCTGAATCAGACAGAGTGATCAAGTGCGGAGATCATTCATCTACCATCCTTATTGCTGGCTTTGGACTTGTGGACCTAAAACGTACTTCTAGAAGCATTCTTAGACTACATGATGTCCAACATGTTCCTACTATTTGTAGAAATCTGATTAGTCAAGTTGGCTTGCAACAGTCTAGTTATACCTTGGTGTGTCAAGGCAATAGAGTTGTAATTTCTAAGAATTGTTCTTATATTGGACTTGGTTACACTTGTAATGGTCTTATTAAACTATATTCTATTTTATGTAATGCATCTTCTATTAATGATATATCTTCTACTATTTTAGTTACTAAAATTAGTGATGTTTGGCTTGCATGTGTTGGTCATGTAATTAAAAATTTGATGAAACACAAGATTTATTTAAGTTTAATTCCTAAGACTCATATTGACATTTCTGATAGATGCCAAGTGAAACGACCGTCTCGCAAAAACAGGATTAACTAATGCGGAAGCGAATTATTTGCAGCGGATTATTGAAAATCACTAAAAATTTAAAACTTTTTGCAAAGAGATTCATTCACAGGAAAACTCTTTAACCATGAACCAAATTATTCCAAATTCATCCTGGTTCACAAGTACACAACCTGTACCATTCCTTTTCAAGGATTACAACATTGACTGCCCTGTTAACAAATATACACATGCAGTATAAAAACTTTGAGGCACTAAGACAAAACTCAGATTGATACATTTAAAACTCCGAGGACCTGAGAGTACAGAGACGACACATAAGACTACTATCTATATGACTAGACAGACAATATTTCCACCTGAGATTTTATTGCTGTCTCTGCTGTTGCTGCTGCTCTTTCCCTGTTCTAGGGTTTCTGCTCTGCCTTCCATGCATACCTAAAAATGTTTCCCACGGGGGTGAGACAATTGAAAATTGCCCCAGTGAGAGATATAACTCTCCGCCAAAAACATTGTTATTGCAGTTTATCAAATTAAAACTGAGTAGGGGTTACTTTTACATTATCAGGCAGAATTATTCATCATAGAACAGAATAAGATAATCTCCATTCTCAAGGAGGTCATTGCATCTACCCATGGTAGATAAGTAATTCATCTGTCTACTTTGCAGAGAATATAAAGAAACATAATTAACATTTATCTACTAAGGAATGCACAAAGAAGAACAACATCAGCCAATGAATCTCCGTATTCAATCCTTAAGCAAACATGCTATATGGCTGATTACATTTTACAATCACACTTATGCTCTGAGGAGATGAGATATACCGCTCATACTGCAACCGACCATTACGAAATTGCCTTGGTACCATACATAGGTCATCAAAAGAGTCGGATTCTTATGACCTCATCTGTCTCGGTCAGTATGAGACCACATGCAGGACATCTCGTGTCTCTGCTAACTAGCTAGCCAGGGTATTCTGGCACCTTCGCTACAGAGTTACAGCGTCAACTGCACTCTCATCGCCAATCGAGAGATTTCTTGTTTATCTCCTTGATCCGACATTAAGTATAATTGGGAGATTCATGATACATCCATCCCGATATATTCATGAAGGATTGAGAGGTTTCTTGTTTACCTGCCATCAATCTCTTCAAGAGGACGTAAGGATATTTTCGCCCATTTACCCCCACATATTCAAAATATGTGCTCCGGGTTTTGCCGCGGGCACCCGTTTCACCATCACCTATTCCTGACGATGATGGATCTATGGTCAGAGCACTACATGAATAGATTTCACTTGATTTATTAAGTACATTCTCATATTCTTTTAGCATCAGTCAAGTTCTCAAACATATTTTATTCAGATAAATGCTATAAAGAGACATGTACCACTTTCATCAGATACTTATTCACATGGCTCAGAAGCCATTCACATCTTGTCACCTCTCACTAGGAAATAACTTTATAACATAGCTCACAAGGCCATTCACATCTTGTTACCTCTCACTAGGCAACAACTTTATTCACATGGCTCATAAGGCCATTCACATCTTGTCACCTCTCACTAGGCAACAACTTTATAACAAGGCTTACAAGCCCATACTAATCTTGTTACTTCTTTTCTAAGTAACAAGAACATAATGGCACATATGGCCAATGAACTCTTATCAAATAAACATCATTGCTCATACCTGGCTATGATCATCACCTCATGAGACCTGCATGATTGTCACACATGATATTAGATTTATCAAGTTCACAACACATCATGCAATACAGGGTAACACCACTATTCCCTTACCAAGGTTAGGGTTTACCATCAATTAGGGCTTTTCATCCTTTAACCCAAAGCTAGGGTTAGGATTTTCCTTTCTTATCAATTAGGGTTTCATATTTGTATTATCACTCCAACCCTAATTTATTGCTACACTCCTCTGGGAGCATTCATTGATATCCTAAGTATTCATTCATTCTTATTACATTCATCATGTATCATTAAATGATTATCATCACAAGGTATGAGCTTCTCTCTCATCCTTAGGTTGGAAATTAACAAAATGACCATGTTAGGTCACTTTCAATTCAGATCTAAGTCAAGCATAGAGCACCACGGCCGTGTAACCAAGAACGGCCGTGCAAAGGGAAGCCACCACGGCCGTGCTACCGTACACGGTCGTACACAATGAAGCTACCATGGTCGTGCTACCTTGCACAATCGTGCAAAGTGAATCCACCACAGCCGTGCTACCTTGCACGGTCGTGCCACAGGGGTTCACTTCATAAATCATATTCAAGTATGAATTCTATTCTTTCATTAGGGATTAGGGTTTCACATACCATCTCCCTTCTTTAGAATAGAGATTGTATATAGCATCACCCTTCATTAGGGATTTCATATCACATTGCCCATAATTAGGGTTTACTAATCATTCCCAATTAGGGTTTCTCATGAAATCACCCTCAATTAGGATTTCACATGGATACACCCTCAACTAGGGTTTCACATGGATACACCCTCAACTAGGGTTTACTATTCATCCTAATTAGTGATTTCACATGTAGACAACCTCTTATTAGGGTTATACATGGAATCAACCTCAATTAGGGTTTTCATCATGTATTGGATCCATGCATTTGTTAAGCATTCTTAATTAGTACCATTAAGGTATCTCTCACCTAATTACATTAGGTTTCCAAAAAGGTTTGATCAATTGGACCTTCAATAACATGAGGTATCCAATTGAATTAGGGTTTCCAATGTTGATTCCTTCAATCATTGAATTCATGGAACCAATCATCAATTGGACCTATATTCATACTTCAATTGAGTTTGATAAGTCAACCTTCGACTAATTTGACCCTCAATTGACCCTCAATTGATCATCAATTAGGGTTTGATTCAATTGAATTAGGGTTTGGAATCGATGATTCAACAACACTAATCAATGTAAGACTAGTTGCTTTGAAACCATTGAACCATCATCCAAATTGGGTATGACCTGACCCCAAACGGTCTTGAGGTCATTTGGATGACCTCCAAACGCTCTTCAGACCGTTTTCCCATCATATCACTCAAATCTAAGCATTCTAATTGGGGTTTGGTTCATTGGATTGATCACCAAATCAACATTGCATTGTATATCAGCTTAGTACCTTTAGACCTTCAAACACCTAACCATACTCAACCCTAGACCTCCAAACGGTCTTGGGTGACCACCAAACGGTCTTGAGACCGTTTGGATGAGCTCCAAACGGTCTTGAGACCGTTTGGCTCATCCAACCTTTGGACTTTAGTGAAAAATCATCATGGATTGGTATATCGAGTTGATCAACAAATCAACATTGCGTTGCAGTATGATTTGGTACCTTTGGACCTTCAATTTATCAACTATACATGACCCCAGACCTCCAAACGGTCTTGGGGTGATCCCCAAACGGTCTTGAACCCGTTTGGATGATCCCCAAACGGTCTTGAACCCGTTTGGGCTAATCAACCCAAAATCTCAACTTAACTCATTGGAATTTCAGCACTATTTTCAATTAGGGTTTTCCTAATTGAATAGCCTTCAACTCACGATTCCTTGGGATTTAACCCCTCAAATTTGTAGGGTCATTAACCAACATCATTATGAACAGGAATCCCAAACGGTAAATGCTTGGTAAACCATCTCAAATGGTCTTGAACCTGTTTGCCCAAGCAGGTCAAGTTATTCAGGTTGAAAATCAGCACTTAATTCAATTCGATTTGTCTAATTGATTGGCCTTCAACCTATGATTCCTTTGTATTTAACCCCTCAAATTTGGAGGGTCATTAGCCTACATAATTAGGAACGAGATTCCCAAACGGTCAATACTTGGTCAACTCCATCAAACGGGTTTGAACCCGTTTACCACCAAACAGTTTGGAACCCGTTTGGTCCCAACTTTTGAGATCGTTTGCTCCTAATATATTTGGTGAGGTGCTTGCTTATGATGATGTCATCATCATCTTCCTTCGTGAACCCAAGAACAGCAACCGTTCTTGATGGAATTTGCAGCAAAGAAACAAAAGTGTATAAAATTGAAGAAATCAATCAACAAAGCATAGAAGATTGATGCAACAGCAATGTTTGAGGGTTTAAGTTATAAAACCCACCTCCAATTGAGCTCCAAAGCTCCAAGATCACGCCATTAATGGTGGATGAAGCTCTAGAAACTCCCCCTAGGCTCGTCCTCAAGCTTTTGATTGCAAAAGTTGGCTAGGGTTGAAGAGGAGATCGAAATAAGAAGGAATCCATAATTTATTTTCGATTTCCACCATGAAATCATGAAGAACGAGGGTCAAGAAGCTTACCAATAGGTTGGGGCTCGTCCTCCTGTTTCTCCTAAGTCCCCTTGAGCTCATCCCAAGCAAAGGAAGAAGAAAGGTCCGAAAAAGCCTTTCAATTCATTTGGAAAAGGCACTTTTATAAGGAAATTGATGAGAGAGAAAATGCCTTATAAAAATCCAATTAATCCAAAAATTATGGCCGCCTCTTCCCCCTCAACTACCTTGGGTACGAGGCACATTCCTTGCATTTAATTCTCCTTCATTAACCTCAATTTAAAGAAAAGCAAATTAAGCACCTTAATGCTTATAATATAATATCCCACATGAGAGTGGATATTACTTTTCTTTATAAAAAGGTGAGTGGAATTTCACCTACTTAAGATATTTTCATTCCTTATCTTGTTAAAGGAACGTCCATCCTTATTCAAAATCAACCCAAAACATTTTGGTTGAAAGCCCTTCAATTATTTTTATTCATTTTTGCCCTAAATCGAATTAGGGTTTCAATTAGGCATTATTCTTGATTATTTTAATGTCAAGATTCTCTCTCCTCCAACTTAGTTCAATGAGGAGTCCCTCTCATTTTCTTTGCTATAAATGATGCCAAGAAACATTAAGGACCTTATTGAAGTGGTAATTTGCATATTGAACCCTAGATTTTGGGTAAATTGCACTTTACTCCAAAACTAGGTTTTAATGCACAACATTGTCCAACAAGCTCTATCTTGGTGTCCAGGCTTGTAGAAACCATACTACTACATCATATTAATCCTTATGATGTCTCAATATCAGAGGAACATCTTATCATGTGCAATTTGCAAGTTAACCCCTCAACTTGGGTAATTTTCACTTTTGTCCAAAATAAGAAATCATTGCTTCAACATTGTTCAAACATGACCAAAATTGAAACATAAGTTCCTCATGAGCCCTAATTACTTTTCACAATATGAGATTAAACATATAATCATCTTTCTTAATCAAAACACCTAGGGTTAAAGCATAACCCAGGTCAGGGGTGTTACAAATTATAAACCCCTAACAAGGATTTCGTCCCCGAAATCCCAGATAAAGGGATCATATATTATTCATTCATCATGTCTCTACATAACACCTCATTGTTATGGAGACATCATAGAGCTTTGATCAACACAAAGTTCCTTCTCACAATATTCTCATAGAGTCAATTGAGATCTTATATTAAAGACATATTTAGTTGTTATGTTTATGCAAAGCATAGACCCCTAACATATGATGTTCATATCATTTTATATAATCAGACTGATTTCATAGTTGACCACTCCAGGTAGCTAATCTAAACCATCTGATAATTCTCAGATACCAGAATCCATTACCTTGGTATCAGTCACATGTATTGAAAACACATCATATTCTCATCTTTCTTTTATCATATTTACAACTTTATTGAATAGGGATCACCTCCCTTGTTCTCTTTCTCATCATATGAGGGTCATACTTTTACTTCCTCGTATACACATACTGATTTGAATTCCTATCAGATCCTTCTTTCTTGTACTTAAGGTATGATACATTTATCCATACCATATTTCTTATTTCATGATACTCATTAGATTGCTTGATCAGGGCAATCAAAAAGATATCAATCTAAGAGTTTCCATACTCACTTTATCATCAATAGTTGTAAACCTGATCAGGGTTTACAAGTACTGAGATCAAGTAGTATGCTCTTACATGCTATCATATTTCTTGTTTTTCATATTATCATAACATAAGATTTAACATCCCTGGATTTTATCCAGGCATCTCTTCTATACCTCTTCCTCTTTCATAGAGGTAGGATCAATATAGAACATTTAAAAGAATACTTGAACAGAATTCAAATTCTAATTCTCATCATTTCTTCCCTATATGACAACTAATTGGGAAAACCAAATCAGCAGTCCTCCTTTTTATAACAAAAGGGGTTTAGTGTACTCAACATGTACACATTTATAACATACATTGTCCTCACATCATGGTCATATTAGTCTTATTACTGATGCAAAAACTAAGCCATGGAATTTTACAGGTGAAAGGTTAAGACCTTTACACTTACTTAGGGGCTGCTGCCCTGGTACACTAGGCATTTATTGCACTATTTGTACCAAAAACCTTGGCTTTTTAGAACCATTAGGCAAATGTCTCTAAAATTATAGAGATCGTCACCTACTTCTCAGCTTATTGCCCCTTCTCGGGCACTGCCATCACATATTTATTATCTGTCTAAGCTCATGGGAGAGTCTACTTTCTTGCCATAAGTTAATCTTTTCCATATTTTCCCTTGTTCCAACATGACTAAGTCATTTAGGAACTCATTTTAAGATCAAGCTTTCTGTATTAAGGACTGATTACCTAGGTTATAAGCCTAGCATCCAATCCACTCATATGCATTACTATTGCCCTAATCTACCCAACAAGAGCATGATCATAGAATTCTCTATCCTGATCAGGTCTTAATGGGGATTCTCAGGCACTCATTCTATTCTTGCATGATCCCTTGCACCTCTTCTTGGTGCAACAACATTGCCTTTAGCAATGTGTTCCTTGTGCTCTCCAGTCATTTTAAACTTTACCCTTTCTCTGCACAAGCAGAAATCATTATAGGGTATATTGGAGGACACTAACACAGACTCAACAACTTAGTCCTATGTCTCTGTAGACTCAGCGAACCTAGAGCTCTGATACCACTAATTGAAACGACCGTCTCGCAAAAATAGGATTAACTAATGCGGAAGCGAATTATTTGCAGCGGATTACTCAAAATCACTGAAAATTTAAAACTTTTTGCAAAGAGATCCATTCACAGGAAAACTCTTTAACCATGAACCAAATTATTCCAAATTCATCCTGGTTCACCAGTACACAATCTGTACCATTCCTTTTCAAGGATTACAACATTGACTGCCCTGTTAACAAATATACACAGGTAGTATAAAAACTTCGAGGCACTAAGACAAAACTCAGATTGGTACATTTAAAACTCCGAGGACCTGAGAGTACAGAGACGACACATAAGACTACTATCTATATGACTAGACAGACAATAATTCCACCTGAGATTTTATTATTGTCCCTGTTGTTGCTACTGCTCTTTCCCTGTTCTAGGGTTTCTACTATGCCTTCCATGCATACCTAAAAATGTTTCCCATGGGGGTGAGACAATTGAAAATTGCCCCAGCGAGAGATATAACTCTCCGCCAAAAACATTGTTATTGCAGTTTATCAAATTAAAACTGAGTAGGGGTTACTTTTACATTATCAGGCAGAATTATTCATCATAAAACAGAATAAGATAATCTCCATTCTCAAGGAAGTCATTGCATCTACCCATGGTAGATAAGTAATTCATCTATCTACTTTGCAGAGAATATAAAGAAACATAATTAACATTTATCTACTAAGGAATGCACAAAGACGTACAACATCAGCCAATGAATCTCCGTATTCAATCCTTAAGCAAACATGCTATATGGCTGATTACATTTTACAATCACACTTATGCTCTGAGGAGATGAGATATACCGCTCATACTCCAACCGACCATTACGAAATCGCCTTGGTACCATACATAGGTCATCAAAAGAGCCGGATTCTTATGACCTCATCGGTCTCAGTCAGTACGAGACCACATGCAGGACATCTCGTGTCTCTGCTAACTAGCTAGCCAGGGTATTCTGGCACCATCGCTACAGAGTTACATCGTCAACTTCACTCTCATCGCCAATCAAGACATTTCTAATTTATCTCCTCGATCCGACATTAAGTATAATTGGGAGATTCATGATACATCCATCCTAACATATTCATGAAGGATTGAGAGGTTTCTTGTTTACCTTCCATCAATCTCTTCAAGAGGACGTAAGGATATTTTCGCCCATTTACCCCCACATATTCAAAATATGTGCTCCAGGTTTTGCCGCGGGCACCCATTTCACCATCACCTATTCCTGACGATGATGGATCTATGGTCAGAGCACTACATGAATAGATTTCACTTGATTTATTAAGTACATTCTCATATTCTTTTAGCATCAGTCAAGTTCTCAAACATATTTTATTCAAATAAATGCTATAAAGAGACATGTACCACTTTCATCAGATACTTATTCACATGGCTCAGAAGCCGTTCACATCTTGTCACCTCTCACGAGGTAACAACTTTATAACATAGCTCACAAGGCCATTCACATCTTGTCACCTCTCACTAGGCAACAACTTTATTCACATGGCTCATAAGGCCATTCACATCTTGTCACCTCTCACTAGGCAACAACTTTATAACAAGGCTTACAAGCCCATACTAATCTTGTTACTTCTTTTCTAAGTAACAAGAACATAATGGCACATATGGCCAATGAACTCTTATCAAATAAACATCATAGCTCATACCTGGCTATGATCATCACCTCATGAGACCTGCATGATTGTCACACATGGTAATAGATTTATCAAGTTCACAACACATCATGCAATACAGGGTAACACCACTATTCCCTTACCAAGGTTAGGGTTTACCATCAATTAGGGATTTTCATCCTTTTACCCAAAGCTAGGGTTAGGATTTTCCTTTCTTATCAATTAGGGTTTCATATTTGTATTATCACTCCAACCCTAATTTATTGCTACACTCCTATGGGAGCATTCATTGATATCCTAAGTATTCATTCATACTTATTACATTCATCATGTATCATTAAATGATTATCATCACAAGGTATGAGCTTCTCTCTCATCCTTAGGTTGGAAATTAACAAAACGACCATGTTAGGTCACTTTCAATTCAGCTCTAAGTCAAGCATAGAGCACCACAGCCGTGTAACCAAGAGCGGCCGTGCAAAGGGAAGCCACCACGGCCGTGCTACCGTACACGGTCGTGCATAATGAAGCTACCACGGCCGTGCTACCTTGCACGGTCGTGCAAAGTGAATCCACCACGGCCGCGCTACCTTGCACGGTCGTGCCACAGGGGTTCACTTCATAAATCATATTCAAGTATGAATTCTATTCTTTCATTAGGGATTAGGGTTTCACATACCATCCCCCTTCTTTAGAATAGAGATTGTATATAGCATCACCCTTCATTAGGGATTTCATATCACATTGCCCATAATTAGGGTTTACTAATCATTCCCAATTAGGGTTTCTCATGAAATCACCCTCAATTAGGATTTCACATGGATACACCCTCAACTAGGGTTTCACTTGGATACACCCTCAACTAGGGTTTACTATTCATCCTAATTAGTGATTTCACATGTAGACAACCTCTTATTAGGGTTATACATGGAATCAACCTCAATTAGGGTTTTCATCATGTATTGGATCCATGCATTTGTTAAGCATTCTTAATTAGTACCATTAAGGTATCTCTCACCTAATTACATTAGGTTTCCAAAAAGGTTTGATCAATTGGACCTTCAATAACATGAGGTATCCAATTGAATTAGGGTTTCCTATGTTGATTCCTTCAATCATTGAATTCATGGAACCAATCATCAATTGGACCTATATTCATAGTTCAATTGAGTTTGATAAGTCAACCTTCGACTAATTTGACCCTCAATTGACCCTCAATTGATCACCAATTAGGGTTTGATTCAATTGAATTAGGGTTTGGAATCGATGATTCAACAACACTAATCAATGTAAGACTAGTTGCTTTGAAACCATTGAACCATCATCCAAATTGGGTATGACCTGACCCCAAACGGTCTTGAGGTCGTTTGGATGACCTCTAAACGCTCTTGAGACCGTTTTCCCATCATATCACTCAAATCTAAGCATTCCAATTGGGGTTTGGTTCATTGGATTGATCACCAAATTAACATTGCATTGTATATCAGCTTAGTACCTTTAGACCTTCAAACACCTAACCATACTCAACCCTAGACCTCCAAACGGTCTTGGGTGACCACCAAACGGTCTTGAGACCGTTTGGATGAGCTCCAAACGGTCTTGAGACCGTTTGGCTCATCCAACCTTTGGACTTTAGTAAAAAAATCATCATGGATTGGTCTATCGAGTTGATCAACAAATCAGCATTGAGTTGCAGTATGATTTGGTACCTTTGGACCTTCAATTGATCAACTATACTTGACCCCAGACCTCTAAACGGTCTTGGGGTGATCCCCAAACGGTCTTGAACCCGTTTGGATGACCCCCAAACGGTCTTGACCCCGTTTGGGCTAATCAACCCAAAATCTCAACTTAACTCATTGGAATTTCAGCACTGTTTTCAATTAGGGTTTTCCTAATTGAATAGCCTTCAACTCACGATTCCTTGGGAGTTAACCCCTCAGATTTGGAGGGTCATTAACCAAAATCATTATGAACAGGAATCACAAATGGTAAACTCTTGGTCAACCATATCAAACGGTCTTGAACCCGTTTTCCCAAGAAGGTCAAGTTATTCAGGTTGAAAAGCAGCACTTAATTCAATTCGATTTGTCTAATCGATTGGCCTTCAACGTATGATTCCTTTGGATTTAACCCCTCAAATTTGGAGGGTCATTAGCCTACATAATTAGGAACGAGATTCCCAAACAGTAAACGCTTGGTCAACTCATTCAAACGGTTTTGAACCCGTTTTCCACCAAACGGTTTGCAACCCGTTTGGTCACCAAACGGTTTTGGTGAAACCGTTTGGTCCCAACTTTTGAGATCGTTTGCTCCTAAGATATTTGGTGAGGTGCTTGCTTATGATGATGTCATCATCATATTCCTTCGTGCACCCAAGAACAGCAACCGTTCTTGATGGAATTTGCAGCAAAGAAACAAAAGTGTATAAAATTGAAGAAATCAATCAACAAAGCATAGAAGATTGATGCAATTGCAATGTTTGAGGGTTTAAGTTATAAAACCCACCTCCAAGTGAGCTCCAAAGCTCCAAGCTCACGCAATTAATGGGGATGAAGCTCTAGCAACTCCCCCTAGGCTCTTCCTCAAGCTTTTGATTGCAAAAGTTGGCTAGGGTTGAAGAGGAGATCGAAATAAGAAGGAATCCATAATTTATTTTCGATTTCCACCATGAAATCATGAAGAACGAGGGTCAAGAAGCTTACCAACCGGTTGGGGCTCATCCTCCTGTTGCTCCTAAGTCCCCTTGAGCTCATCCCAAGCAAAGGAAGAAGAAAGGGCCGAAAAAGCCTTTCAATTCATTTGGAAAAGGCACTTTTATAAGGAAATTGATGAGAGAGAAAATGCCTTATAAAAATCCAATTAATCCAAAAATTATGGCCGCCTCTTCCCCCTCAACTACCTTGGGTACGAGGCACATTCCTTGCCTTTAATTCTCCTTCATTATCCTCAATTTAAAGAAAAGAAAATTAAGCACCTTAATGCTTATAATATAATATCCCACATGTGAGTGGATATTACTTTTCTTTATAAAAAGGTGAGCGGAAATTCACCTACTTAAGATATTTTCGTTCCTTATCTTGTTAAAGGAACGTCCATCCTTATTAAAAATCAACCCAAAACATTTTGGTTGAAAGCCCTTCAATTATTTTTATTCATTTTTGCCCTAAATCGAATTAGGGTTTCAATTAGGCATTATTCTTAATTATTTTAATGTCAAGATTCTCTCTCCTCCAACTTAGTTCAATGAGGAGTCCCTCTCATTTTCTTTTCTATACATGATTCCAAGAAACATTAAGGACCTTATTGAAGTGGTAATTTGCATATTGAACCATAGATTTTGGGTAAATTGCACTTTACTCCAAAACTAGGTTTTAATGCACAACATTGTCCAACAAGCTCTATCTTGGTGTCCAGGCTTGTAGAAACCATACTACTACATCATATTCATCCTTATGATGTCTCAACATCAGAGGAACATCTTATCATGTGCAATTTGCAAGTTAACCCCTCAACTTGGGTAATTTGCACTTTAGTCCAAAATAAGAAATCATTGCTTCAACATTGTTCAAACAGGACCAAAATTGAAACATAAGTTCCTCATGAGCCCTAATTACTTTTCACAAGATGAGATTAAACATATAATCATCTTTATTAATCAAAACACCTAGGGTTAAAGCATAACCCAGGTCAGGGGTGTTACACCAAGTTTGTGTGCAAGATAACCTTCCTAAGAAGCCATTTAAACAGTAGTAGACTGTGAAACATCTTTTCTTGAATTAATTCATACTGTTGTTTGTAATTTAAATCATGTTCTTACTCGTGATGGTATGAGATACTTTGTTACCTTTATAGATGATTTTTTAAATACTATTCTATATTCTTGCTAAAAACTAAGGATGACTAATTAGAAAAATTCAGGATCTATAAAACCGAAGTAGAGAAAAAACTAGATAAGAATATCAAGATAGTGAGGTCTGATAGAGGAGGTGAGTACACTTCTAATGAACTTTACAAGTTATGTGAAGACCATGGTCTTATTCATGAAACCACTGCCTCATATAATCCTCAATCTAATGGAGTAATTGAGAGGAAGAATAGAACTTTGATTGATGTGGTCAATTCAATATTAGCAGAGTCTGGACTTAGTCACAGACTGTGGAGGAATCCCTTCATACAGACAACTACCTTCTTCACCGTATCCCTTTTAGACACTTTGACAAAGCACCCTATGAACTTTGGGTTAACAAGAAACCCTGTTTGAAATACCTCAAAGTATGGGGGTGTTTGGCCAAGGTTAAAATCCCTGAGAATAAGAAGAGAAAATTAGGACCTAAGACTGTTGATATTGTCTTCATAGGATATGTTGAAAACAACAATGCCAATAGGTTTCTAGTAATAAAATTTGAAATCTCAGACATTAGAGTCAACTCTATACTTGAGATTAGACATGTAGATGTTGTCTATTATGAAACCATATTTCCTCTCAAGGAAAAGGTTCCTAGACAGGTTAGTGAAGATCCTTCCTCCTCTTCTCTTGCTAAACCTCTTATAGTTCCACTTTCTTACAAAGTAGAATATGAACTCCTTGTAGATGAACCTCTGAGTGATATAGGTAGGGAAAAAGGACTAAAGTTGATAAGAACAATGGTCTTGACTTCTACACCTTCATAGTAGAAGAAGACTCGCATACCTATGAGGATGCCATGAAATCCATAGACTCTAGCTTTTGGAATGAAGCCGTTGATAATGAGATATAATCAATTCTGAGAAATCATACTTGGATTCAGACTGAACTTCCTCCAGGCTGCAAGACTATTGTATGTAAATGGGTGTTTAGGAAGAAGATGAGGGAATATGGTTCCATTGATAAGTTTAAGGCAATACTAGTAGACAAAGGCTTTAGTTAAAAGGAAGGATTTGATTACTTTGATACATATGCACTAGTAACTAAAATCTCATCCATTTGTGCCCTAGTTGCTCTAGTTGCAATCCATAAGCTTGAAATCCATTAAATGGGTTTCAAGACAGCCTTCTTGAATGGAGATCTTGAAGAAGAGATATATATGGATCAACCTGAAGGCTTTGTAGCACCTGGACAAGAACATAAAGTTTGTAGACTTGTCAAGTCATTATATGGACTGAAACAAACACCTAAATAGTGGAATGACAAATTTGATAAAATTACTTTATCTGCTAGTTTTGTTGCAAATGAATCTGATTGTTGTATTTACTGCAAAATCGTTGATGATGCCTACACTATTATGTGTTTATATATAGATAATATCTTGTTGTTTGGATCTAATTCTGAAATTATGGCTGAAACTAAATCTTTTCTTGCTAGCAATTTTGATATGAAAGATTTAGGACTTGCTGATGTAATACTTGGTATTAAATTGAGTATAACTGCTTCTGGTTATGTACTTAATCAAGCTCATTATGTTGATAAAATCTTGCATAGATTTAATAGCTTTGATTGTACTCCTGTTAATACACCTTATGATAATAGTTTACATCCTTTTGTACATAAGGGTACTCTGATGGAACAACATAGATATGCTCAAGTTGTAGGAAGCTTAATGTACCTGGCTAATTGCACTAGGCATGATATTTCTTATGCTATAAGTGGGTTGAGCAGGTACACTAACTGTCCTTATGCAGACCAATGAAGAGCTTTAGTAAGAGTGTTTAAGTACATAAAAGGTACAAATAAGTATAGTCTCCACTACACTGGTATTCCACCAATGTTAGAGGGCATACTAATGCTAATTGGATTGTATATTCAAATGAAACCAAATCTACCAGTGGGTATTTTTTTGCCTCGAAGGAGGAGCAGTTTCTTGGAAATCATCCAAGCAAACTGTGAGAGCTAGATCCACCATGGAGGATGAGTTTATTTCTTTAGATTTAGCTTTTTGTCAGGCTAAATGGATTAGAAATTTACTTATTGATCTGCCTATTGTTTCTAAACATTTTCCTCCTATTTGCATATTATGTGATAATAAAGCATTCATTGACAAACCAAAGCAATCTAAGGACAACCCGGGTAAGCACTTTATGAGATTAAGATATGAAGATGTGAGAGATCATATCACCCAAGGGGTCATATCTATAGAGTATGTGAAATCCACACTGAATATTGCAGATGTACTTACTAAGGGTCTAGCTAGAAAGCTAGTACTCAGTTTGTCAAGGGGGATGGGTCTTCTACCCATAGATTAAAAATTATAGTGGTAACCCTACCGGTCCAAAAATAGAGATCCCATGAGGATTGGTTCAAAGGGGAAACTAAGCTGTCATGTTATGCGTAAGCACATTTTGGAGTTTTACACCTTGACCCTCCCTATGGAGCTAGTGCTTTGACTTTGTCTGAGTAGAGGAAGAGATTTGCTCTGAATGGGTTCAAGGCCACTTATTGGCAGGGTATGCATTGGACAAGATACCCTTAGAGATACCTACTATTTGAGTGTAACCCGAGAGCTGGGATTTATGTGAGTTGGGCACACTCACTAGTGCTCTCATGAAACAATATTATTGCAAAGGTTGTTTAAGCGCAACTGTGATACGAACTCATTCTAGTATCCACACTATGATTGTTTGATTTAGTAAGGTCCGAATTAGGGAGCCTAGTTCAAGACATAGTTCACCAAATCTGTCCAGATTAAAGTAACTCATTCTAGGCAATGGTTCAAAGCCACAAGCTACCAATGTTGAAAAATATAGTAATGTCACATAATTTGTTATTTATTGAATTTTTGAAAAGAATTATGGAACATGTGGGGGAATATTGTATTTCGTATTCCACAATTCAAGTTTTACAACCCAATAGTTATCCCATATCATTTACTTCAGAAACCTCACAACTCCTTATAATGAGTTGTGGTCCCCTAGAGGTTAGGACCTCTCAAGGGCATGGGAATCTATGATTGATTGGCTAGCCTTGTGTATTTCTCAGAATAAAATAATAACACACACTCATGTGTGCATTCTTTCATTTGTTTATTCACTCGCCTCGCCTCTCCCCGCCCGGCCGGCCCGGTCCAGTTTGTTTCTATTCGGTTCATGTGTGCGTGGATTTATTCTTTTTAGGAAATAATTTATTTTCTTTGTTTTGTTTTTAAAAAATGGGTTTTTGTTTTCTGTGTTGCTTCGTTTCCAGTCCATTCAAAGGAGTTTAAGACATAACAATAAACCTCTCTTGACTACCCATTAATCCAGCCATTAAACATAGTGTTAATGATGAATGTTGGAGACACCAAAGGGTGTGAGCAGTTACCAAGACGCACTCCATATAATGAGGTGTACTCTCTCATTCAAGACACACAGTTCATACAGCTAATACTTGAAACACAGAGAAATTCTTCCTCTTTTTTCTTCGCCTGCAATAAGCATGTCCGTCCCAAACACCATCCCGCTTTTCTATTGTCTAAACGCCGACGAGACTTCGTGATGCCGTCTTTACTGTTTGCGACTAAGGGCTAAAGAAAAAGTTCAACACATCACTCTCTCTTGCATTGAGCAGTTGTACAAGAGTTGGGGTGGTTGAATCTTAGAGATAGACCACCGGAGATGCTCGTGCTAGGAGAGGCAGAATTTGTCTTGAAGACAATGTTTCACATGCCTTCATTTCAAGCTTTGGAGTTTACTTTCTTATACTCTTTCGTGGTTTTCTCCGAATCTATTTACTGTTATTGTTACTGCTGCATTTTTTGTGGTTAATTGCTTGTGAAATCTAATTAGCATATATGTTTTAGTATCCTAAATCTAACAATTTCAAGACTGATTCGATCATTCCTAAATAATTGTTAATTACATATATTTGTTAAATGACTATTTAAATTTTAATGGATTCGTAAACCATACTTTCACTTAATGATGTCACCTCTCTTCGCCTGAAATGCTCTTTTGGTTTGCACTTCCATTATTGGCAACAGAAAATGTGATTCAAGCTTACATCTTTTGGACTTGTCTAGGCTCCTAAATATCCTAAAGTAAATAAGATCACTATGGAGGCGGTCCCTTCATCTTCTATAGAAAGGTTAGAAAATCCTACCATTCTTTTTGTTGACTTATCTTCAGATTGGTACATGGATTCCGGTGCCACCTGCCATATTTGCTTTGACCAATCCCTTTTTGCTTCCTACCAAGCTGAATCTGGTAGAGTGATCAAGTGGGGAGATCATTCATCTACCATCCCTATTGCTAGCATTGGACTTGTTGACATAAAGCTTACTTCTGGAAACATTCTTAGACTACATGAGGTCCAACATGTTCCTACTATTCATAGAAATCTAATTAGTGAAGTTGTCTTGTAACACTCTAGTTATACCTTGTTGTGTCAAGGAAAAAGAGTTGTAATTTCTAATAATGGTTCTTATATTGGAGTTGGTTACACTTGTAATGGTCTTATTAAATTATCTTCTGTTTCATGTAATGCATCTTCTATTAATGATATATCTTCTACTATTTTAGTTACTGAAACCAGTGATGTTTTCCATGCATGTCTTGGTCATGTAAATAAAAATATAATGAAAAATATTATTCATTTAAATCTAATTCCTAAGACTCATATTGACATTATTTATAGATGCCAAGTTTGTGTGCAAGTTAAGCTTCCTAAGAAGCCATTTAAATCAGTAGTAGACCGTGAAACATCTTTGCTTGAATTAATTCATATCGATGCTTGTAACTTAAATCATGTTCTTACTCGTGATGGTATGAGATACTTTGTTATCTTTATAGATGATTTTTCTAAATACTATTCTATATTCTTGCTAAAACCTAAGGATGAACTATTAGAAAAATTCATGATCAATAAAAACCAAGTAGAGAAATAGCTAGATAAGAATATCAAGAGAGTGAGGTCTGATAAAGGTGGTGAGTACACTTCTAATGAGCTTATCAAGTTATGTGAAGACCATGGTGTTATTCTTGAAACCACTGCCCCATATAATCCTCAATATAATTGAGTAGCTGAGAGGAAGAAAAGAACTTTGATTGATATGGTCAATTCAATGCTAACAGAGTTTGGACTTAGTCATTGACTATGGGTGGAAGCCCTTCATACAGCCAACTACCTTCCTAATTGTATCCCTTTTAGACACTTTGAAAAAACACCCTATGAACTTTGTCTTAACAAGAAAACCTATTTTAAATACCTCAAAGTGTGGGGGTGTTTGGCCAAGGTTAAGATCCCTGAGAATAAGAAGAAAAAATTAGGACCTAAGACTGTTGATATTGTCTTCATAGGATATGTTGAAAACAACAATGTCAATTGGTTCCTAGTAATAAAATCTAAAATCTCAGACATTAGAGTCAACTCTATACTTGAGATTAGACATGTAGATGTTGTCTATTATGAAACCATATTTCCTCTCAAAGAAAAGGTTCCTAGATAGGTTAGTGAAGATCCTTCCTCCTCTACTCCTACTAAACCTCTTATAGTTCCACGTTCTTACAAAGTAGAACATGAACTCCTTGTAGATGAATCTCTGAGTGATCTAGGTAGGGGTAAAAGGACTAAAGTTGATAAGAACTATGGTCCCAACTTCTACACCTTCATAGTAGAAGAAGACCTGCATACATATGAGGATGCCATGAAATTCATAGACTCTAGATTTTGGAAGGAATCTGTTGATAATGAGATAGAATCAATTATGAGCAATCATACTTGGATTCTTACTGATATTTCTGCAGGATGCAAGACTATTAGATGTAAATGGGTGTTTAGGAAGAAGATGAGGGCAAATGGTTCCATTGATAAGTTTAAGGAAAGACTAGTAGCCAAAGGCTTTAGTCAAATGGATGGATTTGATTACTTTGATACATATGCACCAGTAACCAAAATCTCTTCCATTTATGACCTAGTTTATCTAGCTACGATCCATAAGCTTGAAATCCATCAAATGGATATCAAGACAACCTTCTTGAATGTATATCTTATAGAAGAGATATATATGGATCAGCCCGATGGCTTTGTAGCACCTGGATATGAGCATAAAGTTTTTAGTCTTGTCAAGTCCTTATATGGACTGAAATAAGCACCTAAATAGTGGAATTATAAATTTGATAAAAAAATTATCTTCTGGATTTGTTGTGAATGAATCTGATCGTTGTATTTATTCCAAAATCATTGACGATGCCTACATTATTATGTGTTTATATGCAAATGATATCTTGTTGTTTGGATCTAATTTCAAAGTTATTGCCGAAACTAAATCTTTTCTTGCTAGCAATTTTGATATGAAAGATTTAGGACTTGCTGATGTAATACTTGGTATTAAATTGAGTAGATATGCTTCTAGTTATGTACTTCATAAAACTTATTATGTTGATAAAATCTTGCATATATTTAATAGATTTTATTGTACTCATATTAATGCACCTTATGATGCTAGTTTACATCTTTCTGTACCTCAGGGTACTCCTGTAGATCAACATAGATATGCTCAAGTTGTAGGAAGCTTAATGTTCCTGGATAATTGTACTAGGCCTGATATTTCTTATGCTATAAGTAGGTTGAGTAGGTACACTAGCTATCCTAATGTGGACCACTGGAGAGCTTTGGTAAGAGTGTTTAAGTACCTTAAAGATACAACTAAGTATGGTCTCCACTACACTAGTTTTCCACCAATGTTAGAGTGGCATACTGATGCTAACTGGATTGCAGATTCATATGAAACCAAATCTAACAATGGGTATTTTTTTGCCTCGGAGCAGGAGCCATTTCTTGGAAATCATCCAAGAAAACTTTGACAGCTAGATCCATAATGGAGGTTGAGTTTATTGAATTATATTTAGCTTGATCTCAGGCTGAATGGCTTAGATATTTACTTATTGATCTGCCTATTGTTTCTAAACCTTTTCCTCATGTTTGCATATTGTGTTATAATAAAGAAGCCATTGACAAAGCTAAGCAATCTAAGGGAAACTCAGTTAAGTGTTTTATGAGATTAAGATATGAAGATGTTAGAGATCATATCACCCGACAGATCATATCTATAGAGTATGTCAAATATGCATTGAATATTGCAGAGCCACTTACTAAGGGTCTTGCTAGAAAGCTAGTACTCAGATCGTCGAGGGGGATGGGTCCTCTACCCATAGATTAAACATTGTAGTGGTAACCCTACCGGTCCAAAATTGGAGATCCCATGAGAATTGGTTCAAAGGGATGACTAAGTTGTCGTGTTATGCGGAAGCACACTTTGGAGTTTTACTCCTTGTCCCTCCCTATGGCGCTAGTGCTTCGACTATGTTTGAGTAGAGTAAAATCTTTGCTCTGAATAGGTTCAAGGCCACTTATTGGTAGGGTATGCACCAGATAGGATACCCTTGGATATCCGTACTATTTGAGTGTAACCCGAGAGTTGGGGTTTATGTGAGTCGGACATACTCATTAGAGATCTCATGAAACAAGATTATTGTTGATGAATCCATATTCATAATAATATTCAATCACCCTCTTTGGCCCAAATCTGCTAATTACATTCACTTTTGTCCCCTAAACATTACAAATTGCAATATTGCTTCTTGACTAGGGTTTCTGTGATTTCATGCAGATTGAGCAAGCCATGATGGAGACAGATCTTCAACTGGGACCACCATCTTGTTGCAGGCCCTCCTTCACTCAAGATGTCTCTCACCAATCATAGATCATCTGATCACCACTACATCCTTGATCAACTTCACCTCGTCCATTGATCTCAAGCACATTTCCATCCACCTTCAACAAGACCCTCTCTCTCTAACCCTAAGATCACCACCCTTGTGTACTTCACCATCACCCTCACTTCCAATCTCAACCATCCGATCACAAATCAATGCTTCCCCACTGTTTACCCTTGCAATCTCGACCTTCCTCGGTCTTGGCCCATGTGGTTTTGCACCTCCTCCATTTAGTTTGGTCCCACCTTCGCTAACGATCTCTCCACTCCTTTTCCTCTTCACGGTCTTAACCCCCCCTCCCCCTCTTAGTTTGGAAACTGATTGGAGGGCTAGCGGTCTCAAGACCACAAGGAGGAGTAGCAGTCTCAAGAGCGCATGGCCCTCCATGACCTCTGGTGTCGTCCTCATCACCAACAACATAGACCACCACAACAGATCAAGATCCCTCTCCTCTACAATCTATGGAAACCACCATCTCCACCTGCAACGCTCGCCACCATCCACGACAACACCTACGTCACCCTCCTCATCGCCATGCTCGGGATCGCAACCTACAACCTCCTCACATATCCTCTGCACCGCATCCTCACCTTGGCAATGCCAAGCATTGAATGGAGGACTACGTGATCACGATGACACTGTTGACCTCAACGCCCACGATCTGTAGTCTGCTCCTCATGTTCCCAAGATTGTGTGGAGGTTCCATGGTCTTCAAACCGTCAGCAGCCCCGAGCAGTCCTCAGACTGCTAGGACCCTACAATCGTAGTTGCATCTCCACCTACTCCTCGCGAGTTCTTCTTCTTCGACCTACAACATTCCTTGCCACCACTGTCGACCTCTATCATTAAAACCTCATGCTCCACCCTCCTTCTCGATCTCGAGCACACAACAATGCTCACCAACATCCTTCCCCAAAACTGTGAGGAGGGCAATGACTCACCTAGACCACGAGACCAGATCACGTGAAGACCACAAAGCCGCCTTCTCTCGAAACTGTGAAGACCATAAGGGTGCAAGTCCGAGAGGCCATTAAAACCACTGGGAGGTCGAGGGCCAATTAAAGCCCAAGACCGCGAGGAACCCTAGCAGTTTCCAAAACCCTGAGGTTGATGTTGAGTCTGCAAAATCACGAGAATTAGATTGGTTGGCAAGATCATAAGGGCAATGAACGTACGAGACCGTGAAGTCCCTCATAGTCTCAAGACCGTGAGGAAGGCAATTGACCACAAAACTGTTTGGATAGTGAGACTGCGAGAATGTGTGAATCAAAACCCCAAGGAAGGGATCGCGATCTCCAAACCGTAAGAGCGTCAAAACCATTTGGAACTGTAGACCATGAAGAGAGTCTCATAGTTTCCAAACCGTGAAGAGCACTCACCTTTCCAAACTGAGAATGTGTAAACGGTTTCCAAACTGTGTAAAGCAGACTGGTCCTCAATAATGTGAACAATTCTAAAGAGTCTAGACCGATCAAAACTCTACCGATGCCTATAAATAAGACCTAAAGGGTCCTGATTGGGCATTGGATCTGGGACGCCACTAGGCTGCTCATTTGCAAGATCGACCCCTGCTCCCTCCTATATACAACAACAACTCCATCACTAGGCTGCACCTAGCGTTCTCGACCCCTGGGAAAGCTCCTCCACCTCTATTTCTCCTCATCCTCCACTCCACCACCAGGTTGTGCCTAAGAAACACTCGATTCCTGGTGGAGGATGATCTCCATAGCCAAGCTGAGTGGCAAGCTTGCGCATCCGCCCAAAATCCACTCCACCTACGTATCCACAACCTGATCCTCCTACTGTGAGCAAGGAGGTCGAGATAAGAAGGAAGGTGGAGAGAGAAGGCTTGCCCTATCTTTCGTTGTGTCACTCGCTCCTCGTTCAGATCGGCTCCGACGTGGCATAGAAGATTGTATCTTCATCGAGCTGTGACTATCTTCTGCATCATGCTCATGGCAGAATCTTCCCTGTCTCTTTTTCTTTTTGTTCCTTTCATCATGAGTGAGTAGTTCCTTTTTGTCGGGGTGCGGGGACTAGCCCCGATGCCTATGCTTATATGTCTTTTCATTTTAACATTCCATGGCATGTATGTAATTTTTCAACTCATTGTTAATCATTGATGTGTGCTTGTAGATTGATCACATGCTTACATTTATCTCATTCGTTCCTATATTGCGAGAACTTCAATATGTAGGTTTGAATGTTGATTAACATGGTTGACTCCCTGACTAGAAATAGAATGGGATTCCCTGAGGTCGTAATGTGTGATCCGTGAGGGGACGAGCCATCTAGCCCACGATGACGCTTCTGTGTGCCTAAACATCCTAACGGAGGGCCGCAACTTTAGTTCGATATATGTATCTTCGGAGCCGTAAGTACGTGATCCAGATGGCGACAAGAAATCGGATGCCTAAGGGGATGCTTATGCGAACCTAAACATCCCTTTTGGAGGTTTCACATTAGTTCTATTTGGATAGTTAGATCTTTCTTGGGTGTTTTGTGTTAGGATGTGTTTGCATGCATAGCGGTGGTGAAATCCAGGACCACCCCAGTGATCCCCATCATTAATCTAGATTCAACTTTAATTCTGCTCTTTACTTTCTTACAATTAGTTTAGTTAAACTCAAATAAAAATTTGCTCTAAATATTAGTCTTACTTGAGCTAGACTAGACTAGCAATGATTCTTAAAAATGTTGTCCCTTGGGATTTGATCCTTAACTATATTGTGATAAGACTCGTCCGCTTGTGGGTGGTATTATTGCATAAGTTTTTGGTTAAAAACTCTAGGATTTCAACCCCGAGTGAATTTACTAGTGCGATAATAGACCATGTCAAATTCTAGCACCGTTGTCGGGGACAATGAAATCAGCTGGTCAAATCTAGTTCCATTAAGGCTAATCTAGGGTTTTGCCTTTTTCTTTTGATACTATTGATCATTCACTTGAATTCAGTTCCTCTCTGTCAATCTTACTTCTGAAAAGTCTTTCCATCCTAGGTACCCCCAAAGACTAGTGTATGCACCGCTCGAACAGTTCCAGCCTCTCTGCTTGGTTTGACCCTGAGATAGACAGAACCTTTCATCGTCAGAATAGGGAGAACCAAGCAAGAATGGCTCAAGAGGAGGAAATAGCCCAAAGAGTAGCTCAAGCCCTTAATGTGCAAAGAGAAAGGCTCATGCAAGAAGCCCAAGTTGTAGTTCAAGAAGAAATCCAAGTAGCAACGCAAGAAACAGAACTACAGAAGGACCTTAGGGAGTTCTCAATCGCTAAAGCTACTGACATTCATCACCCAGTGCAACCTCCTCCCATCAACGCTCCAAACTTTGAGATCTGAGCACATTGGATCACCTTGCTTCAAAACATCCCATTCTATGGTAAGCAAGTAGAAGATAGTTAGGAACATCTTCTGAGGTTTATTGATTTATGTGCTATGACAAAGAAAAATGGAGTATCCGATGATGCCATCCGACTCCATTTATTCAAATACTCTCTTGCTATTAGAGCTATAAGTTAGTACAATTCCTTACAATGTGAACCCATCACCATTTGGGAACAACTTCAAAATGTCTTTCTGGAAAAATTCTACCCTCCTCTCACCTATGAAATTAGGGGTCGAATAACAATATTCACTTAGGTCCCTGGAGAATTCCATGCTGAAGCATGGGAAAGACACAAAGAGCTTCTACTTAAGTGTCCACACCATGGCATTCCTAAGAATCAACTCATCGAGATCTTCTATAGGGGTGTGGATGACGACATCAAGAGGTTCTTAGACTCCTCATCTAGAGGAAACTTCATGTGTCAGAGTTATGATAGCGCATGGAAGGTTGTCACCCTTGGAGCTGAAAATCAAGCTAATTGGGGTAGATCTGTAGGTAAAGGAGTGTTGAAGGTAGCTATGGCTGAAGTTATTCCTGAGTACTAGTCTATCGCTGAATCCCACAAACCCTTAGTTGCCAAACAAGACTATCTTGAATCGTCTCTTGCTGCCTATAAAAGAAGACACTCACCCCCTCAACAACAAGAACAGATCAAGTCAGTTTCACTGTTCTGTGAAGCATGTAAAGGAATTTATCACTCTACTTTATCCTGCAATGTTCTCTATGATGTTGTCCTAAGCAAAGTCAATAGACAAGGAGATAATGGCCAGATGGAAAGTTTGAATGTTGTCAACACTATCCCTGGTCAAGGATACTATAACCCGAATCAGAATAGGAACCATCCTAGTTTTCAGTATGCAGATTGGAACACAACCACATCAATTTTGGGAGTGGTAAACTCACATCAATTTGGTTCAAACAACCAACAATAGAATTTTGGGAAATAAGGGAACTTTAGGAGTAACTTCCAGAACAGGAACTACAACAATTACCAAAACAACTGTAACACCTCATCCTCAACAAAACACGATTACATGCAAACCAACGGATTATCGAAAAACACGGAAAATTAAAAGCGATTTACAACAAGCACCACAACATGTAACACATAATATATGAGCCAACACTTTGCATTTCATAGCATGTTTCCAAGGTGCTACAACAAAATTTCCCATTATCTCATTACATGAAATAACTGTGTGCCAGGATGCTTTACATTAAGATGCATACCGAAAACCATACATCGATCATTGTACAAGAAATATCGAAAAGCTCTCCCAAAGACCTGAGTGTACAGGGATGACACGTAGGACTCTACTGCTAGACACTATCTATCCCACCAGGTACAATACCTCTGCATAACATTCGTAGCCACATGATCTTCATCTCGCCAGGCACGTCCACCTAAAAAGGGTTATTAACTAGCGGGGTGAGACACACAGTCCCATTGAGAAACATAACCCTCTACCAATTTTATTATGATTACTGATAACTAATATGAGAGGATTATAAGAGCAATATAATAAACAGAGCTTACTTTCTTACAATCTTACCAAAGCATTTGGAGGCATATAACTAGGCATTCAGTATGGAACATGATTGACAAGATAAACTTGATACAATCTTATCACATGATATAAGGAATAGATGATAAACTGCAAGTGTAAAACCAGAGCAATTATACAAACAAGGCCTCAACCAATGTTTCGTATTTCCCTAAGCAAAGATACTATACGGCTTGCTTACAAATTATTAAGCCATGAGGAAGTGAGTCATACCGCTCAAATCCAACCTTCGGTTGTGAAACCCAAGCTGGTGCCATACAAGGTCAATGGAAGAGCCAGACTCCATGACCTCCCACCTCGTGGTCAGTGCATGAATACAACACAAGCAGGACCGCAGTCTCATGCTTAAGTGGCCTCAGCCACAGGGTCAGGCTACCCTCTGCCTAGCCCGTCTTGGTACAGGTATCGACGCTAGTGAAACTTAGCCACGGGCCTGTTCACCGTGCTCTAAGCCATGAACACAATCATGCTCCCATATCACACATCCTGAGCCATGGGCCTGTTTACCATGCTCTTATCGTATTTGAGCTACAGGCCTAAATCCACACTCTAGAGTCTACAACCGAAGTTGCACTCTTACCTCCTCACTTTAGGCTAGGAGAAACCTCGCATATTCAACAATATGCGCTCTGGGTTAACCTGCAGGAGAACCCGTTTCACCATCACCAACTCCTGACGATGATGGATCTATGGCCAGGGCAACTACATGAGAAATTCAGCTGTAATTAGTTAATGTATTTTAAGTAGATTGTTGGGGCAATCAAGTTGTATTAAGCGACCATATATAAAACATGAACAACATTAGATTCATTACATTGGTATTATATTGCTACTACTATTTCCATTGCCCTCAATAATCATCACATTGCCATGGGATATAAATCCCTCACATCATCTCATAGTGCTACTGCCTCTCAAGTCTTCATCATTTCATATCATCATGGGATATCAATCCCTGAGTTCCTCACATTACACCAGTGCCTCTCAAGGCATCATCAACATCATTGGGGAATATCAATCCCTCATGTCATTACTAGAGGGTCACACCTCAACATGCATTTCTCATCATATTGATGATGTATGTTATCTCATCAATAAGACATATCATTATTACTTAGAAATTGCCATTTACACTAAAACTAGAACAAAAAGCATAAACATCAACCGACCAAGCTCAAACTTGAAACATAGGTCTTCCACAAGGTGACCCATAGCATCATTCTCTTTCTAATGATTCAATAGAACTAAAGGCATGCTTTACATGTGACATATTGCAATATAACCCCTAACTTTGGGTAAATTGCACTTTGGTCCAAAACAAGCAAACATTGCTCAAACAACATCCAAACAGGACCAAACTAGAAACATGAGATTGTCACATGATGACAAAACATCTAGAGAGATTATATTAAGGTTATAAGCACCTTTCATAAGAAAAGAAAAGAGGGTTATCCCAAAACCTAGGTCAGGGTCCTTACAAGTCATAAACCCCTAACAAGGATTTTGTCCCCGAAATCCCAAGCGATAAGAAGGCATGTGTTACTTGTGCATCACATCAAACAACTACGCAAAGCTCCTAGGTGTCACAGATCTGAGACCAACATACTTGCTCTTTTCCTAGAGCCACTCAGAGTTTCCTTGTACTGGTCATAGACTCAACTCTCAGCTCATCATCCTTTGCCTGGTAACACTCTTAGATACTGGAACATTATATGCAACTCGTATTACTCAGGTATCAGTTCCTTCTACTGATGTATCATATTCCTCGTTATGTTTCCACTGCGCTACTCTGATCTCACAGGCTTGGAACTTTTAAGCTCTGCATAACTTGTATCACTGTCCTTCTACTATATATGTTTCAATTGTTCTTTCTCTTTTCACAAAGGATGTCTCTACCTAGGGGAATCTTTCTCAGAAGAGGTTATCACAAGATAGTTACTCTATGAAACACCTGTATGCCCATGATAGGGCTCAACTAGATGAACTTTACCAAGATGACCCTACAACACTTCCTTTCCTTGGGTGCATACCTTCTGATGCCATGTTTATGCAGAGCATAAACCCCTAACATAAGATAGCCACACTATAGGCACTTAGTCAGATCAAACCAAAGCCAACCTTTCCATCTGAGAAAACTTCACACCTTTCCAGAGATATCCATTCCCAGGGTTATAATGATCCTTGACATGTCATAGAGAAAGGGATTCATCTGACTATCACATCCAAGAAAGGAAAGGATACAGAGAGGAGTATACTTCATCCTACACAACCAGGCCATCAACAAGGCACTCGACAACATACTATCTCTCTTCTAACTAATAGGAAGGAAACATATTCCAAACGTACAACCAATGCTCAAAGGAGGGTACATCCCGAACTGGATTAACTAGAGCAGATAAGAGGCAAAAGCAGAATGGAGTGACTCCATTCAACCTATCACCACACACTGGTCATTCTACCGTTTCTGGTCAGCTCATGCCACAAGATCTAATTGTCGCATGTTTCCATCTGCAGTCTTATAAAACCATCTAGTCCTCACTTACTTATCCTTATCAACATTCCTCTGTGATTTCGAACTGCTACTTCGAGGGTCACCACATAGATCCAGACTTCCAAAACAAGCTTCCAACTGGTAGGTACAAGGTCAAGGATGATCTAGCAGGACGGTTCACCTTCATACCTCCACAATCTAGGCATCTTGATTCTCAACCCCTTCTCAGATGGCATGCCAAAAGGATCCTACTATCATCATCCATCACAGACATCCCCATCTTGGAAACTAAAGTCCAAGATCAACAGATACTTTTCTAAGTATCCAAACAGCGATCACTTCCAAGGCACATATATCAAGTGACACAAGGTCCACTTGACTGCCACTCCCTCGAAAGGAAGGAACAAACTCCTCCCATCACCCCATCAACACCTATGGTTTCATATCAAAGGGGAGGGTATTATCACTTTCTTTGACCCTTACATGAGTTTCCAACCGTTTATACTTCGTTACACCTTTTTCCATCTGGTTTTTATCTTGTATCTTCTTGGGTTCCTTGCACTCGGCACAAGAAACATCAATACCATTACATGTCATTATTCTTCTTCTCTTTTTACCATTTCATCATAATCATGATTAGTTCCTGATTATATTAGATTTTTGTTTTCTCTTTGTGGAAAAGATCATTATTCTTCACATATTCTTTATTGAACAAGGATTATCTCCCTTGTTCTCTTTTTCTTATCATGAATTTGCACTTTATTCTTTCACATTTTTACTTACGTTCATTGGTTGGTCTGAGATTATCTCAAGTTCCATCTTTTTTAGTCACCACTTATTCTTCTCTTTCTTCTAACTTTATCTTTGCTTTCAGGTACTTTCTTCATCTTGTGTAAGTTCTATGCTTTAACTTACATTATTATCACCGGTTAATCTGTCTTTTATCATATATACCTCTTGAGATTACAGTTTCATGAAATTATCTCATCATATTCTTAATTTTGTTATGCTCTTTAGATTTCTCCAGAATGACTACTTGATCAGATTAATCAAGGAGGAAGCAATCTAATGCTCCATACTTACCTTTGTCTTCAATATTTGAATACCTAGCCAGGGCATCAAGTATTGATATTAGGTAGTATGTACCATATATTATGTCACGGTCCGACCTTAGACACCATCCTAATCCTAGTCCTAGTGTCCCTGTAGACTCGGCGAACCTAGAGCTCTGATACCAACACTGTAACACCTCATCCTCAACAAAACACGATTATATGCAAACCAGCGGATTACCGAAAAACGCGGGAAATTAAAACCGATTTACAACAAGCACCACAAGATGTAACATATAATATCTGAGCCAACACTTTGCATTTCATAGCATGTTTCCAAGGTGCTACAACAAAGTTTCCCATTATCTCGTTACATGAAATAACTGTTTGCTAGGATGCTTTACATCAAGATGCATACTGAAAACCATACATCGATCATTGTACAAGAAACATCGAAAAGCTCTCCCGAAGACCTGAGTGTACAGGGACGACACATAGGACTCTACTGCTAGACACTATCTATCCCACCAGGTACGGTACCTCTGCATAACATCCGTAGCCACATGATCTTCATCTCTCCAGGCACGTCCACCTAAAAAGGGTTATTAACCAGCGGGGTGAGACACACAGTCCCAACGAGAAACATAACCCTCTACCAGCTTTATTATGATTACAGATAACTAATACAAGAGGATTATAAGAGTAGTATACTAAACAGAGCTAACTTTATTACAATCTTACCAAAACATTTGGAGGCATATAACCAGGCATTCAGTATGGAACATGATTGACACGATAAACTTGATACGATCTTATCACATGATATAAGGAATATATGATAAACTGCAAGTGTAAAACCAGAGCAACTATATAAACAAGGCCTCAACCAATGTTTCGTATTTGCCCTAAGCAAAGATACTATACAGCTTGCTTACAAATTATTAAGCCCTGAGGAAGTGAGCCGTACCGCTCAAATCCAACCTTCGGTTGTGAAACCCAAGCCGGTGCCATACAAGGTCAATGGAAGAGCTGGACTCCATGACCTCCCACCTCGTGGTCAGTGCACAAGTACAACACAAGCAGGACCGCAGTCTCATGCTTAAGTGGCCTCAGCCACAGGGTCAGGCTACCCTCTGCCAATCCCACCTTGGTACAAGTATCAGCGCTAGTGAAACTGAGCCACGGGCCTGTTCACCATGTTATGAACCATGAACACATTCATGCTCCCATATCACACATCCTGAGCCATGTGCCTGTTCACCATGCTCTTATCGTATTTGAGCTACGGGCCTGAATCCACACTCTGGAGTCTAAAACCGAAGTTGCACTCTTACCTCCTCACTTTAGGCTAGGAGAAACCTCACATATTCAACAATATTCGCTCCGGGTTAACCCGCAGGAGAACCCGTTTCACCATCACCAACTCCTGACGATGATGGATCTATGGCCAGGGCAACTACATGAGAAATTCATCTGTAATTAGTTAATGTATTTTAAGTAGATTGTTTGGGCAATCAAGTTGTATTAAGAAACCATATATAAAAAATGAACAACATTAGATTCATTACATTGGTATTATATTTCTACTACTATTTCCATTGCCCTCAATAATCATCACATTGCCATGGGATATATATCCCTCACATCATCTCATAGTGCTACTGCCTCTCAAGGCTTCATCATTTCATATCATCATGGGATATCAATCTCTGAGTTCCTCACATTACACCAGTGCCTCTCAAGGAATCATCAACATCATTTGGGAATATCAATCCCTCATGTCATTACTAGAGGGTCACACCTCAACATGCATTTCTCATCATACTGACGATGTATGTTATCTCATCAACAAGACATATCATTATTACTTAGATATTGCACATATATCAAGTGTTGTACAGAGCACGTAATCATATAATCACCATAGCTCTTACTTGGCTATGAATTCAATACAGCTGCATGGTTAGCTTGCATAAGAAAGAGATAACTGGATCACCAAACATAGAACATAGATCCTTTAGAGAACATATTATGATTATCATGCTATCAAGGATTTAGGTGTACAGGATTGGAACAACATACATGTACATAGCTGTGTCTGTAGTTAATTTAGATTATTGTTATCAAGCTGTGAGCATCCATCATGCCCCATATCTCATGAACATGTAATTGTTTATCATGTCATCAAGATTAAGGTTTATAACATTGGAATATTCTTCCATCATTATGAACATATGCAGATTAATGTCATAACCGATGTATAAATCAATACATACTACTGTTACCACATCATTGGTATCCCATCATACCCTATATCCCAAATCATATGAGCATCATCCCTAAGGATTAACTTTAAGGATCATACACCATGATTCACCATCCAACTTTATCAGAGATTCATCTATCATTAACCATAGGTAACCACTATACAAGGGTTCACAACCTATCTTCTTATTTCATTATTAACATAGGTGCAGGGTTCAAGGTGATTAAACCATATCACACGTATCATTGTTATATATGCATTTCAGGTTACAAGAACCCTCACCAAAGCTTCTACAACTCTCACTATAGGTATGACGGGTAGCGCCATCCCTCACTAAAAGAGGTATCAGATAGAGTATCAACCCTCATCCAAAGTTGTCGGCCTCAAGCATGACATGCGGCCATGCATCAAGGGGATAACGGCCAGACTTAGACCTAATGGTGTGTCATGCAGTCATAGACCAAGAGTATATCGTGCAACCGAGTGTAACAAAATCACAACCAGCCTTAACGGCCAAGACCCTATCGCCCATTAGGGTTAGGGTTCCATGTCGGGCAACTTATCATCACCATATCGTCTGAAGCCATAACGCTTAAGATCACGGTACACAAGGTCAAACCATAACACCCAACAAGCATACAACTGATGTCTCTCAAACAACATCATGGCACCTGAGGTAGCCTATCATCCAACTAGGTTAAGCTCAACTGTATCGGCCAAACCTCAACCCTAGGGCCATCCAAGCTATCAAGTATGAATACATGTTGGGTAGTCATCCAAGAGAGAGACCATGTGTCGGGCAAGGCATATCGGCCAAGGTGACATATCTCCTTGTGGGGTATCAGACACACACTCAGCCCTAACGTCACCCAAACCATACACACCTACACACTTATAAAGTTCTAGGGTTGATGATATCGGGCAGCATATTAAGGGATCGCCCATATCACCCATACTCATATCCTTGTCGCTCATGGAGTACCATATCGGGCACCTAGCATATCGCCCAAGGAATCCTCACAACAAGAGCACCCTTATCTCTCATCTTAGGGTTAGGGAAACTCTATCAATCCAGCTCCATATCGTCCATAGGCATCATGTCGGGAAACTCACTTAGAGAGTGTCGTGCAAGCACAAACCTCATGCCCGACACAAAGGCCCCTCAACCATGCTCATATTGGTCAGGGAGGTAGACATGGTATCGCCCACCTAGGGTTTCATCATTCTAGGCTCAATACTTATCCATATCGCCCAACAAGTACTACCATGGTAAGGAGTCATATCAGACAACATAACGTTCAAGGAAAACCCTAGATGAGGGGGTATCATTTAGGGCACCAAAAGGGTGTGTCGTGCAGGAGTACAAGGACCACACCAAGTTGGTCATCATCACATTAAGACCATGTCGTGCAATAAGGGTAGATCATTTATGTCACCCAGGACAACCCTATCGCCCAAACTAGGGTTGAAGCCCCATATCGTCCAAGACTCTAGAGTTAGGGTTTTACGTCGGCCAACCACCATCATCTTGGGTAGAGGTACATATCGGTCACAAGGTCACTAAAGAGTTCACCTATCATATCACCCAAGGCTCAACTCTAGAAGAGGGTATCGGGAAACACACTCAAAGGGTCATCATGGAAACATATATCGGCCAAGTGCCCATCCAAGGGTCTAGCAACCATGTCATTCAAAGCTTGTCTCTAGGGTGGATAGGGGATATCATGCATTAAGGTACAACTATTACCAACTCATCATATCGTCCATATGTCTAGGTCATAGGCTAACCTTTCAAGTCCAAAGCAGAGAAAGGGGTGTTGCCATAACCATCGACCAAAGCATAGGCTATAGAACAAAGTACTGTATCGGGTAAAGACCCATATCAGGCAACCTAGTTGTATCAGCCAAAGACTCATATCGTGCAAGTCATCTTCAACCTCTAGCCACCCATTAACATCTTGCACAAGGAAAAACAAGCTAAAGGAAATAATAGAACGTAGCAATCCCATTAGATAAGATTCCAAGTTCCATATATATCTATCATGGAGAAAAGGTAACAATTTCAGTACAAGAACCATCATATACATATATGGAGAGTGTGCATAATAGAGATGGTTAAGAGTTATGTAACCCACCTTAAGAGGATCTCCATGAAAGGCATAAAACTCCATGATCCAAGAAGCAAACATAAGTTCTCTTCCAAGAACAACACCCATCCAAAGCTCCAAACCTTCCTTCGGCACCATCATCACCACCTCAAGAAACAAAGGAAGAAGAAGAAGAAGAAACCATGGTTATGTATAGCTCAAGAAGAAGAAAGGAGGGAAGATGACCACATCCTTGCTTACTCTTATCAAGGGCCTATCCATGGCTGAGAGGGAAAGAGGAATGTGAATAAGTGAGCACAAGGAAAAACTAGCAAAGAAGCATGACTCACCAAGGTCGGATCTTGAGCAAGGAGTTTCCATGGCCAAGGAGCTCGCCCCTCCATGCTCCATGGGAGTCTTCCTTAGCTCCCAAGCTCCCATGCTCGTCACATACAGGTAGGGGAAGGAAGGTGGCCGAAAAATATTGCTTGGATATGGAGTAAGGGAGTTATATACACCACAGAAGAGAGAGGTAGCAAGGGAGAGGTGTCATAACCACATAAACCAAGGTGCCACTTGCTCTAGCTCATAACGCCACTTGTTGCCACTCTAGAAGCTCATGCATGGCCTGGTGATACACTCTAGGAAGTGTATCGTGCAGCTGGGAAGCTGCCATGTCCGACACACCCCTGTTGGGCGACACACCTTCATGTCCTAGCCGATACACTAAAGGACAAGGTGGCCTATGTGACACATATGTGATATAAAGACCATATAAGGATGTCATTCCTCATCTATCAACCAAAAATGGCACCCCATCATCCATACTCATTATAGATGATGTCACACACAAGAAAGAAGACTCTAGAGCTGATAAATTGCACATTGACCCCTCCACTTTGGGTAAATTGCAATTTACACTAAAACTAGCACAAAAAGCATAAACATCAACCAACCAAGCTCAAACTTGAAACATAGGCCTTCCACAAGGTGCATCACAACATCATTCTCTATCTAATGATGCAAGAGAACTAAAGTCATGCTTTACATGTGACATATTGCAATATAACCCCTAATTTTTGGTAAATTGCACTTTGGTCCAAAAGAAGCAAACATTGCTCAAACAACATCCAAACAGGACCAAACTGGAAGCATGAGCTTGTCACATGATGACAAAACATCTAGAGAGATTAGATTCAGGTTCTAAGCACCTTTCATAAGTAAAGAAAAGAGGGTTAGCCCAAAACCTGGGTCAGGGTCCTTACAACAACCCTCAGTTCCAAGACCCCAATCAAGTCCCTTACCAGAATCAAAAATAAGGGCAACAAGCTAGACCCATCTCTCCTGACGATAAATTGTCGGCCATTGAGAAGATGTTACAGTCGCAACAAACATTGATAGCTAACTAGTAAGAACACCAAAAGGCCATTGAATCTGAACTAGCTCAACTTGCAGCTAGCCTCAAGCCACCATCTCGAGCTTTAGCTAGGTAACCAGAAGACAATCTGAGGCACATGGAACAACTTAAAGCTGTAACAACTCGTTCAGGCTTTATCTTACTAGAACCCACGACTCCTGTCACCATGACAAATGTCCAAGGTCCTGAGCATAGTGCAGGTGCCACTCAGAATGATAAGACCGACAAGGAAAGTTCTGAGGAACCTATTGTTGTTGATGCAGAAGACTCACCTGAGCCAGTTGTTCCAGTGTACAAACATCGTGTGTTGTTTCCAAATTGACTGAATTTTACCCAGCTCGATACTAGGTTTAACAAATTCAAGGAAATCATGAAAAAGTTGTATGTCAATATCCCACTCTTAGATGCCATGGCTGAGATGCCCCAATGGTCAAAGTTCTTCAAAATCCTGCTCAGTTGGAAGTATAAAACTAAAGAGCATCAGATAGTGAAACTGGCAAGAACACCATCTGATTTAGTGATGGATAGGATACCACACAAGCATAAGGATCCTGGATCTTTTGGAATTACCTACTCGATAAGCGATTCAATCAACCGACCAGGTCTAGCTGATCTTGGAGCTAGCATTTCTATCATTCCTCTTAGCCTATCCAACAAACTGGGCTTCACCAACTTCTTACCCACTACAATGTCCATTGAACTTGCTGACTCCTCAATGATCAAGCCAGTTGGTATCATAGAGGATATCCCCGTAAGGCTTGGGGATCTATATGTCCCGTGTGATTTCGTAGTTATGGACATCAAGGAGACACCATGCTACCCCCTCATTTTTGGAAGACCTATACTCTCAACTACTAGATCTCTAATTTATGTTGAAGCTGGAGTCTTGACCTTAAGGGTGGGAAACTAATCTTTTGATTTCAATGCATCTAAAAGTGCTAAGGAGCGTACTGAATAAGAAGAAGTGTATTTTGTTGACTATGTTAATCAATTCACTCAAATGCAGCAATAATTCCTTACCTCAAAATCCGATATTCCCTCAGAAAAGGACCATAATGAAAAGGAGACCGAGAGTGAACCAGTCTATGTAGAGACAAAAGAAATGTTGTCAACTATCGAGGAGACACCTCTCAACCATGTTGATACACACATCGAACCTTCTTCAGTTGTCCATGAACCTCCTCATCTAGAAACAACCATCCTCTGGAATGCACTAGTAGCCCAACAGACAGAGACTACTGATTTCATCTTCCATCCACAACAATATTTGAATTGTAGTTTCTACTGAGAACATCCCCCACATCCATATCTGATTGACATCAATGACCAGCATTGTCACACCCCGATCTCACATTAACCTCAAAATCACGAGATTAGGGCGCGACGGAGGGATTATACGCAAGCCAAACCATTCATAACTTTTTAAGAACATTAAGAAGGCATTAAAAGGTAATCTGATTTTTGCTGTAAAATAAAACTCAATAAACTGCGGAAGCATTTTGATTAAGCTGACTAGCAATATAAACAGAGTCTACAACATATTACATTGTTCGACATAAAATAAAGCATAACGGTTAATTTACATCTTTATACACATTCTCTCTCACCCACACCTTGTCCCAAAGATCGAGGGGAAAGGACTAAGAGACCTCTAACTACTAACTACGTATACCTTCTACAGACTAAGCGTTAGGATGAAAGGATCCTTCAGATTCCTGCTGCTGATGATGACCTGAAAATGTTTTGAGTAGAGGTATGAGCCTACTCGCTCAGTGCATAGCCTTTCATTTAGCTATCACTAAACAACTCATCAGGTTTATAAAATTGAAATAAACATAAATACAGTACAAGCAGGGCAGTTCTAATGACATAGCAGATAGCAGAATATAATCACATTTCTATGCAACAACATATAATTTAAACCAAGAAACAGATATAATGAATTGGCATAAAAGTTCGGATATATTAATTTACTGTGATTCTATATGATTACATATTATATTATTATGCCCCAAACATATGCAGCACACTCTACATATGAAGATCTGTAGCGAACTACGATCCCACCGTACAAGACTTAGCGACACACCCGGGAAACGCTAAGTCTGACTGTCCGTCCTGGTCTGCACAGGACTCTCAGGCGCACAAGGGCCTCAGGCGCACAAGGGCCTGTCTGCACTAACTCTGAGTGCTCTAGACTCCTCCCGCAACCTGTAGTGCACAGTCAGAGGGTCTGGGTTACCACCATGACACACACACAGATTATTGTTGAATAACCCCTATTTACTCCAGTGCCACCGTGACACACGCACGGATTATTGTTGAACACTGTCTCTCTGCCCTCGTGCCACCGTGAAACACGCACAGATTATTGTTGAACACGAGCCACCGACCATCTAGGCACAAGGCTAGATCGATCGTTTCACCCCAAAGGTACAGATCGTGCAATGGGGTTCTACGGTGTTGGGGCACCTAAGTCTATTAACTGATTAACATATAACCATTTAAACAAGAATATCATATTTCATGCTCATTTCAAGTTTTCAATGAATCAATCATACTCTATTATACGTACTACACTGTTTAAGAGTCATACCAACTGATACTGAAGCAAATAAGCATTTAAATTGAGTTAAATAATGATTTCTGAATTAACTGCCACTCACTGTACTGAAACTCGGCCGACCAATCTGGGAACTCGGCCGATTGGCTGGAAACTCAGCCGATCCGCCTACAACTCGGCCGATCAGAACCCTTCTCGATAACCTATAAAGAAAACTCGGTCGAATCACTCCCAATTCGGCCAATCAAAACACTGATCGATATACTTAATAAAGAAACTCGGCGGATCACTGTATAACTCGGCCGATTGATAACTGACCTAGCTGTAAATCTAACTGAGCTTCAATCAAATGCTAAATCGAACTAATGGCCAAGGATTTGTATCCTAACCTTATAGTCGAGCTCGAGAGCAGCTTTTACTGCTGCAAGGCATGTCCTAGGCGACCTAGCTGGCTGCTGCTGTAGTAGCTGGCTGGCTGCAAATCGGCCGCTTGGCCATGAAGCTCAGGTGCAGGCTACGGAGGGAGGAGATGGAAGGTGGGCGGAGACAAGGTGGCCGGGCTCGAGGTGATCGTTTCTAGAATGTTGGCTGCACCCAGGAGGGCTCCCAACCGCTGGCCCTAGCTCCGGCCATAGCTGTGGCTGCTGCTCTGTGCAGCAGGTCGGACGCCCAGCTAGCTGAGGTGCTGCGCGTGCACCTAGGGAGAGGAAGAAGAGAAGAAGAGGAGTGGGCGGAGGTCAGCTACTGGTCGGAGTTGAGGGAGCCCCAAAATCGCCCGCCTCAAATCGCCCTCTGCTGCTGCTCTATCGGGATGGTTGGGCACCGCTTGCGGTGTCCTGTTCTATTGAGTATCGGCTGAGAAGGAAGAAGATAAGGGAAAGAAAGCAACCGGCCCACTAAAAAGAATAATTGGAAAAATAGCAACTTAAACCCTAGATACTGAAATGGTCACAGCTTACGCCTCGTAGGTCCGATTTGGACGATTCTTCTTGCAACATTTCAAGCATGGGATTCTCTATAACCTCAAAGCACAAAACATGCTAAATGGATTGTTTCACTGGATCAAAGCTCTAATTGCAACTTGTGTACTTACTTCAACTTAATTAACTTAATTATTAACACTGTAATTATCATTAATTGCCTCAGGTGATTAAATCTTGACTATTGATTCACATGTTGTCTTATCTTAAATTTTCCATGATGTTTAACAAAGTGCTTAGCACTAATCAAAGTGTTTCACGTAATTCGAGGTATTTATTGACTAACCCTGATATGGGTCGTAACAATCTCCTTCCCTTATAAGAATTTTGTCCCGAAATTCCTAAAAGAGAAAAGAAAACTTGTTACGCATATCTATCCCAAAACTCCCATGTGGCTTCCTCTTGGTTGTGGTTTCTCCACAAAACCTTCTCTAAGGGTATCTCACGATTTTGAGTTTCTTGATCCTCTGATCAACTATCTGCATTGGTCTTTCAACCTAGGACACATCTGATCTGATTCCAGATCAAACCACAAAACATTGTCTTTGTAGAACTGTTATAACAATATCTCAATTTATGGTAATTACCGAGAACTTATTATACTATACATGCAGACAAACTAAAAATTCTTAATTAAACAGAATGCATGTCAATCTGGTACTAAAATGAAATAATGCAATTAACTGTTAAACATCACTACATCTCATACTGAGAATTAATATCAAAATACTTGATTCATCGTACACCCTATCCTTAGGGTTTCATTTGCCTTATTCATTCATCACATGCCAACACCCTATTCTTAGGGTTATCTCATTCACTTGTCACATGGCAACACCCTATTCTTAGGGTTTCCGTTATCTCATCTGTTTGGTTGCAATTCAAATCACAATACGGTATCATTCTAGAACTAGCAGAGCAGTATATTCAAAATCATTGTAATTACTGAGTAATCTTTATATCATGCATGCAGGCAGATTTCAAATTCATAAGTATCCCAAACTCAAATCAATTTTGGCACATTCATATTGAATTCATGTAATTGAACATCTTATTACACCAATAAGAGTAATTTACTTCACCTATAAGAAACCATCTGTAATATTTATCAATTATCTGAAATTTCTCAAAGAACGTGTACATTAACCCAAATCTTGGTTTGTGCATCACATAACTCAATTAAGAGTTCTTTTTGTATCATAACACAAATATTTAAAAGTACTTGAGAATTCTAATAATACCTCAGAGAAATGTGCCAATTCATGTAAATGTTAGGTCACACACATTTACATAACAGGAAGCATGCAACTAGTTTTATTTGCATATTTTAATGCTATCGTACTTTCTTGAAATTATGCACCTGATGATTTACCAATTCTGTATTGTCTGGGTTTATACTCAAACCGTACCATTATCAGTTGTGTATTTATAACTCAACATTCACACTAAGCAAACTCTATAAGACTTAAATGTTCTTCCCAACTTCCACTGAGATGCATAACACATGCTCTCAGCATGTCCTCAAGCGTCTGAATGGTTCTCTCAGACTGACCATCCGTATGCGGGTAAAAAGGTTGTACTGAATCTTATCTTTGTGCCTGAAGCACGATGCAATTGTTTCCACAACCTAGATGTGAACTTAGAATCTCAATATGATATGATTGAAACTGGATTACCAGACAATCTAACTATTTCATTCGCGTATATCTTGGTCAAGTTTTGAGACATCAAAGGTTGACTTAATATGAAGAAAGTAAGCAGACTAAATTAGTCTATCCACAATCATTCATATCAAATCATAACCTCTAGGTGTCTTGGGCAACCCTATCACAAAATCCATTGTGATATGTTCCCATTCCCATTCAGGCATAGAAAAAAGATTACAAGGTAGCTGTAGATTTCTAGGGTTCAGTCTTAACCTACTGGCACACACTACTTCTAACCACGTACTCAGCTACATCCTTCTGCATATCTGACCGTCCATTTCAACTTCTTGAGATTCATATACATCTTAGTGTTTCCTGAAAGCATAGCATACATCAATACATACACTTCCATAAGAATCTTTTCTTTCAATTCACTATCTCAAGGTACACACAACATGTCATGCTAATACAACACCTTATCATCTAAAAACTTAAACTCTAGTCTCTTTTCCTCCTATCATGTCATGCATGGTCTGGTTTAACTCACTATCACCCTATTGTAGTTCCTGAATCTGATCATAAGAAGTAGGCTTGAACCTGCATCTGTACAATCAAACCACTTTGTGTTGTCACCCCTAAGTCTAAGTTCAACTTCCACATTTCTACTAACAGGTCTCTATTGAAACCTGTCATAGAGCATGCATTAGTTGTTGAACTTGACTTTCTGCTGAAAGCATCAGCCACCATATTCTCCTTACCAGGGTGATAATCTATTGTCACATCATAAAGATAGTGACACCATGTCTTAAAAACATGAACTACATCAACTATCTGCAGATCATATATCGGGTAATACTCCGATTTCTATGCTACTTTCTTATAGTTACATTTTAGGTTTATGTTTACTCTTTTCTCTAAGTCATTTCATGTTGTTCATGTACCGTTCAGATTAACTATCTTAAAACTCTAGATTACTATCACTACCCGCTTACTTTACATAGATCAAATCTCAAGGTCTTATTTTACAGAGATACTAGTATTCAAGGTTAAATCACTAGCGACATCCCTTGAACTACTTCAACTCTAATCATTCTAGGGTTTGATCCTTATCAATAACATAGCGTTATTGTGTGCGGGTGTGATCGATCATAAAGATCAATTTGAGATGCTTGGGTCAATTGCATATTAACTCAACACTCAACTTTAATTATATTGGCTGAAAATTCAGTTTTCACAATAGTTTCTGTAATTCGTTTATTAAATAGCTAACAGAAAGTCCAAAATTTCTGGAATTTTTATATGTTATACCTAATGAAGTTTCAGACTTCCAGTAAAAATTTGAGATCATTTCTAATTACCAATAAATAATTAAAAATCAAACAGTGCGCTGCTATATAGCAGTCTGCAGCAGATTCGGTCGAGTTGCAAACTCGACCGACACCCTTACTGTAGAGATCAAAAGTCATCCAAAAATTACGCCAATTTAACAGAGTGTCTAAAATTGTGTTTTTCAAACACATTTAAAATTTGAGATCAATTGGATATACAAATAAAAAGATAAAATTCAATTACCACACTTCTATATCAATCTGAAAATGTGATCGGTCGAGTTTGAAACTCGGCCGATGAACAGGTCAGAACATTCTTTAAAAAAATTCTGATATTTTCCAATGTTGTTCACATTTTATATATCCAAATTATATCCCAATTTTAGCCAAATCAGAGTTACACATAAAATACTAAAAATCATTTAGTGAGACATTCTATTTATCAAATTCTGTATTCATATGTCATTAAAACCCTAATTTGGGCCAATTAGGGTCTATGCTTCTCAAACCCTAATTCTCAAGACAAAAGAACACTTAGACTTATTATAATAATTAAAACATCCTAGTGTATATACATTCTTACTATGTTACGGGTCTAATTCAACCAGAGTCTATTCTTATTTTACTGTTAATAGGAGTCATTAGATCCCAGTAACGCATCCTGCCAGCCGGACCAGGCCGAACCTGTAGTCCTGAAGCCAAGAGCTACTCGAGATTAATCAACCCCTATTAATCTTAAACATTTGGAAAGAATATCCACTTAGGGCAAACTCATTTATACATAATTTCGGGTCTACATTAATACAAAGAAAACAAACATTAAACAATTCACTTCATGACACAACAATATAAAAGAATCATATTTACTTTACAAATTGAAAATTCTAATTTCATGCATATAAAAGCATTTCTAGTGATCTTTAAATCAAATAAGCAATAATAGACAAGAGTTGAATCACATCTTATATGTAATCTCTTATTCATACATTAGTCTCTTATCTCATAATCCTAAGATTTCTAGGGTTTCTCTCTAGCCTATCCTTCCTCTGCATACCTGGCCAGGGCATCCACAGAAGAACAGACAGAGTAGCTTGATACTGGTCAATCTAAGTATTCAGACACCTGTCCAGGGTATCTAAACACTCAGACCTTCCAGAGCTAAACCACATCATTTATTATTCGCCTTACTTATAACTTTATCTTTTGACCTTAATGATTCTTAACGACTCAACTTAAGCTCATTACTTGATTCTCGTGACCACATCCTCTTCCTGCTATCTGTAATAGTATAATAGAACACTTCTTGTTAGAAAATTACAGACAGAAGAAAAAACTCTTAAACCTTAATCCTATTGGTCTCTTATCATCCCCTGACCTTGACTTAGAGTATTCATATACTCAACCTATGCTCTGATACCAAGTTGTTACACCCCGATCTCACATTAACCTCGAAATCACGAGATTAGGGCGCGACAGAGGGATTATACACAAGCCAAACCATTCATAACTTTTTAAGAACATTTAGAAGGCATTAAAAGGTAATCTGATTTATGCTGTAAAATAAAACTCAACAAACTGCGGAAGCATTTTGATTAAGCTGACTAGCAATATAAACAGAGTCTACAACATATTACATTGTTCGACATAAAATAAAGCATAACATTTAATTTACATCTTTATACACATTCTCTCTCACCCACACCTTGTCCCAAAGATCGAGGGGAAAGGACTAAGAGACCTCTAACTACTAACTACGTATACCTTCTACAGACTAAGCGTTAGGATGAAAGGATCCTTCAGATTCCTACTGCTGATGATGACCTGAAAATGTTTTGAGTAGAGGTATGAGCCTACTCTCTCAGTGAATAGCCTTTCATTTAGCTATCACTAAACAACTCATCAGGTTTATAAAATTGAAATAAACATAAATACAGTACAAGCAGGGCAATTCTAATGACATAGCAGATAGCAAAATATAATCACATTTCTATGCAACAACAGATAATTTAAACCAATAAATAGATATAATGAATTGGCATAAAAGTTCGGATATATTAATTTACTGTGATTCTATATGATTACATATTATATTATTATGCCCCAAACATATGCAGCACACTCTACATATGAAGATCTGTAGCGAACTACGATCCCACCGTACAAGACTTAGCGACACACCCGGGAAATGCTAAGTCTGACTATCCGTCCTGGTCTGCAGAGGACTCTCAGGCGCACAAGGGCCTCAGGCGCACAAGGGCCTGTCTGCACTAACTCTGAATGCTCTGGACTCCCCCCGCAACCTGTAGTGCACAGTCGGAGGGTCTGGGTTACCACCGTGACACACGCACAAATTATTGTTGAATAACCCCTATTTACTCCAGTGCCACCGTGACACACGCACGGATTATTGTTGAACACTGTCTCTCTGCCCTCGTGCCACCGTGACCCACGCACGAATTATTTTTGAACACGAGCCACCGACCATCTAGGCACAAGGCTAGATCGATCGTTTCACCCCAAAGGTACAAACCGCGCAATGGGGTTCTACGGTGTTGGGGCACCTAAGTCTATTAACTGATTAACATATAACCATTTAAACAAGAATATCATATTTCATGCTCATTTCAAGTTTTCAATGAATCAATCATACTCTATTATACGTACTACATTGTTTAAGAGTCATGCCAACTGATACTGAAGCAAATAAGCATTTAAATTGAGTTAAATAATGATTTCTGAATGAACTGCCACTCACTGTACTGAAACTCGGCCGACCAATCTGGGAACTCGGCCGATTGGCTGGAAACTCGGCCGATCCGCCTGCAACTCGGCCGATCAGAACCCTGCTCGATAACCTATAAAGAAAACTCGGCCGAATCACTCCAAATTCGGCCGATCAAAACACTGATCGATATACTTAATAAAGAAACTCGGCTGATCACTGTATAACTCGGCCGATTGATAACTGACCTAGCTGTAAATCTAACTGAGCTTCAATCGAATGCTAAATCGAACTAATGGCCAAGGATTTGTATCCTAACCTTATAGTCGAGCTCGAGAGCAGCTTTTACTACTGCAAGGCATGTCCTAGGCGACCTAGCTGGCTGCTGCTATAGTAGCTGGCTGGCTGCAAATCGGCCGCTTGGCCATGAAGCTCAGCTGTAGGCTACGGAGGGAGGAGATGGAAGGTGGGCGGAGGCAAGGTGGCTGGGCTCGAGGTGATCATTTCTGGAATGTTGGCTGCACCCAGGAGGGCTCCCAACCACTGGCCCTAGCTCCGGCCATAGCTGCGGCTGCTGCTCTGTGTAGCAGGTCGGACGCCCAGCTAGCTGAGGTGCTGCGCGTGCACCTAGGGCGAGGAAGAAGAGAAGAAGAGGAGTGGGCGGAGGTCAGCTGCTGGTCGGAGTTGAGGGAGCCCCAAAATCGCCCGCCTCAAATCGCCCTCTGCTGCTGCTCTATCGGGCTGGTTGGGCACCGCTTGCGGTGTCCTGTTCTATTGAGTATCGGCTGAGAAGGAAGAAGATAAGGGAAAGAAAGCAACCGACCCACTAAAAAGAATAATTGGAAAAATTGCAACTTAAACCCTAGATACTGAAATGGTCACAGCTTACGCCTCGTAGGTCCGATTTGGACGATTCTTCTTGCAACATTTCAAGCATGGGATTCTCTATAACCTCAAAGCACAAAACATGCTAAATGGATTGTTTCACTGGATCAAAGCTCTAATTGCAACTTGTGTACTTACTTCAACTTAATTAACTTAATTATTAACACTGTAATTATCATTAATTGCCTCAGGTGATTAAATCTTGACTATTGATTCACATGTTGTCTTATCTTAAATTTTCCATGATGTTTAACAAAGTGCTTAGCACTAATCAAAGTGTTTCACGTAATTCAAGGTATTTATTGACTAACCCTGATATGGGTCGTAACAAGCATTGCAACGATGAAGGGATAGTGCATCAACAAATGAACTTTTCTTCCAAGCCTCCACAACACTACTTTATCAAAGAAGTTGTTCAGATCCCCTACAACTATTCTCCATCTCAGATTGAGCAACAAAGAACAATTCAACATAACTCAAGTTGTTCCCCTATGTATTCTGACAATGCTCACTCTGCATGGGGAAGAATATAAGAAGTCATAATCATATCAAAGATTAATGAATGGATGAGAAAGAAACCACCAAATGAACATGTCAATCTAGCTCAAGCTCCACTTAGATACCCACCATGGTGATGATATCAGCATGTCAAGCCATCGACATAAAACAAAGGTGCTTGTCGGGAGGCAACCCGATCAATAATTTTGATTTTACTTTTAATTCTAAAATAGAAAATTTCCTTAATTTTGTTTTTACTTTTTTAGAAAATTTTGCACTGAACAGATATCACATCGAAAGATGCTATCTTAAGTTCTCATTAGTCTTCATTTTTGAGATTTTCAGATGGAGGACGTGTGCTGATTGGAACACAACCACATCTGGTGGACCAACCGACACAAATTTTCCCCTCCATCTCAGATTTAGAGTTTGCTCAGGACGAGCAAATTTATAAGTTCGGGGTAGAGGGTGGGTGGTGCGTACTTTACTTTCCACCCACACCCATCTATTTCAAACTTAAGATTTCACCATTGCAATTTTGAGCAAATTTTTCAAAAAAAATTCACAATTTTGAAGTTTTCAATGTACTTTGAATAGAAACTTGATGAAGTTTTGACGCTTTTCATTTCAATAAAATCCATTACCTAGCTGGCTAGTTTCTCTCTCTATGCATTTTGAATCATTATACCCTCCTTATTTGAAGCAAATCCTCAAGAGGACCACTTTTTGAAACTAGCCTATTGATTGAAATCATCTTGTAAAGCTTATGAATCCTAACATCATGATCCTTCTGCAAAAATGGCAAGTTTCTATCAAACTGATAGGGATCAAACATGTCATGCTTCCTAACTAACAAGTGGAACAATAACATGGAACCCTCACCGGATCCTCATCAAGTCATTATTTGAGCAGAGTATGATAAAGAGAAAGACCCGGTGCACTGAATTGTAAATCAAGTTGCATTCTGATCAGAACTCTCTTCTACACTTCTTCCATCATCTTCGTACCCCTCCATCCATTAAAAAGAAAAAAATAGCCAAAATAGTACCAAACCCTAAGTTCGGGGTGACACACCACCTCTGTCTATATCTGCTTCTTCCATACCCCTCGCTAATTAAAAGGGCGTACCACCAAGAAAAGATGCCAATGTGCATACAAAAAAATTGCAATCTCGAGTCGAAGAGGAGAGATTTGCACAAAAAAATCCAATCAATGTAATTGCAACCATAAAATAAATCTTGAGTCGAATATAGGAGAGATAATCAATTTCCTTCCATACCACCCTTCACTCGTTTTTCCATCTAAAGGCAAAATTAATGCCTCCACTATCCTAAAATACACTAGTGTTAGATCAGGTGCACACTTGTTGTTCTGTGGGTATCTCTGGACTCTTACGAAACTCTTAGAAATGCTTGTTGTTGGAAAAAGTGAAGAGTAAGTAATGTTAGAAAATAAACTCAGGAATGAAGATATGGTAAGATATGTTCAATGATCTTAGGAAGTTGAGATTGTTAGCCATATTAAGCAGAAAGGAAACAATCGTGATGTGAAGATGAGGTAATCACACGAGTTGAAAGTATTCATTTGGCGACTATTTGAGATTTTGTGTTACTCGAGGACGAGCAACGTCTAAGTTCGGGGTGTTTTGATGAATCCATATTCATCATAATATCCAGTCAGCTTCTTTGGCCCAATTATGTTCATTACATTCACTTTTATCCCCTAAATATTACAAATTGCAATCTTGCTTCTTGACTGGGGTTTCTGTGATTTCATGCAGATTGAGCAAGCTATGATGGAGACAAATCTTCAACTGGGACCACCATCTTATTGCATGCCCTCCTTCACTCAAGATGTCTCTCACCAATCATAGATCATTCGATCACTGCCACATCCTTGATCAACTTCACCTCCTCCGTTGATCTCGAGCACATTTCCATCCACCTTCAACACGACCCTCACTCTCTAACCCTAAGATCACCACCCTTGTGTGCTCCACCACCACCCTCACTTCCAATCTCAACCATCCGATAACAAATCAACGCTTCCACACAGTTTACCCTTGCGATCTCGACCTTACTCGGTCTTGGACCATGTGGTTTTACACCTCCTCCATTCAGTTTGGGCCCCACCTTCCCTAATGATCTCTCCACTCCTTTTCCTCTTCACGGTCTTGACCCCCTCCCCCTTTCAGTTTGGAAATTGATTGGAGGGCTAGCGGTCTCAAGACCGCAAGAAGGAGTAGCGGTCTCAAGACTGCATGGCCTTCCATGACCTCCAGAGTCGTCCTCATCACTAACAACATTAACCACCACAACAGATCAGGATCCCTCTCCTCCACGATCTGTGGCAACCACCATCTCCACCTGCAACGCTCACCACCATCCATGACAGCACCTGCATCGTCCTCCTCATCACCATGCTCCAGATCGCAACCTCCATCCTCCTCGCATATCCTCTACACCGCATCCTCACCTTGGCGACACCAAGCATTGAATGGAGGAGTATGTGATCATGATGGCGTTGTTGACCTCAAGGATCGCGATCTGGTCCTCACAGTCCCAAGACCGTATGGAGGTTCCACAGTCTTCAAACCGCAAGGAGCCCCAAGTGGTCCTCAGACTGTGAGGACCCCACAATTGCCGTTACATCTCCACCTGCTCCTCGCAAGCTCCTCTACTTCGACCTACAACATCCCTCACCACCACTGTCGACCTCTACCGTTCACACCTCGCGCTCCACCTACCTCCGCTCATCCTTCTCAGTCTCGAGCACACAGCAACGCTCGCCACCATCCTTCCCTAAAACTGCTAGGAGGGAAGTGACTCTCCAAAATCACGATAGCAGAGCGCGGGAAGACCAAGAAGCCACCTTCTCCTAAAACCGTGAAGACCGCAAGTGTCGCACCCCAATCTCACATTAACCACAAACCCCGAAATTAGGGCACGACAGGTGGGATTAACACGTAACCAACCACTCGTCACTTTTTAAAACGATTAAAAACATTTAAATGATAGCCAAGTTTAAGCTGCAAACAAGATCTAAACAAACTGCAGAAACTTCTCTATTAAACTGATAGAAGATACAAGCAAAGTCTACAGCATAATACATTGATTAACATAAAGAAAGCATAACATTAAATTACATCTGTGTACATATTCTCTCTCTCACTCACACCTTGTCTCGAGGATCGAGGGGAATGGACTAAGAGACCTCTAACTAGACTAACTACAAACCTTTTATCAACTAAACGTTAGGATGAAATGATCCTTCCGATTCCTGATGCTGATGCTGACCTGAAAATGTTTGAGTAGAGAGATGAGTCTACTCGCTCAGTGAATAACATTTCACTTAGCTATCACTAAACAACTCGTCAGGTTTATTAACTGAAAATAAACTGGTATACAGTTCAAGCAGGGCAGTTCTACTGACATAGCAGATATACAGATGATAATCACATTTCTAAGCATCAATCGGTAATTCAGATAGATAAACAGATTATACAAATTTACTGTGAACCTACTTGATTATTTATTCATTTTATTATTATGCCCTAAATATATGCAGTGTACTCTGCATATAAAGATCCGCAACAAGTCCATGCTACGGTCCCACCGTACAAGACTTAGCGACACACCCGGGAAATGCTAAGTCTGACGCCAGCCCTGCTCTGCTACAGGACCCCTGGATCTCCGGCCAGAAACATAGGCTCTATGGCCTCAATGCACAACCACGTGTGCTCCAGACTCCTCCTTTAACATGAGCACACAGGCGGAGAGTCTCACAGGGTTACCTTCGTGACACAAGCACGAATGGTGTTAGATAACCAAGTTTTCTTTCTTTTTCCCAGTGCCACCGTGACACACGCACGGATTATTGTTGAACACTGCCTCTCTTTCCTCGTTTGTCCGTGACACAAGCACGGATGATGTTGCAACACGAGTTTCACCCCTAAGTAACAGACCTTCCTTTAGGGGTTCTACGGTGTTAGGGCACTTAGGTCTATTAATTAATTAACTGATAAACAATTAAATAGAAATATCATATAGCAACTGTAAGACATAGAATTTCCTCTTTTTCACCATTCATATCACGCATTTCAAGTTCCAATGATCTTCACATACTTTAATGTACATGCTACACTGTTTAAGAGTCATATCAACAGATACTGAAGCAAATAAGCATTTAAAATGAGTTAAATAATGATTTCTAAATGAACTGCCACTCACCACTTCAAACTCGGCCGATCACTATGGAACTCGGCCGAACACTTCCCAGAATCTGTAACTCGGCCGACCAACCTCAGCCGACCAGCAGGAAACTCGGCCGGTCCTCTGGGGAACTCGGCCGACCGACACACTGCTTTATATACCTACAAGGAAACTCGGCCGATCAGGACCAAACTCGGCCGACAAAAACGTTGTTCGCTTATCTAAATAAGAAACTCGGTCGATCCAAGACCCAAACTCAACCGACCCAAAAACACCGTTCAATAGCCCTAAAAAGAAACTTGGCCGACCGAATAAGAACTCCGCCGAACCGCGCATAGGCAGAAAATAAAAATGGCCTCCAAGAGTCGATTTCTCTCGAATCGACGGGCAAAACTCAAAAAAACACCACGAAACATTCGCAATCGATGTATACCACCAAAACAGACCTGAAGGGGGAAGAGAAACGAGCTAGGGCTGCTCCTTGCGCCCCAATCCTCAAGCCGTTTCCCTGCAAACGTAGCTCCAGATGCAAATCCAGATCGAATTGATGGAGAAGACGATCAACGGAGGGAAGAGGACGAGCCGTAGCTACTGGCCGGAGCAAAACGAAGCTCCGACGTCTCTCCCTTCTCAGCTCCCTCTCTCTCTCTCTCTCTCTCTCTCTCTTTCTCACGCAAGGAAGAAGAACGCTTCCTGCATTTTTCATTTCTGAGAAATGAAACGAGATAAGGGAGAAAGAGTAGATAAGGAAGAAAACCTAGGGGCCAAAACGCAAAGTTCAAACTTTCAAAAACTACAAACAGGTCCCTACAAGCCCAAAAACTTGCAACTTTTGACTCGAAGGTCGGATTCGAACCATTTCTCTGGCAACGCTTCAAGCGTAAGATCCTACACGCTTTAGAAGCTAGAAAACACACTAAGCTCATGTCATATCCATTTTAAACATTATTAACAAAACCAATCTTATAACTTAACACATCATCTAATCACATGCTTAACAGCATACTTACGGGATAAGCTCGACGCGGGTCGTAACAATCTCCCTCCCTTATAAGAATTTTGTCCTGAAATTCTTAGAAGAGAAAAGGAAACTTGCCACACATCTCAGACTCTAGTTCCCACGTAGCTTCCTCAAGATTATGGTTTCTCCATACAACCTTCACTAAAGGTATCTCCCGGTTCTTAAGCTTTTTGATCCGGTGATCAACTATCTGCACTGGTCCGTCTACATAGGACACATCTGTTCTAAGCTGCGCTGGTTCTGGATCTACAATCTTTTCTGTACCGGGATGACACTTTTTCAGCATAGATACATGGAAGACATCATGAAGATTTGCCAACTCAGACGGCAAATCCAACCTGTAAGCTACAGGTCCAATCCTCTCAACAATAGGATATGGACCCATATACCTAGGGGTCAACTTACCCCTCTTGCCAAACCTCAACACTCCCTTCCACGGTGAAACCTTCAAGTAAACCTCGTTACCAACCTCAAACTCAAGAGGTCGTCGTCGGCTCTCTGCATAACTTTTCTGTCTATCCTGAGCAGCTTTTAACTGATCCCTAATCACAGATATCTTTTCTGTAGTTACATCGACTAGCTCAGGTCCAAGAATTTCTTTCTCACCCACCTCGTACCAACAAACTGGCGATCTACACTTCCTGCCATAAAGAGCTTCATATGGAGCCATTCCAAGACTAGAATGGTAACTGTTATTATATGCAAACTCCATTAGGCTTAAGTGTTCTTCCCAGTTGCCTCTAAACTGTAGCACGCATGCTCTCAGCATGTCTTCAAGGGTCTGAATGGTCCTCTCAGATTGACCATCTGTCTGCGGGTGAAACGCTGTACTGAACTTCAGCCTTGTGCCCAACGCATGATGTAACTGATTCCAGAATCTAGATGTAAATTTTGGATCTCTGTCAGAAATAATGGAAACTGGAATCCCATGCAACCTGATTACTACTTTCACATAGACTTTAGCCAACTTTGAAACGCCAAAGGTTGACTTGACAGGAAGAAAGTGAGCAGACTTAGTTAGTCTATCCACAATCACCCATATCGAGTCTGAACCCTTAGGCGTCCTGGGTAATCCTACCACAAAGTCCATCGTGATGTGTTCCCATTTCCATTCTGGTATAGGAAGCGACTGCAAGGTACCAGCAGGTTTTTGATGCTCAGCCTTAACCTGCTGACACACCCCGCACCTAGCCACATATTCAGCCACATCCTTTTTCATGCTAGACCACCAGTACAGCTCTTTGAGGTTCCTGTACATCTTTGTGTTACCTGGATGCATAGCGTACATAGAAGTATGTGCTTCCTCAAGAATCTGCTCTTTCAGCTCACTGTTTCCAGGTACACATGACCTATCATGAAGATACAATATGCCTTCATCAGAAAACCTGAACTCTGTTCTCTTACCTTCTGACATATCCTGCATGATTTGCCACAACTCATCATCACTCTGCTGTAATTCCTTAATCTGATTATAAAAAGTAGGTCTGACTTGCATCTGAGCAATCAACCCACTCTGTCCAGTCACCTCCAAGTCTAAGTTCAATCTTCGCATATCTACAAGCAAGTCTCTCTTGAAACATGCCATAGAAAATGCATTAGCTGTTGAACTTGAGTTTCTAGTCAAGGCATCAGCTACAACATTCGCCTTACCAGGATGGTAATCGATTGTCACATCATAGTCTTTGATCAGCTCAAGCCATCTGCGCTGTCTTAAATTCAAGTCCTTCTGAGTGAAGATATATTTCAGGCTCTTATGGTCTGTAAACACCTGACATGTCTCACCATACAGGTAGTGACGCCATGTCTTAAGAGCATGAACTATAGCAGCTAATTCCAAATCATGAACATGGTAATTCTCTTCATTCTTCTTAAGCTGTCTAGATGCGTAAGCCACAACTTTGCCTTCTTGCATCAGTACACAGCCCAAACCTCTCCTGGAGGCATCACAGAACACTGTATAACCTTTTTCTGCTTCTGGCAAAACCAACACTGGTGCTGAAGTCAACCTTTTCTTCAAAATCTAAAAACTTCTCTCACAGTTATCAGACCAAACAAACGGTACATCCTTCCTCGTCAAGCGTGTCAAAGGTGATGCTAACACACTGAAGTTTTGTATGAACCTTCTGTAATAACCTGCCAAACCCAAGAAACTTCTGATCTCAGTAGGAGTCTTAGGCTGTTCCCACTGAAGTACAGAATCAACCTTCTTAGGGTCAACGCTAACTCCATCTCTCGAGATAACATGTCCAAGAAATGCTACCTCGGACAACCAGAACTCGCATTTGCTAAATTTAGCAAACAACGAGTGTTGTCTCAACAACTACAACACTACTCTCAGGTGTTGCTCATGATGTGCATCATCTCTGGAGTAGATCAGAATATCATCTATAAAGACTACAATAAACTGATCTAGGAACAGTTTGATAATCCGATTCATCATATCCATAAAGGCTGCTGGGGCATTGGTCAGCCCAAACGACATGACCAAAAACTCATAATGCCCATACCTGGTTCTGAAAGCTGTTTTGGGAATATCAGAAGCCTTTATTCTGAGCTAATGATATCCAGAT